>PKMM01050750.1:103435-278603 GCA_002933915.1 Eutrema heterophyllum | reverse complement strand
TTGCATTTGAACTTGTTTAATTCACTATTACTAAATCTCGTTTAGTTCTCTTAGATCGTTAATTGAAACAAACCACTCTTGTTTAGCTTAACTTATAGAGCACCTTGCATTCTTTGTGCATCGAAATTAAACCTGATTTGGATTGATACCTCATATGCTACATGGCATGTTGAGCTATTGATACCTCAAACACTTGCAAAAGTCCTAGTATCAATTTGGCGCCGTTGCCGAATTGGATTTTGATTGCGACATTAAGATTTAGGTTCTTTGTGAGATTAAGTATTCTTTCTACTTTTGTTACTAATCTCTTTCACTTCTTGTTGCCAACTCTATCTTATAGGTGCATGCATACTCGTTCTAAAGGTCACGACGCACTTGTTGAACCAATAGACGACATTCACTTGTTAGAACGGGGAAGTCGAGCACGGAATCAAAGAGAACGGACTCAACACATCGAAAGGTTGGGTATGGAACAAGATAATGAGAACATGGAACGAGCTCAAGGTGGGAATGGAAACCACCACAAGCACGGCACGCTAGACCACCAAATCACCCTCCACGAGCTCGTCACATTGTTGGGGAAGGTGACGCCGCCAATGCTCACCAAAACCGGCAAGGCATTCAAGCTCCACCGGTCGAGAACAACAACTTTGAAGTGAAGCCGGGGTTGATCAATATGGTCCAAAGCAACAAATTTCACGGACTGTCTATGGAAGATCCGTTGGACCACATCGATCAATTCGATCGGATTTGTGGCCTAACCAAGATCAATGGAGTCTCCGAAGATGGATTCAAACTTCGCCTTTTCCCGTTCTCTCTAGGTGACAAGGCTCACCAATGGGAAAAGAGCCTACCCTAAGGCTCTATTACTTCTTGGGATGATTGCAAACGTGCGTTTCTTGCCAAATTCTTTTCACCGGCTAGAACCGCCAAACTTCGCAACGAGATATCGAGCTTCACACAACGGTCTAATGAGTCTTTCAACGAGGCTTGGGAGAGATTTCGCGGCTACACATCTCAATGCCCTCATCATGGCTTTAGCAACGCTTCTCTCTTAAGTACTCTATACCGGGGTGCTTTGCCTAAGATTCGAATGCTACTTGATACGGCATCCAATGGGAACTTCTTGGCCAAGGAGGTAGAAGAAGCCATGGAGCTTGTTGAGAATCTTGCTCAAAGCGACGGGACCTATGGAGATGACTACGATAGAGCAACCCGCACGACTAGTGACTTTGACGAGCAAAGGCGGTCTAAAGACATGAAGCTCCTTAATGAGAAGTTGGATAAGCAAGCAACGATGATGGATAAGCTCTTCACCAATAGTCAAAAGACGGTTAACTTTGTCGGGAACTTTGATGAGGAACAAGCCTACATTGAGGAGGATGCGCCTTCCAACAATCTTGAAGAGGTAAACTATGTTGGGAACCAAGGGAACTACCAAAGAGGAGGGTTCAACCAAAACTACCGCAACCACCCCAATTTCTCCTACCGCAACACCAATGTTGAGAACCCCCAAGACCAAGTCTATCCCCCACACTCTACTCAAGCTCAAGGGGTTCCACAAAAGCAATTCCATCCTCAAGGCCAAGCTCTAACTCTAACCAAAATGGTTATGTCCCACGTAACCAATTCCAAGGGAACCAAGGTGGATTTCAAAACAAAGCCCCACCCGGATTTCAAGGACAACAACAAGGGTTTGCGCCCCAAGGTCAAGCAACTACGTCTAAACCGCAAGAGCTTGACTTGAACACAATGNTTGTAATGACATATGTAAATAGTTTACAAAATAAAATTCATTTTCAAAAATATCTTATTAAATAATATTATAGAGATTCTTTAGAGATGTATATCCTATATAAAAAAAATTGTTAAATGGAACAACTTGATAAACAACAAGATAACAACGCTTACTAGACGGTATAATTAGTTTAGATTGTTAAACATCATCCAAATAATATAAATCAACGATTTCGAAATATTTTCATCACAAAGAAATAAAATTCGATAATATTATAAAACAAATCACAAAGTCCGTGAACAAATCATATAAAACAAATTCGAATAAAGAAAAAATGTATTATGCCAAACAGCCAAAAGAAAGCAAACAAACAAATAGATAACAAAAATATTGACTGGCCTTTACTAGTTGTCCGGCGCAGTGGACAAAAGACGAAGACTTGAAAAGTCAACTTGCAGTCTTCTTCCTTATTGTCCCACCAATAATTTCACTTTTCTCATTCAATCTCATCTTCTTCCTCAATCCTCTGAACATCCATTGACCTTAAATACTTGATCTTCACTATTGACTCTTTTTCTGTCTCTCTCTCTCTCTCTAGATTTTCCGTCAAAGCTATGGAGAATCTCTGTTTTCGAAACTCTGTTTCTCTCTTTATGACGACGGTGATTATTGTTCTTCTTCCTCGTCGCACTCTTTCTGCTACTTCTACATACTCTCGTCGTCCCGATAAGTTTTACGTCAACTGTGGGTCGGATTCTGATGTCACTTATGGTGGTCGGACCTTCGTCGGAGATATGATCTCCGGTGGTAACTCCGTTTCCTTCACCAAGAAAGGAACTGAAGCCAGCAACCAATCTGGATCGTCCACTGCGCCGGAAATCTATCAGACGGTTAGGATCTTCAGACGCCCTTCTTCTTACAAGTTCCAACTCGATCCTGTTGGTTTACACTTTGTACGTCTCCATTTCTCTGCTGTCTCTTCTCGGACAGAGCTTTTAACTGCTCGTTTCACTGTCTCTGCTACTTCTGGTTCTCGTCATCACTTTAAAAATTTCTCGCTTCAGAATTTTAATGAGACTCCACGAGTTGAGGAGTTTCTCCTGATGATTGATTCGCCAAACTTCGAAATTCGATTTGTGCCCGATCGTTCCTCTGTAGCTCTTGTCAGCGCCATCGAAGTGTTCTCTGCTCCTAATGACCTCGAAATTCCGTCAGACTCCGACAAGAATCTGCATACGATTTACAGATTAAATGTAGGAGGCGAGAAAATCACACCGGAAAACGACACTTTGGGACGTACTTGGTCACTAGACGATGACTTTCTCTACCAAAAAGATGCTGCAAGAAACAATCGAAGAACACAAAAGCCTAACTACGAGTCAGGGTCAGCGACGGAATTCACAGCACCAGCTTTTGTCTACCAGACAGCTAAAGCAATAAACCGTAGCTCGAGTGAGCTAACGGATATGTTGATGAACATTACTTGGTCGTTTAAGGTCAAAAGTAACTCAAAGCACTTCATCAGGACTCACTTCTGTGATATCTTGAGCGAATCACAAAACCCCGACTCTGATTTCTATCTCTATGTCAACGGGAATTTGCGAATAGATGTAAAGCCTTCAGAGCAGGGTAGGTTGGTCACTCCGTTTTATATCGATGTCGTGAATGTCTCTGATGGTTCTGGGCTCTTGAATATTAGCATAGGTACTAAGGAACTCCGTAAGGATGCTGGTTTTCTGAATGGTCTGGAGGTGATGGAGTTTTTGAAACAATCTGGTTCGGAATCTTCAGATAAAAGTACTGTCTGGGTTTACATCATTGCTGGCTGTGTTGTTGCTGCATCGGTTCTGGTATTGAGTTTGCTGTTTATGGTTTTCTTGAAGCGGAGGAGATCAAAGAAGAAGAAGTCAGACGTTGAGGTCACTGAATGGTCTCCTTTGCCATTGTACAGAGGTGGTGGGAGTTCCGACAATAGACCTTTTGATCCGGTCCATAATTCGCCACTACGCACCAATAGATCTTTTGATCCGGTCCATAATTCGCCACTACGCACCAATAGACCTTCTGATCCGGTCTATAATTCGCCATTACGCAACCTAAACTTAGGCTTGACAATTCCCTTCACAGACATTTTGAGAGCTACAAACAATTTCGACGAGCAGTGGTTGATCGGGAGAGGCGGTTTCGGAGATGTTTACAAAGCCATTCATCCAGATGGAAGCAAAGCAGCTATCAAGAGAGGCAAGACCGGTTCAGGACAAGGAATATTGGAGTTTCAAACAGAGATTCAAGTCCTGTCAAGAATCCGGCACAGGCACCTCGTTTCTCTAACGGGTTACTGCGAAGAGAACTCGGAGATGATCCTTGTCTACGAGTTTATGGAGAAAGGTACGCTTAAGGAGCATCTATACGGCTCGGATTTGCCTTCACTGACATGGAAACAGAGACTAGAGATTTGCATCGGAGCAGCCAGAGGTTTGCATTATCTCCACAGTGGGTCAGAAGGAGCTCTCGAAACATACTACTAGATGAGAACACCGTAGCCAAAGTTGCGGATTTCGGGCTCTCGAAACTCGCGGTTCGTAATCAAGATCCGATCAATATCAGCACTAACATCAAAGGAACATTCGGTTACCTCGATCCAGAGTATCTGCAGACACACATCTTGACGGAGAAAGCAGATGTGTACGCGTTCGGAGTCGTTCTCCTCGAGGTCTTGTGCGCGAGACCGGCTCTCGATCGTTATCTTCCTCACGAGGAAGTGAATCTAGTAGAATGGGCGATGTTCTGCAAATCAAAAGGGATAATCGATGAGATCTTAGATCCGAAATTGATAGGTCAAATCGAGTCGACTTCGTTGAGGAAATTCATAGAAATCGCGGAGAAGTGTTTGAAAGAGTACGGCGAAGAGAGGCCGAGCATGGGGGATGTGATCTGGGATCTGGAATATGTTCTACAGCTTCAGATGATGCCAATTCACAGAGAACCTCACGAAGATAGCGCCGTGACGATCTCCGGCGGAAGCTCGATGGTGATTCCGAGGTTAATGGTGAGTGATTCGTTTAGCTCAAACTCGATTGTTCAGAAGAATGAAGGGAAGAGTAGCTATGGAGGTACAGATTCATCGGAGAGTCGAGTTTTCTCCCAATTGAAGATCTCTGAAGCAAGATAAAAAAAAATTCTAGAAACGTTTGGATTTGAAAAGCGTGTGGTTTAAACTTTTGAAATTAAAACCCGGTTCTTGCCGGTTTAACTATAATCATTTTAAAACGGATGCAAAGTAACGAGTCAGGTGACTGTAATATGAATTTAAAACCCGGTTATCTTCGGTTTAAAGATAATTATTCTAAAACAGATGCAAATGTCGGAATAGAAAAACGAGTCAATTAACAGATAAAAACGTATTTTTCAAGAAAAATTCTGAATTAATTAGCGTCTAGTTAAATTAAAACCCGGTTACCGCCGGTTTAAAGATAATTATTCTAAAACAGATGCAAAAAAGTTCCGAAACGGAAAACGAGTCAGCCGATTGTGATGTCGGCGATGAACGAGTCCAGATTCCGAGCCGATGATCCACCATGCGCCAACGCCAATCTCGCGGCGTGTTTCAGCTCCGTCGCTCTCCTCATATCCGCGGCGGCGTGTCCTACCGTCACGGCCTCAATACATCTCTTCACCTCTTCAACCTTAAGCTCTCCGTCGACGGCGTCGTTCCTCATCCTCACTCCGATTCCAAACACATCCACAAGCAATCTCGCGTCAAGCGGCTGATCTATCCAACTCGGGTACGCCACCACCGGAACACCAGTCACCACCGTCTCGATCGTCGAGTTCCATCCACAGTGCGTGACGAAACAAGAGATCGCCACGTGGCTCAATATCCTCTCTTGTGGACCCCACTCAATAACAACGCCTTGTCCTTCTCTCACCATCTCCTGCAAAACGCCGACGTTTTCGCCTCTCTCCTTGGGCCTAATCACCCAGAGAAATGAGACTCCTCTGTTTTTCAGAGCCGTCGCTATGCTCTCGACTTGATTCTCCGACGATTTGAGCAAACTACCGAAAGATATGTAAACAACCGAAGACCTAGCTTGCTTATCAAGCCACTCCATACAATACTCATCCGATTTCCACATATCTAATTTTTTCCCACCTAGGGTTTTGTCTTCATCAGCTCCCAATAGAAATGGAGAAACCAAAGGACCAATTGGGATTATGGGTTTTAAATCAGACATCGAATCGATTATCTCTGATTCGAGTTCGTAAAACGAATTAACCAAAATCCATTTCACATCTTTCAAGCAATCGACGAATTCCACCATTAGGCTATTGAGATGACTTCCTGAAGAAGGCAAGAGAAACGAAGGGAGATCTCCGACTTCCAACAATGGTAAAGCTGGCAATTCAACCGTTTGATTCAGATCTTCGAGATCATCGGGGAAAGCGTTCGTCTTCATGTAGTAACGGTAATAAACCGAGTAAGCTCCACAAGCTTCGATCCAGAGGATTGCACAAGGGATGTTAAATGCAGCTGCAACACCTGGAACCCATGGAGCAAAAGGCACAGTGACGATGCAAGAGAATCTCTTCGATTCGACGATTTTAGACAAATTCATGGCTCCGACTTTTTTCAATGACGGTATGAGAGAATCCGCAGCTCGTGGGTGATCTTTAGGCAGACCGTCAGGGAAGAAAGCGAGGTCCACTGGGCTACCGTGTTCTTCGTCGGCGGTACGTGGTGGCAGCGGAGAGGAGGTCACGGGCTTTTTCGGTGGTGGCGAGAGTGAAGCGGAGGTTCGGTCGTGAGAGATGTTTGGCGAATTTGAGCATTGGATTGAGGTGACCTTGAAATGGTAGTGCTACCAATAGAACATGTGTTTCTTGACCCTCACTACTTCCCATTATTGCTTTTTTTTTTTTTGAATAATAGTTTAGAGGTATTACTTATTAGACTTGAGTTTTGTATGAGATTGTGTTTTGTAATTGTAGTGGTATACTGGTATATATAACAATGGTTGCTTAACGATAGGTTTTTGCTTAATGAAGATATTAAGTGAGATTTTGGTAAGAAAAACTATATGTAGTAATAATTGGTAACCCAATAAAATGTTGTTGAATAGATTCAAAATATACCACGTTTATTATCACCGCCTTGTCACTACCTAAATTCAAATCTTGTAAAATTGTTGACAAAAAAACACGATGTTCTTACCAATTCTAGTATGGTTAACGTCAACAGTCATTACTTTTTATTAATGAGTTTTTTTTTTTTAGTGTGACACTGGTAATTATAATGTTAATATTTTTTTTATGAAAATCTATCAATAGTAATTGCTAACCCAATAAACGTTGGTCAATAGATTCAAAATTAATTACGTGTTTCTATACTCTTGTAAATTTGTTGACAAAAAAGCATGTTCTTCTCATTTCTGTTATGGTTATGGTTATGGTTAGTCAGTTAGAGATGTAAAAACGGGCGGACCTCGATCCATATGGATCTGTCTCTTTTATATCTGTCTCATTTAGATTTCAAATCCGTCAAGGTTTATACCTACCAGAATTTTTTTAATCCATTTACACCCATGAAGATATATGTAATGTTTTTTTTTAATAAGATATTCTTACTTATTTTTGTTGTAAATAATACTTTTTAAATAGGTTTCTTAAAAATAACATAAAATTTAACTTTTTGGAACCTAATCAGAAGCTAAAGCTAAGAGCACCTCCAACGCAATGTTCTTAGCGTTTGGAGGTGGGGTTCTTAACCAAAAAAATTTGGAGGTGGGGTTCTTAACAAAAAAAAAAAAATAAAAAATTTGTGAATAGTGTAAGAACCGGTTTTTAAATAAGAGTTTTTAGAACCGGTTCTTAGGAGGGATTTTTAGCCACGTGTCAATAGCTAATTCGCCGGATTTGTTTTTTTGCCAGATTGTTTTTTTACTTTTTCTTAACTTTAACTTAAAAAAAATTCTTAACTTTTTTTTTAAAACTTTTTCTTAACTTCAACTTTAAAATTCTAAATTTCTTCTTCCTGAAGTTTCGGCAATATTTTGTATGTTTTAAAATTCATGAAATGCAATATAATTTGGTTTTATAAAATATAGTATGTTTATAATTTTTTACAAAATAAATTAAACTTAAGAAAATTAATTATAAAAAAATAATTTTTTTTTTAAGAACCCCTAATGAGGTTCACCATTGGAGGTGATAAAACTTATGAGGTTCTAAATTTTTAAATAATCAAAATTTATGATTAAAAAATTGGTAAAAACCTATGAGGGGTTCTTACCATTGGAGATGCTTAACAAACCAAAAGAATTAGTATATCTGAAACACCCGCAGAACTTGCCAAAGTCATAGTATGGTAATCTTTATAGAAAATAGTCAAATTCTTCCTAAGTTCTTCAGTTTGTTACATAGAAAATAGTGGGATCCACTGTTTCTTGAGCTTTTCCGAGCATCTGCAATTTCATCCTTGAATCTAAAAATGCTCCCATAGCCAAATCTAAAAATGCTCCCATAGCCAAAATGAGATTTTAATCTTCCCAATATTTAGCAAATTTAACTTGCATATTTTTAGCCATTTGTTTCACATCATCATTACAAATGGAAAAAAAATTCAACAACAGTTCAATCCTTCATACATGTGTGAAGTACACATTAGATGTGGCATACTTTGAACATAGAAATGAAGTAATGTCACTAAAAATTTTCAACAATTCACATATTTTTCCACGGTTCCACTCATCTTTATGAAGATAATGAGTTATAATTTGTGTCAAAAGACTATGCTTTTAAATGTTTTCCTAAACTTCATGGCTCTAACAAGCATAATTTATTCTGATTTTTAATTATTACTCATTTCGTTTCATAAAGAATGTCATTTTAGACTTATTTTTTTGTTTCAAAAAAAATATCATTTATGTTTCCAATGTAACTTTTTATATTCAATTCATGTTTTATCTCTTATTTAAAGATAATAACATTTGAATTTAAATCATTTACATTTAATTATTGGTATATTAATTAGGGGTATATTTGTATATTTTAATAGTTTTTTAATATATGTGAAATGTATCAAAATGACATTCTCTATGAAACAGATGGAACAATAAATAAGGAATAAGAAAAAAACAAATGTTTATGACCATGTGCCACTAGCATCACTAAAAAAATACCAAAAGGTGAGTGGCACTTAATTAAGAGCTGACCATGTTATATGTTATGGTCCCTAATTTTCGTTTCACTGTTTAGTTCATCCTCTGCAACATCTCCAACGTAGTCTACCACTACCATCATTCTTTCAACATAGATTATGTTTTGGAGATGTTGCTAAATAATGACAAAATTCAAGCTTGCATGTTTGGTAGTTTTTGATGGCATACTAGCTGCTAAATCCCATCAACTCAAAGTAAGCAAAGAACATACAAAAAAATACTTATAGACATTGATAATTTTTGTCCTTTTCCTTGGGAGAGGCTTTCTTTTGAAGCAACGATGTGTACTTCGCGTAAAAAAATGTTAAGGGGGTAATTCCATAGTATGATCTAAATCTTAGTGATCGGAGAAAGATTTCGTCTTCTTGAAATAATGGTAATAAGCCCAGTATACTCCTCAAGCTTGGATCCCGAGGATTGCACTAAGGATGTTATGAGTAGCTGCAACAGTTGAAACTCATCGAGTAAAAGGAGAAGAGATGATACAACAGCTGCGAGAGTGAAGTGGAGGTTTGTTGGTGACTGGTGAGAAATGTTTGGCAAATTTGAGCACTGGATTGATGTGATCTTGGAACTGTAGTGTTACCATTACATGTGTTTCTTAACTCTCCCTACTTCCCATTATTACGTATAATTATCTACTATTAATAAAAAAAGTTGATGTTATTAGCTTCTAACACTGTTCACACAAGCTTTTAATTAAACACAACCAATAATTATAATCTACATCGTAAGTTTCCTTTTTGTTGTTATTAGGCAGATTTCCTAATTTTTAAAGATTGTGTTATTAATATGCAAAAAAACTGGAGATAAGAAAATTATGACCTAATTTCCTATTAACAAGAACAAAAAGGAAATTAACTTAATATTAGAATGGATTTTTTTTTTATAATTTTAATAGGTATAACCAAATCAAGTCCTAACTGTATTTCAGATCGTGACTGTTTTTCAACTGTAACCTTGTAGATTAGTTTTAAACCATTTTGAATTTGTGTCTCCACGTTTCTTCTTCTTTGTTTTTAAATTGAGTTCGAATGCAATTGTTCTTTCGATGAATGGATGTAGCAATTAGAGTTTTCTCAAATTCTTCATTCGAACATGTTTATAATCTCAGTTTAATTGGTTTTTTTTTATTAATTCAAGTTTCGCAGCTCTGATATATTTTTTCTAAACTCTCTAGGGGAAAGGATTGCATTACTTATAATTGATATTCTACCATATATATACTTTGATCTCTATCATAAACTAATGGTGCTAGATCGACTTGATGTTAATGAGAAAGAGTTAAAGATTTATTAATTTCTCTTTTTATAGCGTTGCAATAACTCTTCGCTTATCAAAGACATTCATATCACTGATGAACGAGTCCAAATTTTGAGCCGAAGATCCACCGGGCGCCAACGCCGATATTGCGGCGTGCTTCAGCTCCGCCGCTCTCCTCCTCATATCCGCTGCGGCTGGTCCTTCCGTCACAGCCTCAATACATCTCTCCACCTCTTCAACCTTAAGCTCTCCGTCAACGGCATCGTTCCTCATCCTTACTCCAATTCCGAACACATCTACCAGCAGCCTGGCGTCAATCGGTTGATCCGTCCAGCTCGGGTACGCCACCACCGGAACACCAGCCACCACCGTCTCTATCGACGAGTTCCAGCCGCAGTGCGTGACGAAGCAAGATATCGCCAAGTGGCTCAATATCCTCTCCTGTGGACCCCACTCGATCACAACGCCTTGTCCATCTCTCACCATCTCCTGCAAAACGCCGACGTTTTCGCCTCTCTCCTTGGGCCTAATCACCCAGAGAAACGAAACTCCTCTGTTTCTCAGAGCCGTCGCTATGCTCTCGACTTGATTCTCCGACGATTTGAGCAAACTACCGAACGATATGTAAACAACCGAAGACCTAGCTTGCTTGTCAAGCCACTTCATACAATAATCATCCGATTTCCACATATCCAGATTTTTACCATCTAGGGTTTCGTCCTGATCAGCTCCCAAAAGAAACGGAGAAACTAGAGGACCTATTGGGATTATGGGTTTGAGATCAGACATCGACTCGATTATCTCTGATTCGAGTTCGTAGAACGAATTCACCAAAACCCATTTAACATCACTCAAGCAATTGGCGAATTCCACCATTAGCTTGTTGAAGTGACTTCCCGCAGAAGGTAAGAGAAACGACGGGAGATCTCGGACTTCCAACAATGGTAAAGCTGGTAACTCCACTGTTTGATTCAGATCTTCGAGATCGGGGAAAGTGTTTGTCTTCTTGTAGTAACGGTAATAAACTGAGTACGCTCCACAAGCTTGGATCCAGAGGATTGCACAAGGGATATTATGAGCAGCTGCGACAGCTGGAACCCAAGGAGTAAAAGGCGAAGAGATGATACAAGAGAATCTCTTTTCTTCGATGATTTTAGAGAAGTTCTTGCCTCCGACATTTCTCAATGACTCTAGTAGCGTCGCTTCGGTTCTTGGGTCGTCCTTAGGCAGACCGTCGGAGAAGAAAGCGAGGTCCACCGGGCTACGGTGTTCTTCGTCGGCGGTGGCGGCGACGGAGAGGAGGTCACGAGCTTGCTGAGTGGTGGCCAAAGTGAAGTGGAGGTTTGTTTGTGAGAGATGTTTTGCGAATTTGAGCATTGGATTGATGTGGCCTTGCATTGGTAGTGTTACCATTAGAACATTTGTTTCTTGACCCTCAAAACTTCCCATTATGAAGAATAATTTGTTAAGAGTTTGAGGAAAGATGATTCTATTGATTAGCGTTATACACATATTTATACTAGGAGATGAAAGACATAACCGATTTGCCTATTCAAGAAATGAAGATTTCCTTTTCTCTAAATATGTTATATGTCCAATATATTTTTTGTTTCCTTTAGAGGTATTCAATTTTAGACTTGAGTTTTGTGACGTATTAGTTAAAAAATCTAGTAGTATCGTATATAGATACTGATGACTGTTTAACGATAGATTATGCTTCATAAACACATTAAATGAGATTATGGTAAGAAAATCTATTTATAGTTATTTCTAACCCAATAAAATGTTGGTAAGGAGATTCCAAATTATGGTTATGTTCAATGGGTCAGTTACAAATCTTATCTTATTAACTATTTTTTTTAATAGTGTGACACATGACATAACTATAATTATCTTTTTCTTCTGATATGTGTCAAAAACTTAACGAGATTTTAACATCTGTTAGTACGTATTTTTTTCTTTCTTAATAGAGTCTTTGATTTAAGAAAATTATGATAAAAAAACTTTTTTAAATAAAAAACTCCATTAAGAAAGAAAAAGAAAGCTTAATTAGAATTAAAAAATTAATATACGAGAAATCTACAATTATAATTAGTCGTATTGCTAATTAAGAGTGTTAATGTTTCGTTTGTAAACTCTAATTTTTTCGGTTGGGTTAATCCAATCCAGAGACTTATTTAATTTGTATGGTTGATAAAAAAAAAAGAGTTAGATATATATCTTCTAACAACGTAACACATAACACAATTGTAATTTATGGATTTTTACATGGGTCAAAAAAAGGTCAAATCTTATGTAGTATTAGCTAAATTAACGAAAGCTGGATATGTTATAAATTATAATAACAGATTTTGCAGTTTATCAAGTCATGACATGTGTTGAAAACTATCGAGATTATAGCATGTTTTATTATTATTTTCTTTTTGTAACAAAGTCCTTAATAAGATAAAATTACGATGTGAATTTTTTTTGTCAAAGAGTGGATCGTCTTACCAAGGAATGGCAGAATCTCACAGCCTCATCACTGGCTTGATTTATATTGAATGCACTTACTTAGAAGAAATTAAGAAAAAAAGTTGTTTATAATTTCGTTTGCCAAGAATTCTGTCCGTTACAATGAGGCTGATCTCAAAATTTATACCAGCTGAAAAAGATAACTGTCTAATTATTATATGCATTAATTACAGATTTAAAGTTATAATCTTTTATCTTTAATATGGGGTAAATGCCTTTGACTGGTTTTGAATTTGGTCAGGTGCGCACTCCTATCTTCCTGCGAGCTTGTTTCCTTTGCGCGTGCTCGGTGCTTTCAGCATGCTCGCTGCTTTCAGCTTGTAAACAGTCTCATGAGACTTCATCGTGGGCCGAGCCCTCCTTGTTGAGCCTGTTTATTCAGACTGGACTTTGAGTGCTGAATTTGGGCCCAACAGTACTCTACCTAAAAACATGATAACATAACATTTGGTTCAAAGGCATTGGAGCTAAGGTGATGTGTCTGAGGTTCGATCTCATACACTTTTTTTTTTGGCAAATCAACTATATTGATATCATAACGCGAGTTTAGAAGATGCAAAAACATTCACAAAACAACTGTTATATATGCAAATAAAAGAAATTGAAACAATTTCGATAAATAAATGTAGAATAACCAAGCTATATATCGTTTCAGAAGTCTTACCGGTTAACAGTTATGTCCCCCTTTCATACATTTTTTTTATTGGATATCATTTGATGAAATTCCAAAATGTACTTGACATTCCATTGAATAATAGGATTAATTTAAATGTTGTTGGAGATGATTCTGAACCTTGTCATCTAATACCAGGTAAAGCATTTCGTAATCGCCTATCCTCACAAATGCCTGATCCGATCATGTCAATAGAATCCCATCTGAAAGTCGCTGATGCATTTCTTAAACGCCAGTTCTGACCAATATATAGCCGTCTAATCTTGTCGCCAATACTTGACCAAGCCTGCATATAATCTCAAAATCGTAATCCGACTATAGTCAAATTGATACAGCCATAATCCATCACACAAACAGTAGAATCACAATTATTTACTCCCGTATCCCAGATCCAAACTTGATCTCATACTTATTCATAGCTCAAAACATTTTTTAATAAGAGCACTTCTGAAACAACCGCACCCATTTTTTATTTTTTTGCAAATAATTATTAAAATCCCATAAATAATAATAATTAAACCTCACAATTTAATTCCCGGTTCAAGATTAAAAATCTGAATAACCAAGATCATAAATTATTAAATAAAATCACCAAATAAATGACAAGTCTAGATCACCCCCTCTTCCTCGCCCTGATCCCACAGTCACACTTTTCTTTTCCGTGAAAGAGGGAGGTGTGGGCTCGAAGCTTCTCCTTGCTTCCCCGCCGAAAACCAGCGCAAATCTTTCTCCTTGATAGCTAGGGTTCGATGAAAACTCGGAAACGGCGATACATACACACATATATACATAGGTGTATTCAAGTTTTCTTATTACACCGATCGGTCCTCACCCTTCCTCCCTTTCCGAAAGTTGACCCCAAAACTTTCAAGATTATCAATTACACCCGCCGGTAAAAATTGATTTATTCAATTTAACCCCCCAAACTTCTAAAAGGTCAAATTAAACCCAATTAATGGATTACGGGTGTTACAATTCTCCCCCACTAACATAGATTCGTCCTCGAATCTAACGTCCAACGAACATCCACAACATAGCACAACCGCTATTCCAACTCAGCGTAGCACGACCGCTATTCCAACTCCACTAACAACGGTATCACGGCTCAACACCATAGCGCCATAGTTTCCTACTTGGTTTGGCCAACCACTCCAACACCCGGGAGTATAACGACTTCACGACCCAACACCATGGATCAATCCGTCTAACGCATAGAGAGCCAGACAACGGCAATCTCTCTAGTGACCTGTCTCACCAATCAGGAATCACATCGAAACCCAACCGGCCAGGTACACTCGGCAGTGACTCACCAGTGCACTCTGATGCCGCTATATGGGGCCACCACCCCGTGCCAAACCAATCCGGAACTATCAGCCCTATGCGGCTACTAAACACCTAGTATCCGCACCCCCGCTATCGGACCACTACCACTAGTAGCCCGCCAACCTGTCTACTAATCCCCTAGTAAACACACCACTCAACATATTCAATGAAAACACCTTTTTATTGAATAATCAAAAGCTTCAAAGTACATCGATTAATTATAACACCATAAAATAAACGAGTACAGCAACGCAATAACTCCCAAAACCCCAACACCATGGTTACAACGATATGGAAACACTCGGCTAACCCTCCAGTTTGCCGAACCACTTGGAAAACTTGCGCTTCAACTTCGCTTCCGGCTCCCAAGTCACCTCCTCGGCTCCATTGCAGTCCCACAGCACCTGCATCTCCGGAACCTTCTTCCTCCTTATCACTCTCACCCGACGATCTAGGACTCTCAGAGGCCTCGCCTCCACCACCATGCTCGGTGTCAAATCTGATGGCACCCCCGTGACCACCTGATCATCCTTATGCAGACATTTCTTCAGCATCGACACATGAAACACCTTGTGAAATGCCTGCATAGACTCCGGCAACTCTAGCCGATAAGCCACCGGTCCGACCCGCTCCAGCACCCTGACGGGACCCATATATCGCGGACTCAACTTAGTCTCGGAAATGGACCTGTTCGGACCCCTCAACATGGCCATCTTCAGATAGACCAAATTGCCAACTGCGAACTCCAGCTCCTTCCTACGCCGATCTGCGTAGCTTTTCTGACGATCCTGAGCTTCCTTCATGTTCAACTTCACAATCCGGACCTTATCAGTCGTCTCCTGCACAAAGTCAGCCCCCAACAAGCTCCTCTCCCCCACTTGTGTCCAACACAACGGGGTCCTGCAAGGCCTACCATACAACGCCTCAAATGGTGCCATGCCGATACTAGCCTGGTAGCTGTTATTGTACGCAAACTCCACTAGATTCAGATGATCCGCCCAATGTCCACCCCAATCCAACACACACATCCTCAACAGATCCTCCAACGTCTGGATAGTCCTCTTCGACTGCCCATCGGTCTAGGGATGATAAGCTGTACTCATGTGTACCTTAGTGCCCATCTCCTTCTGGAAAGCGCCCCAGAACAACGAGGAGAACTTCGGATCTCGATCCGACACTATACTCACCGGTACCCCATGCAGCTTCACAATCTCCCTGACGTACCTCTTAGCCAACACTTCCGCACCGTCGGTCTTCTTTATGGCCAAGAAGTGCGCAGACTTGGTCAACCTATCGACGATGACCCAAATAGCGTCCTTGGTTCGCGAAACCGGCATACCCACCACGAAATCCATGGTGATCATGTCCCACTTCCACTCCGGAATGGGTAAACTCCTCAACAACCCGTTCGGAACCTGATTCTCAGCCTTCACCAACTGACAGGTATCACACCCCGCAACCCAGCTAGCAACATCCTTCTTCATCCCTACCCACTGGTAATACCGTTTGAGGTCACGGTACATCTTGGTAGCTCCTGGATGAATAGAGAAACGGCTCTGATGTGCTTCCCTCAGGATTTCCTGCCTCAGCACTTCGTCCTTCGGTACACACACCCTGCCCCTCAAAAGAATAGTTCCATTGCTGGAGAACTCATACTCAGACCGCTCTGCCCTGGCAGCCTGCATTAATTCCGCATCCAACTGCTGTGCCACCCGCACCCTAGTCAGAATATCCGCCTGATCCACCGCCTCTAAACCCAACGGCTCAGACTCCTCAGACACAGCACACAGTCTCAGGGCACTCACCATGCCTACCAACGCCTATGTATCCCGCTCAGTGTTTGAAATAACCCGCTTCCTGCTCAAAGCATCAGCTACAAGATTCGCTTTACCTGGATGGTAAGCTATCTCTAGGTCATAATCCGCAACAAGCTCCATCCATCGCCTCTGTCGCAGATTCAGCTCGGGCTGGGTAAAGATGTACTTCATACTTTTGTGGTATGTGAACACCTGAACCTTACCGCCATACAAATAAGACTTCCAGATCTTCAATGCAAACACCACTGCAGCCATCTCAATATCGTGAGTAGGATAATTGCATTCATGTTTCCTCAACTGCCTGGAAGCATATGCAATCACCTTACCCTGCTGCATCAATACACAACCGAGCCCCAGCCTGGACGCGTCTGTGAACACAACATATGGCTCATCCTGCTTAGGCAAGGCCAACACCGGAGTACTCACCAGCATCTCCTTGAGCTTCACAAAGCTCTCCTCACACTGATCTGACCACACAAAAGGAACATCCTTCCCGGTCAACTTGGTCATGGCCTGCGCCATACTAGCAAACCCCTTGATGAACCTCCTGTAATAACCCGCCAGACCCAGAAAACTGCGAATCTCCGAGGCATTCTTCGGTCTCGGCCACTCCTCAATCGAGCGAATCTTCTCCGGATCCACTGAAACACCACGATCAGATACGACGTGCCCCAGAAATCCGATCTCCCGCTGCCAGAAACTACACTTGCTCAGCTTAGCGAACAACTGTTGCTCCCGTAGCTTCTCCAGAACTTTCCTCAGGTGAACCATGTGCTCCTCATGACTCTTCGAATACACTAGAATGTCGTCGATGAAAATGATGACGAACTCATCCAGATACTCCTGGAACACGCCGTTCATCAACCTCATAAACGCAGCCGGTGCATTCGTCAACCCAAACGGCATCACCACAAACTCATAGTGCCCGTATCTCGTCCTGGAAGCCGTCTTCCTGATGTCTGAATCCGCTATCGGGATCTGATGATAACCCGACGCCAAATCGATCTTAGAGAACCACGAAGCACCCTGCAACTGATCTAGCAACTCATCGATCCTCGGTAATGGATACTTGTTCTTCACAGTAACCCGGTTCAGCCCCCGATAATCAATGCACAACCGGAAGCTCCCATCCTTCTTCTTGACGAACAGTACCGGTGCACCCCACGGAGAACTGCTTGGCCTAATGAAACCCTTTTCCAACAACTCCTCTAGCTGCTTCTTAAGCTCAGCCATCTCCGCTGGAGCCATCCTGTAAGGAGCCTTAGATAACGGCGTCGTCCCCGGCTCTAACTCAATGGTAAAAGGATCCGACCTGGATGGTGGTAACCCGCTCAACTGCTGGAACACATCCTCGAACTCCCAAACCACCTCAATATCTCGTACCGCTGACTCCCCAACCTCACCAGGTATCGAAATGGTAGCCAAATAGGCCTCACAACCCTGCTCGATCAAACGCTCCGCCTGAACCGCAGAAACGACGATACCTCCCGGAACCGGTCTCACCCCCTGATAAACCAGTCTTCTGCTAGCATGCTCGAAAACCACACGACCCCGGTGACAATCCAAATGAGCCTTGAACTTTCCCAGCCAGTCCATACCCAAAATGATGTCATAGAGTTCCACTGGACACACTATCAAATCCGCTGGCATCAGCTCTCCGGCGATAAGAATGTCGACGCCCTCCACACAGCCCTGAGTCCTCAACAAACGACCCCCAGCAACTCTCACAACACCCGAGTGGTCCCCAGACACCTCTTGGATACCGCTCCCCGACACCCAACCCGGTGTGGCAAAACTGTGATACGCTCCGGAGTCAAACAACACATGTGACTCTACCCCAGCCACACTAAGGGTCCCTAAGCACGAAAAGGATTTAAGGCAAACAGCAAACACCAATTACAGAGCGAGTAACTGAAATTAACAATCAAACAAGAACATAATTAAGGAAGCTAACAAGTAATCGGTCTGCTGCTGCTCGCCTCGCCTGACTCCGCGCTATGGTGAACACCCTCGGTGCTACTGCGGCCCGCTTCGGAGGCAGTGCCTCGATCCTCACAAATGGCTGAGCCAACTTCGGATAATCCTTCTTGATGTGACCGGGTTCCTTGCAGTGGAAGCACACCTGTCCCCCTTGAGAACAATCCGCCATGCGATGTCCATAGGCTCCACACCCGAAACAACGTGGTCCAGAACCCGCTGCCTTGGAAGTGTCCTCCCACTTCCTCTTCTGGCCCTGCCGCTGACCAGACTTACCGCCCTTGCTCGGAGCCACACCCTGACTTTGAGGCCGCTGCGGAACCTCTGGTACTGCAGCCTTTAAAGTAGCCTCCTGCCTCATCCCCTCCTCAAGCTGCGCTGCACACTCCACCAGTTCGGACACCGACTCGAACTTGCGGACTATGCACCGGTTCCTGAGATCGATACGCATACCTCGCATGAAAGCACAAATCAACTCATACTCGGTATTTGCACCCCCACCAGCAAACCGCTTCAGCCGGTTAAACTCGGTCTCGTACTCCCGAACCGAACGACTCCCATGTGACAAGTACAGAAACTCCCCCTGTAACCTGTCCCAAGCCTCCCGCGGAAAATACTTGAGATCGAACTCCCTCCGGAACTCGTCCCAAGACCACACTACTCCCGCCCTCCTCGCAGCAACACCCTGCCACCACTCATGTGCATCTCCCTCCAGATAATGCACCGCCAAGTCAACCCTATACTCCTCAAGGCATCTGATCGACTGGAAGTTCCTCTCCAACCTGGACCTCCACTCATCAGACTCAATCGGTCGAGCACCACCACTGAAGAACTTGGTGCCCAACCTCTGCATATGCTCCATCACCCTCAGGTATGACGGAACCACTGGCTCGGCCTCAGCAACCACTCCCGGAGCAACAACACCCGGCATCGCGGCAACCCCCTGTGGCGCCACTGGAGCTGGAGCCGGTACCACACCAGGTAACCTCTCCAAGAGCTGGGCCAACATGCCCAAAACAGCCCCCATCGGGTTCGGGCCCGCACCCGCCTGAGCACCACCCGGTGCCGGCATCGCACCATGCACGGCCGCTGGCTCAGACTGACCTTCCCCCTCGGCGTGCTCATACGCCCCCTGCTCCACCGTGACACTCTGCGTCACATTCACAGCTGCTCTGCCACCTCTACCACCTCTGCCGCCACGACCACGGCCGCCACGACCACCACGACCTCTGAGACCTTGCCCAACATTATCAGAATCAACCATCTGCAATAACAACTTGTTACTAATTGACAACAGCAATAGTAAAACAAACACGAGTCTTACCGTGGAATCTCATTGAAGGCTCGAAGATGATGATCTAGAACTTCAAGCTCAACAATTGACTAACTCACATAGACAGTTCTAATAACGGTTTACTCAAGCAACGCATAACACCGAAAACTCAATTAACTCTAAATTAAAATTTTTTTTTCTAAACCGTCCTAAAACCGTAAATGCTCTGATACCAAATTGAAACAACCGCACCCATTTTTTTTTTTTTTGCAAATAATTATTAAAATCCCATAAATAATAATAATTAAACCTCACAATTTAATTCCCGGTTCAAGATTAAAAATCTGAATAACCAAGATCATAAATTATTAAATAAAATCACCAAATAAACGACAAGTCTATATCACCCCCTCTTCCTCGCCCTGATCCCACAGTCACACTTTTCTTTTCCGTGAAAGAGGGAGGTGTGGGCTCGAAGCTTCTCCTTGCTTCCCCGCCGAAAACCAGCGCAAATCTTTCTCCTTGATAGCTAGGGTTCGATGAAAACTCGGAAACGGCGATACATACACACATATATACATAGGTGTATTCAAGTTTTCTTATTACACCGATCGGTCCTCACCCTTCCTCCCTTTCCGAAAGTTGACTCCAAAACTTTCAAGATTATCAATTACACCCGCCGGTAAAAATTGATTTATTCAATTTAACCCCCCAAACTTCTAAAAGGTCAAATTAAACCCAATTAATGGATTACAGGTGTTACAACTTCCACCAAAAGGGAACAATGATAGAATCTAACACTCCATAAAGGAGTAAGATTGTCAATGCTTTCTCAACAAAGTACTAGACATAATATAGATGGAAACGATGAAACAAACCAATGCTTTTGAGAATAGAACCTCATGGACTGAATGTCTAATTTCCACTAACAAACTTAAAAATTTCACTAAGGGGATATGACTAAGGGGGTTCAAATTCCCATCAAAAGGTTTTGCCTATACCTATGTCCCTCTCATTTCTTGGGTAAAGAAAACTCATAGAGGCCTGAGAGGAGGATAGCGAGAAGAAAAGAGACTACATAGTCGAGGGACACTCGAATCGGCCAAAGGACCGGATCGAAGACCATATATGATACTTCAAACTGCACATAATAGTAAATAATCGCATATAAGCGAAAGACAGTAGCATCTCATGATACACTTGGGAAAAAATGGAGAAACGCGCAGAAGAAGAAGCTATACTAAATATAGCAAAATGTAAAAAGCAAAGAAAGCAGGAGAACAAAAAAAGCAGTCACCAGAGATGCCTAGTCTCCTGGCCCGAGGCCGGAAGGTAGGGAGATGAAGCCAAGGAGGAGCCGACAGCAGCAAAGGAATTCCGACAAAAAACAGGTGATGTGCTGCCATCGAGGAGAAAATGAAGACATCTTTAGGGTTTTCTTTTGGGGAATTGATAACACCATATTTTACATCTTTATAAGGTTTGTTTTCATAGATTTTTATTCCCACTTTGTATACTTTTAGGATCTTTTCATGCATTTGAGTCTCATTTTGTATTGACTTGCATTTTAGAAGTCCTAGAGAGTTTTGTGTCGTTTTTGGCTTGCTGGAGCCATTTTCAGGTGTTCTTGGAGTTGGAGAAGTTAGAGGAGTGTGGATAGCAACCATGGAAGGTCAAAGGGGCAAGAAGAGCAAGGAAAACATGAAGGAGAGACTGTCAAGCCATTCTATCGGTCACTTGACCGATAGAATCACCCGATGAAAATCCAAAGATGTCACTTCCGTCAAGCACCTGCCAAGCCATTTTATCGGCCAGTTGGCCGATAAGAACTGACCGATAAAAGCATCAAGAATATGTGTCTGGAAGATCGACTCGGATGGAAGCCTTCCCTTTGGGTTTAGCTTTGGAGCTCTTCATCTAAGTTGCAGGAAATTGAGTTAGGTTTCCAATAGAAGTGTTTTCAACTCATTATGGGTTATATTGAAGAAATTACAGCCGATTAAGTGGACACATATCAGCTCTGCCGCGAAGGAGGATACTTCCGAGAATGAAAGCTCCCTTGTGAAGTTTATATCGGCCATATGGCCGATAAAGATGGTCGATAAAATGTCAATCCGGACCAAAAACACATTTTAATACATTTTTGTATAAACACCCCACTTAAGTTGTAATAAACATTAAGTTTTCTTTCCCCAAAACGAAAAGTCTCTCTTGGGAGAGCTCAAGAACACCCCTTGGTGTTCTTGATTGGATCTTCATGTATATTTCACATAAGGGAAGATTTCTTCACTTTTATTTCATATTATCTTTATTTGAATCTTCTTCTTTCTTTTCTATGGTTTACTTTTGTGATTTGTGTTGTTTATGTGAGTTGACTTTTTCTGGGTTCCTCATGTTCTTGTGAATAGATTTTTGTTGGATCATGTTTAGGCTTGATTTGGTTGATTGATGGTTAGATGATGATGATTTAGGATGATCTTGGATATATCTTTCACTTAGGTTCTTAGGTTGATTCTTAATGCTAGATTGACATGATAAACCGAAACCTAGTACTATATCTAGATTAGGTAGTTCTAGTTTGGCGTGACAAACCGAACTAAAGCTCCACCCTAGGATTTTTGGTCTTGTCCCATGCTTTGAGGAAGAGATTTGAGTAAACGGTGTTAGTACTAGATTAGATTTGTTCATTCGAGTCTTGAACTTAGGCATTTCACTCCTGACCCGAGTCTAAATGAATTGCTTGAACCGAACTTTTTGTGAGCTTTACATATCATTCACAATTGGCCGTTGTAGTTTAGTATGTTTAGTGAACTAATTGGACTTGTGATTAATGCTCATCGATTATCTTTGATTGCAAATAGAAGTTTATGATAATCGGGTAATCGATGAAGAGATTGATACCACGGGAGTGGATTAGTCTTATGTTTGTGTTCTATGTTCTAAGATAGCGATTAATGCTTTCAAATTATTCATTGTTTAATTGTTAATCATCTCTTCGATAGTTTAAGCCATGATCCAACGTTTTTTCTTTGTGTTTTATTTTCTTTCTTGCATTTTGATCTTTTTCTTCTTTTTTTTTGTATAAAAAAAACATTTTGTATGTTATGCTCTAGCTTAGTTTGTTTCTCGTATCTTTGGTGTGTAATTTTTATTCTCTGTGGGATCGATCCTAAAATGCTATATATATCGACATACCGTTATGATTGCGGTAGTGTGCACATTAGGTTAATTGGTGCGGTATAAAACATGCAAAATCAATTTGGCGCCGTTGCCGGGAAGTAAACGATTGCCATTAGAGTTAGGATTCATTTTAAGTCTAGGGCCTTTTATTTTCTTTTGTCACAGTCAAGTTAGAGACGTTAAACGCGCCATTAGGGACCTCCCCAATTCTATCCCTTGTATATATGTTTATTTGTTTGTTTAAGTGTGATTTGATATTTGTTTTAGTGTGTTTTGATGATTACCGGGCGCTGGAGACTCGTAGCAAAAGACTCGGAAACAACAACGAGACAATTGAGCTGACAAGGAATTTTATCGGTTGCTGGACCGATAGAACATGCCGATAAAACGATTTGCAAACGTCAAAAATTTCCAAAGTCTCTTGTCGACCATTCTATCGGGGTCCTGGCCGATAAGAATGGCCGATAAAATGGCAAATCGAGCTGCTGCGATGCAATCATTATGGTGATGATATTATCGGTCACATGACCGATAACAGCGACCGATAAACCCCACACATCTCCTACTCCAAGGTACCTCACTTAACTTCTTGTACATACTTTTTGATTTGCATTTTTACTCTCTCTTTGGATTCATTTCACACTAAGACAGTGTGATTTAAGTCCGGGGGAGAGGTCTTTGTCATTTAACATTGTTTTATTTGCCTTATTTTATATTGGTTTGAGTCTTGCATTGTACATATTCTATTGCATAGAAAAACACAAAAAAAAATCAAAAAATTTGAAAAATCCAAAAATATCATGTAGTTTGCATTGCACCATTGTTCATTCTAGAATTGAATTAGCTACTCATATCTAGATGACATAGATTGCATTCATGTGCATGGGAGTTCATAAAACATGTATGATAAGCTTTCATTGTGATGCCCTCGATAATGGCTTTATATTGCTTAAACGATTTCAAAAGACTTGAAAACTTCGTATTTTGATCTCTCCACTTGAAACGCATGGTCTTATTCAAGATATCTTGATTTGAAACCATCTCCCAAACATATGGACTTAATTGAATTTTAATTCTCTCACTTAGGGGCTTGAGATCTTAACCATGGTTTTACTTATACATTCGGGTTATCTTATTCCTTTGTGCCACACTTGTTAGTCCGAATGGCCATTCTCATTTTTAGGATGGTTCCCTACATAAACCTTTACCTTTCTTTACACCCCTCCATTGTTTGCTTGAGTGAAGCCTTGAAAATGCTTACATATGCAAAATCTTGTAAGAAGGGAAAGACAAATATGATCTTCCATAGGGCTAGTCTAAGTGAACATCAAGGCTAGCAAACTAGGAAGGTTGTTATATTTCATTGTTTAATGGGTAATGGTTTGGGAACATGAGCATAAAAGAAAGAAAAAAATGTTGAGAAAAAGAAAAAGAATGAAAAAAGAAAACCATGGGTTAGAAAAGAAAGAGGATGGGAAATACAAAGAAAACATTCTATGGGAACACTAAGAAGTTAGCTCTAAGTTAAAAAGGAAGAAAACTAGAGCTTTGACAATAAAAGAAATAGAAAAATCCCTAGATGTTATACATTGAAAAGGTTTTGGTTTTGTGGAACAATTACATATCTCGCTAAGAAGAGCATTGAGTTTACCTCAAAAGAAAAGGAAGCTTGACTCCGGGTAAAAACTAGGACTCTAAGCTAGGTTGGGTAGAAATGGAAGTTAATATTTGTATACATCAATTGATCCATTTCTTCCTTGCTTTGTGTTATGTTTTGCATTCCTTTGATTTGAGAGTAAGTCACCAAAAATTAAACCGCTTTATTTCATAATTGATAAACCTCTTTCAACCAAGTCAAATGGATTAGATTAACATTCCCTTTGTAAGACTACACTTTGAAAGAATAATTGAATGTGAGGAGTTGGTGAATATGATGGCTAACGGTATGCTTGGCTAAAGAAAAGATTAGGATTTGCGATAAGTCTAGAGAAGTTAGAGTCATAATTAAGATACGTTTTTGCAATGTCTTGGTATTATCTTGGGCATTGATTTCCCACTTGAATGCTTTGACATGTCTTTTAGTTGTGAATTCCAACTTTCGAACATCTCTTTCGGTTTGTCTTTTCTTGTTTGCTTGCGGACAAGCAAAAGGCAAGTCCGGGGGAGTTGATAACACCATATTTTATATATGTTTAAGGTTTGTTTTCATAGATTTTTATTGGGAAAATCGCATTTTAAACCTTCAGGGATGAAAAATGTAGCACTTTAAACCTTGAGAGATTTGCACTAGCACTTTAAACCTTCAAGGTAACGAAACTAACACATTAAACTTTTAATGTGGCAACTTTGTTCGCGCCGCCAAAAATGTGACTGGAACTGTTCAGTTTCCGGTAAAAAGATGGTGACGTGTCAAATTTTTATTTTTTTTTTAATTTTTTTTTGGCAACAGCTTAAATACCTATAACGGTTCAGAAATCCAAACCGGAGGTACCGAGTTTACACAAGTAATATCCACTGGGTAGACACGAGCACTCCTTGTTAACTTGTATGCCGTTGTTTGCGCGTGGAATGAGTGAGATTGAAAAGAAAAAAAAATCCTAGAGAGTATTGACATGTCACCATCTTTTGTAAACTCGGTACCTCTGCTTTGGATTTCTGAACCGTTCTAGGTATTTAAGTTGTTGACAAAAAAAAAAAAAATTGACATGTCACCATCTTTTTACCGGAAACTGAACAGTTCCAGTCACATTTTTTGCGGCGCGAACAAAGTTGCCACATTGAAGGTTTAATGTGTTAGTTTCGTTACCTTGAAGGTTTAAAGTGCTAGTGCAAATCTCTCAAGGTCTAAAGTGCTACATTTTTCATCTCTGAAGGTTTAAAATGCAATTTTCCCGATTTTTATTCTCACTTTGTATAGTTTTGGGATCTTTTCATGCATTTGAGTCTCATTTTGTATTGACTTGCATTTTAGAAATCCTAGAGAGTTTTGTGTCATTTTTTGCTTGTTGGAGCCATTTTCAGGTGTTCTTGGAGTTGGAGAAGTTAGAGGAGTGTGGATAGCAACCATGGAAGGTCAATGGGGCAAGAAGAGCAAGGAAAACATGAATGAGAGACTGTCAAGCCATTATATCGGTCACTTGACCGATATAAGTGACCGATAGAATCACCCGATGAAAATCTAAAGATGTCACTTATGTCAAGCACCTACCAAGCCATTTTATCGGCCAGTTGGCCGATAAGAACTAACCGATAAAGGCATCAAGAATATGTGTCTGGAAGATCGACTCAGATAGAAGCCTTCCCTTTGGATTTAGCTAGCTTTGGAGCTCTTTATCAAAGTTGTAGGAAATTTAGTTAGCTTTCCAATATGAATGTTTTCAACTCATTATGGGTTGTATTGAAGAATTTACAGCCGATTAAGTAGACACCTATCAGCTCTGCCGTGAAGGAGGATACTTCCGAGAATGAAAGCTCCCTTGTGAAGTTTATATCGGCCATATGGCCGATAAAGATGGTCGATAAAATGTCAATCCGGACCAAAAACACATTGTAATACATTTTTCTATAAATACCCCACTTAAGTTGTAATAAACATTAAGTCTTCTTTCACCAAAACGAAAAGTCTCTCTTGGGAGATCTCTTGGTGTTCTTGATTGGATCTTCATGTATATTTCACATAAGGAAATATTTCTTCACTTTTATTTCATATTATCTTTATTTGAATCTTCTTCTTTCTTTTCTATGGTTTACTTTTGTGACTTGTGTTGTTTTTGTGAATTGACTTGTTATGGGTTCTTCATGTTCTTGTGAATAGATTTTTGTTGGATCATGTTTAGGCTTGATTTGGTTGATTGATGGTTAGATGATGATGATTTAGGATGATCTTGGATATATCTTTCACTTAGGTTCTTAGGTTGATTCTTAATGCTAGATTTGACATGATAAACCGAAACCTAGTACTATATCTAGATTAGGTAGTTCTAGTTTGGCGTGACAAACCGAACTAAAGCTCCACCCTAGGATTTTTGGTCTTGTCCCATGCTTTAAGGAAGAGATTTGAGTAAACGGTCTTAGTACTAGATTAGATTTGTTCATTCGAGTCTTGAACTTAGGCATTTCACTCCTGACCCGAGTCTAAATGAATTGCTTGAACCAAACTTTTTGTGAGCTTTACATATCATTCAAAATTGGCCGTTGTAGTTTAGTGTGTTTAGTGAACTAATTGGACTTGTGATTAATGCTCATCGATTATCTTTGATTGCAAATAGAAGTTTATGATAATCGGATAATCGATGAAGAGATTGATACCACGGGAGTGGTTTAGTCTTATGTTTGTGTTTCATGTTCTAAGATAGCGATTAATGCTTCCAAATTATTCATTGTTTAATTGTTAATCATCTCTTCGATAGTTTAAACCATGATCCAACGTTTTCTCTTTGTGTTTTATTTTCTTTCTTTTATTTTTTTTCTTACATTTTGATCTCTTTCTTCTTTCTTTTTTGTATTAAAAAAAACAATTTTGTACGTTATGTTCTAGCTTAGTTTGTTTCTCGTATTTTTGGTGTGTAATCTTTATTCTCTGTGTGATCGATCCTAAAGTGCTAGATCGACATACCGTTATAATTGCGGTAGTGTGCGCATTAGGTTAATTGGTGCGGTATAAAACACGCGAAATCAGGAATCGGATTGGGAGAGAGAAAATGTATGCTCTTGCTTAGAAAATGAAACTTAGCCAAATTAAAGTTATTTCATTCTTTTGCAATTTGTGTCCATTGTTGCCTTTACATTTTTCAAAATAGTCATGCGAAAACAGGGAGTGAACCAATGGTTTGCAAACCAACTGAGATCCTAATGCCTATTATAAGTTTTAGAAGACAGAAGCTCTCCATTCGGGTCTCGCTTAAAACTCAGTGTTTTTCTTCTCCACTTCATTCACACAAATGTTTAAGGGGGAGAATAGAGAAAAACGTCAAGTTGACGGTATAGTTTAAAAAGATAAACAATAATTATCATAGGATTAACTTGTATATAATTTATAAAAAAAAATGTGAAATGTTAGGGTTTATATTTTGTGATTCCCTGTATGAGTGTCGTCGACATTTAGACATTATGGGTTAAGCTATTTCCAGCTAGCTAGGTTTAGTGTTTCTTTCGTTTAAGCTATTTATCATCTTTTTAAAGTAGTTAAGGCATTGTGTTTGGATTATTCCATTACAATCTATGGTTTATATTTTTCATGCTATATGTTTTTTTATGGATGGTTAATTGTACATTAATAGGTTCGGATTCACTAATCATTTAGTAGGTTAGCATTCTCTTGTTTAGGCTATTACCATCTTTTTAGGTTAAGGCTTAGGGTTTAGGTTTCCCCCTGTTATATATCATTTATCGATGATCCACTGTAAATTAACCCGTTTGTGTTCACCAATCGTTGACAAGAGTTTATAGCATTCTTTTGTTTACATAATATTATATCGTTTAGTAGTTATGGTAATGTGTTTGGTTCTCCATTACATTTTAAGATTTAGATTTTTCTTGGTAAATGTTCTTTATAGATAGCTTATTGTACATTAATCGGTTTCAATTAACCAATTCCTTTATAAGAATTTAATTTACTTAAAGAGATTTGTAAAGTTTCTGGAAATTTTAAGTAGTTTCCAGAAACTTAAACATGTTTATCTTGTATATAATCAATGTATATATTCTTCGTTTAAATGGTAACATTTTTTATATTTTTTGTTTTTGGTCAGAAACTGCATTTTATTGATTTAAGGTTCAAGTTGTTCTGAGAAGTTCGTAGAGCATCCTTTGCAATTGCGCCAGCCACAGAAATGGATAGATGGGGAATAAAATCAAAGGAAATAACAACAAAAGATCTCGCCAAAAGGTGAATATCACATAAATCGCATAGACCTCCGTATGGAGATCATCGGATTTTAGAAATTTGATGATGGAGAGCCAGTCGGAGTGAACATGTAGTTCTGAGATCTCTCGCTCCCATGCTTGAATAAGGGCTTCTCAAATCGCCCAAGCTTGAGCCCCCATAGCTTGATGTCGAGAGCTTGCAATTTTAGCTTCCCAATTATCCGCATTTGAATGGAACATTTTTTTTATATATAAATACTCTAAATCGTGCAAATAAACAAACTCCCACACCATAAATTCTAACCGACGCTATTCTTCATAAACCTGATAATCGTACAGTCAAACCTATTCTAACAATACAAATGATATTTTACTGTATGCTAATCCGATATAAAATATTTGTAAACGCTAACCTTTGATAAGATTTCTGAGTCGCAATAGTTTTGTGTCAGAAAGTTAATCAAGCCTCCCCAAGGAAAAATCTGTCAGAAAATATGAAAATGCTACTAACTAAATGACATATCAAAAAAAAAAAAAAAAAAAAAAATTATATGTTCATAGTATTTGGTCAAAATAGGTTATCCACCCAAATTCACCATATTTATATTCGTCATAATACAATAGTTTCCACTAAAAGATTTAAGAAAGAATTGATCAGAAGCATTTTGACCGTGATTTGCGGAGAGAGGGAGAAAAAGGCGACTCTGAGTGCGATTCAGTGCTACAGTATTAGATCGATTTTTCGCCTGATCTCAGGCCAAAAATCATGTCGGAGTCGGAGGTGATGAAGCCGCCGCCTGGGATGGATTCGAAGATGAAGGAGAAGAGTTCGGGGTCATTCGAAACAAGTTTAGAGGATACTCAAAGTTCAAAGGAGATGCCGTCTGAGGAGATCGGAATAACTGAAGCAGGAGAAGTGAACTCGCTGGGTCTGACGGTGGTGCCGGAAGTTGCATAAGCTTTGTTGCTGGAAGTTGAGCTTCAGGAGAAATCGGGAAAGGAGGAGTTCGTCTCTCTGTTGCCCAAGGATCAGCCGTTCGATAACTCCCCTGGTTTGAAAGGGGTCACCAATTCTGGCTCGGGAGTTCCTTCCTCTGTCACTAGCTCATCTATGGATGTTCAAAAAAAATCAACTTATGCAAATATTGTTAACAACAAATCAAGTCTCAAGAAGTACGAGTTCCAAACGAAGGGAAAAGAAGGGGCGGATGTTGTAATTGTCTCGAAAGAGGTGATTGAAGATGCTCCACTATGGGATGATCTCATGATCGGAAGATTCCTATCAACAGCTCCTCACGTGGTTAAAACTTTCAAATTCCAGTTGGAGGAGGAAGAAGAAGAAAGAGAGGTGGACTTCTCATATCTTTGGTTGCCTATAAGATGCTCTAAGTGTGATAAATGGGGTCATCTTGCTACCGTGTGTCTAGTCAATCCCCAAAAGATACAGATTCTACAACGGCCAAGAACAGAGTACGTGGTCAAGAACTTAGTCGCAAATGATGCCAGTCAAATCAATCACAAGGACAAAATGAAGGAAAAAGTTAGAAATTGGCTAAACTCAGAAAATCTGAAAGTGAAGTGAAGAAAATCTGAAAGAAGGATAAACTCAGAAATTGGCTCAAGCAATTATAACAAATGTATTTGGCGGGAAGGGAAACGACAACAAAGCATCTAATTCTGCCTCCAAACAACAGCTAGAAGAAAGGGAGGATAAAATTGAGAAGAATCCAGCGATGGAAGCTGACAATATTTCCATAGAAATAAATGCGAAAAGTCCGGTTGAGGAGGAGCAGTGGTGTGCGGTTTCTCCTTCAAAAGTTGGGAGGCATCTCGGTAACTTTGGAGGTGGTATTGTTGATGTCTCAGTATCTCCATCTAGATACTCTATATTGGAAGAAGAAGGGGAATCAAAAGAAGAGAAGGAGAACGATGCGAAGGGGGAAGGTGAGGAAGAAGAAGATGAAGAAGAAGAAGGTGAGATTAAAAGCACCGCTCAAGACCACGAGGCAAAGGTTGAGAAACAAGAGGGGAAAAGGACCCGTCCACCAATTCCACGTGCTACAAATGGGTCTCGACCTTTTCAAGGAGGAACAAGTGCTTCAACAAAGAAAGAGAAACCTCTTTCGAGTTCAAGCAAAAGGGGATCAAGAAAAATCATTAATTATGTCGGGTTTTTCATAGAATATGCGCGGATTTAACAAGATTCGTAAGCATTCTGTCGTTCGAAATTGGGTAAATGATAAATCTCTTCGGTTCGGTTGTCTACTCAGACGAGAGTCAAGGAGACTAGAGTATTACGAATTGCAAGCTCAGTTTTTAAAGGCTAGTTGTTTTTGTCTAATTATGAACATCACAGGCTGGGTCACATTTGGGTGGTTTGGAGGGAAGACGTGCGTCTCACACCGGTGTTTAAGAGTGATCAATTGATTACCTGCTCAGTTTTACTGGATAACAAAGAAATGAGTTTTTCTGCTCCTTCATATATGCCTCTAACTTTGTTGAAAAAAGGAAATTGCTTTGGGCAGACTTAAAGAACCACCACGATTCTCCACTCTTTAGAAACAAACCTTGGCTAATATGTGGTGATTTCAATGAAATATTGAATGGAGAGGAGCATTCGGGATACACTAACTCACCATCAATTCCCGCCGGCATGAGAGACTTCCAAGACCTCGCAAGGTATTGCTCTTTCACGAATCTTGGATCTCAAGGACCTCTTTTGACTTGGTGTAATAAACGCGAGGAAGGGCTAATGTGTAAGAAGCTCGATAGAGTGATGGTAAATGGTGCTTGGATGAATTACAAGAGCCACTCTTATTGTGTTTTTGAGGCGGGAGGTTGCTCGGACTATCTAAGAAGTAAGATTGCAATTGAAGCAGATGTGGAGAGGAACGAAGACCTTTTAAATTTGTAAACGTCTTAACCACGTTTCCAGAATTTCATGACCTGGTGAAAGCATACTGGGAATCAACGGATCCGTTATTTATCTCAACATCCGCCGTACAGATTCTCCAAAAAATTAAAAGAGTTGAAACCGCTATTGAGAAATATGGGGAAGGAGAAGATAGGCAATCAACCAAGACGAGATAAGGAAGCACTAAAGGTACTGTGTACAAGGCAATCAGAGACTTTGGCAGACCCTACACCAGCCTGAGCAGCGGCAGAGGCAGAAGCCTATGACAAATGGCAACGATTGGCTGAGCTCGAGGAAGATTTGTTAAAACAGCAATCAAATGTACGTACATTGGTTGAATGTGGGGGACCAGAATAATGTTTTTTTTCCACAGATCGTGTCAACTTAGGAAAATGAAGAACACAATTCGTGAGATTACAACTTCAACCGAGGAAGTGACTACCAAGGGAGAGGAAATTAAGACCAAGGCTGAAAAAAAATTCAAGGAATTTTTGACACATTCTCCACAAGATTACAGTGGCATATCGGTGGAAAACCTAAAAGACTTGTTGGATTATCGTTGCTCAGAAGAAAATCGCTCTAGGCTTATACAAAAAGTGACAGACGAGGAAATCAAGAACACGTTATTTGCTATGCCAAGTTACAAATCGCCAGGTCCAGACGGGTACACGATGAAATTCTTTAAAGCGGTGTGGCCTATTGTTGGTAAGGATTTCATTGTGGCCATTAAATCTTTTTTTGAAAAATGTTTCTTGCCAAAAGGAGTTAACACTACAATCTTAGCTCTAATACCGAAGAAAGAAGAGGCAATTGAGATGAAGGATTATAGGCCTATTTCATGTTGCAACGTGTTGTATAAAGTGGTCTAAAAAATTGTGGCAAACTGACTCAAAAAGTATTTTCCGGAATTTATTGGGCTTAATCAATCTGCATTTGTAAAAGAGAGATTACTTATGGAGAATGTCCTACTAGCTACAGAACTGGTCAAGGCTTACCACAAGGACTCGGTCTCTTCTCGTGGTGCGATGAAAATTGATATATCCAAGGCATTCGACTCAGTTCAATGGAGCTTTCTTCTGAACACTTTGGAATCTCTAAACCTCCATGCAGATTTTATACACTGGATAAGATTGTGTGTCTCTACGGCTTCATTCTCGGTTCAGGTTAACGGAGAACTTGCTGGTTTCTTCCAAAGCGAAAGAGGACTCAAACAAGGCTGCGCTTTATCCCCTTATCTCTTCGTCATTTGCATGAACGTTCTCTCAAGACTTATAGACAAGGCGGCGAGAGAAAGAAGAATTGGTTTCCACCCGAAATGTAAATTTCTTAACTTGACACATCTATGTTTTGCTGACGACTTGATGGTCTTTGTGGATGGGCAGATTCGTTCTATCGAGGGAGTACTAAACATTTTCGACGAGTTTGTGTCGATCTCTGGCCTGAAGATAAGCCTGGAAAAATCAACTCTATATCTAGCGGAAAACACATACCAAAATCGGGAAGAAATGCTAACAAGATTTCCATTAGCAAGAGGTCAACTACCAGTTCGTTATTTGGGTCTTCCTCTACTAACAAAAAGGATGACATCTACAAATTATCTACCTCTTTTGGAAACAATCAGACGCAGGATAAGCTCTTGGACAGCGAGACATCTTTCATTTGCAGGTCGACTACAGCTATTGAAATCAGTCATAGCAAGCTTAACAAACTTTTGGATTCAGGCGTTCCATCTACCAAACAGCTGTATAGATGAGATCGAAAGGCTTTGTGCTGCTTTCTTGTGGTCTGGGCCTGAGCTTAATGCAAAGAAAGCAAAAGTTAGTTGGAAGGAATGTTGCATGACAAAAGAGGAAGGAGGATTGGGAATCAGACCTCTAAAAATTGCAAACAAAGTTAGTTGTTTGAAACTGATCTGGAGGATAATTTCATGGCAGCCTTCTTTGTGGGTAACCTGGATAAATCATACTTTGGTCAAGAATAAATGTTTCTGGGATTTACGTGAAAATCAGTCCAGCGGCTCATGGATGTGGCGAAAACTCCTAAAATACCGTGACTTGGCAAAACGCTTTCACAAGGTAAAAATTAGAAATGGGAAATCTACATCTTTTTGGTTTAATAACTGGTCCATGTTGGGAAGACTACGAGATATCACGGGGGCGCTTGGGACGATTGACATGGGTATTCCGTCCAAAGCAACGATGGAATCGGTCTTGGAATCTCATAGAAGACGAAACCATCGGGTTGAAACACTGAACTGGATTGAAGTGGAAATCACAAGGGCCCGAGAACAAAGACAGGAGGGAAAGGATATCTCGCTTTGGCTGTGCGGAGAGGAAAATTACAAGAAACATTTCACAACGATGGGAACTTGAATCTGATTCGAGAAAAGGAAACGACGCGAGATTGGGCAAAGGGAATTTGGTTCACTAAAACGACACCAAAACTCTCTTTTTTGCGTGGCTAGCTATGAAGAACAGACTATGAACAGCATATCGAATGAAGACATGGAACATTGGAACCATTCCCAATTGTTTTTTGTGTGGGACAGCGGAAGAAACAAGAGACCATCTATTCTTTGGCTGCCACTACTCCTCAAATATCTGGAATGAACTTATGTGCGGCTTGCTGGGAAACTCATACACCACGGATTGGACCAGCATTGTTGAGCTCCTTCATAAAAACACATTCAGGAAAACGACTATGTTCTTGTTAAGGTACACATTCCAATCAACAATTTACCACATTTGGCGTGAGAGAAACTTGAGAAAGAATGGCGAACAACCTAGACCATCTCAGGTAGTTCGCAAACTAGTAGACAAGAACGTCTGAAATAGACTAACTTCTATTCGAAGAACGGGAATTGGCACATACGAAGATGGAATGGAAATTTGGTTCTCAACTAGGCAATGATCGAATGAAGTCTCAAGGAAGTTTTTTAATCTTTTTGGAATATTTGATCTCGGTTTGACGACTGTATGATGTTTTCTGCTTTAGGTTTTTTCAAAAACATAAAAACAATGTTGCATTTGTTGTATGAACGGTTTTTTTTTATTGAATAAATTTTACATTCGATTCAAAAAAAAAAAGATTTAAGAAAAAACACACACTCAAAGGTTGAAAAAACAAAAATCTGATCAAAGTGTACTTCGCTCATGATTATTCAAAGAAGGCTACTTTGAATGGAAATGAAAACAACAACGTGAGAAACAAGAAAAATAGATAGGCAGGTTGGTGCTTGAACTTTTGAAACATCGAACAAGTTTGATATAGTTGATTAAGACATCCAAACATCATTAACTTTCAACTAAAAACTACTTCGACCGTTAATTTGTTCTAAGTGTTGAATTTTCTATGATTTATTGTTACATAGTTGATTAAAGATTTTTAATTTTCTTTATAGAGAAATTTTAAAAAAGCACTATTGAAGATGCTCTAAGAAAAGAACTAATTAGGGATTAGTGACATTTTTCTAGTACATATAATGATATAATTCTTCCTTTGCATTTAGGTGGAGACATTTCATCTACAAATCTCTATTATTAGCTTTTTAAATCACTGTAAACATTTTCGGTTTTCTGTAGATTTTAGAGATAAGTTTCGATTTCGGTTTAGATTTTAGAATTTCCTTGGTGATAACAAAAAAAAGGTAGTATAGAAAGGTATTTATGACAAATTTATTTACAAGGATATATGAAAACCAAAACGGCCAAAAGATAGAAACTCTAATTTACTGGAAAAAACACCTAATTTAAATGAAAAAATAAATTATATCTTTGTAAACAATTATTTTAAATTTAGGTTGATTCTTGATCATAAAACTAGTTGTAATAGTTTGGTTTCTAGAAAAATGGTGATGATGTGAAGATAGTTATAAAAATTTATTTTACTATTTATGTCATCAATATGCATTTAGCTTTTAGTAATTAAATTCTCATATAACTCCACGGTAAAATGTATTTAAGTCATAAAGCAATTTGAAGATAAATGATCTACATAAGAATGATTTTTTTGTATTCTACAAGAAAGGTGGAGGACATTAGATTTTGTAACATAATATAATATAGGAATAAACAAAAAACTCTTCCCAGCCAAAAACAATAACATAAAATAACATACAGTACTAGATTTAGACTCCAAACATCTTTTATGATCTACAACTAAAAGTCTGCTCCATAGTCAGAGACAAAATTAAAGTATTTCTTCAGCCAGGAAAACAAAAAATACTAATCTCCATTCCTCGTTGATGGCTTTTTTATTTTCACAGATTATATTATTTTTTAAATAATACGGCGACTTTGGCATTTTCCTAGGAAGTAGCGTTCTGTTGAATTCTAAAATTATGAAGTCAAAACTACAAAAATTCAAACTTTTCTTCTCCTTCAAGGCTCTTCACATTACTATATAACCTAACTCCAAGTCCACAAACTCTTCACAACATATTCCATCATCTAGGTTGATTAGTTAATATAAATAAATAAATAAAGAGTTTTTATTTTAATTGCTCAAACACCACTCAAAGAAAATGATGATGAACAAAGTTGTTCTGAGGTCGATTCTGTTTTTCATGTTGGTTGGTTCGGTTCTTGTGGTGGAGGCTCGTCCGTTGGGTTTAACGAAGGCCGACGAGAAGCTAGTGGCTAAGTTCTTCGATGGTTTGTCACTTGGGGCGATCAAGGACTCGGGTCCTAGCTCTGGTGGTGAGGGTCATCAATTCGTGGATCGAAGTGAGCCTGTATATGGTAAGAACTCTGGTCCTAGCTCTGGTGGTGAGGGTCATCATTTCGTGGATCGAAGTGAACCGGTTGTATATGGTAAGCACTCGGGTCCCAGCCCGGACGGACCCGGTCACTAACTAAGGACCGGACTGTTTAAGGTGGCTGCTTCGGTCTAGCCCCCGAAATTGATTACTTCTTTAGTTTTTTCTTATTAATTTATTTATACTTTTCTTTCAAAAAAAATTTGTTTATACTTTTCAGATTAGTTTTTAGGATTTTTCTTTACCTTTTACCATATACAATGCTGGAGAACAAAATTGGAGGAAATCAAGAATTGGCAGAGCCTCATTTTATTCTCGGAAGGATTTTTTGTTTGTTAATTATTGTAGTTTCTTTGAAAATAATGTACAACGTAATAAAATTCATTGATTATTTTGAATAATATGATAAATTCATTTAAATATTTTTTTAATGTGTAAAAGTAATGCATGAAATTGTTGGCGACAAAAGTATATCAATGCAGAAATTAGAGTGAACTAAGTTTTTAAATTATATATTAATTTTGAAATGTAAATAATATTTAGAAAATATATACACATCAGAAAATATATATACACATCAGAAATTCGTGCGGGCTTTGCTAGCCCATGTCAGACTCTTCATTAGTATGATATTGTCCGTTTTGGGTGCGAGTGGCAAAGCTCGCACGAATTTGTTTTTGGGCTCTTTTCCAAAAGGCTTCATACTAATTAAAGTTGGACATTAATCATATAGTAGACAATATTTTTCTAAACTTATGATGTGGGACTTGGATTGATATCCCAATAATCCTCTCCTTAAACCAAAGACCACACAAACCCTTGACCTCCAACCTCAAGTGAAACTTGGCACCCATCTTGTACTGCCGTACTTACCAACAGAACCCGTCGCATGACCTTTCGCATCGTAGACTTTTGACACAAGGCACCGGCACCCCTTAATCGCGAGATCACCTTGAGAGCTCTTCCTCCCACAACGAATATGCCGCCCACACCCACTTCTCCATGTCCACCTTTTCCATAACATGTATCTGGTACCAATTGTTGGGCTTTTCAAGCCCATGTCCAACTCCCCGTTAGTATGATATTATTCGCTTTGGACTCAAGTGGCAAAGTCCGCACGAATTTTTGTTTGGGCTCCTTCCTAAAAAGCCTCATACTAATTAATTAGAGTTGGACATTACTCATATATTAGACAATATTTGTCTAAACTTCCGATGTGAGAATTGAATTGATATCCCAATAGTTATAATATGAAATTCCTCAAAACATATTGTATATTATATAAAAAATATCGTATAAAGACGGATTGAAGAGAGAGAAGGTGGTTCAGTGGTTGCATCTTCAGATCTGCTTCTTCGCCAATCTTCGACTAGATTCCGGTTTGTCTTTGTGTAGTCTGATTATCAATGATAAGACGATTCCTCAGATAACTTAAAAAGGATTGTAAACTTGTTAGTCTGATTATCTATGTACTACATCGTAGTCATGAAATGGGTTAAAAAGTAATGCATGTTCTTTGTTTTCAATTCTACACAAACAAACAATCGATTCAATTGAAATTAGACCTAGTCACCTAGATCATAAATAGGACGTAAAGAACTATCACAAGCGAATGATTTCTTTATAAGTGGTATCAGTGCTTTTAAAACGCATATTAGATTACAATCAAGGAATTATGTACGATTTGATCTGGATAGGCGTTTGAGGTGTTCTGTGTGTTCTTTTTTGTTTTTCTTCTTTTTGAGAGTTTAGAACCGTCATGTAACATATGTGAGTGGAGCAGTCGAATAAGATTTCGGTTCAAATACATATATTTCTATAAAAAAATCAACATTTTTTAGAGAAACTAGTTTACCAAGTTAACAAGACGTATTAATAGGTAAAAGACCATTTTGGATGAGTTAATATATATTAAAAAAAAAACTAAAAGTTACACTTTTGTAAAATAATTTTTTTTTTTTTAACATTGGAGAAAACCCAAAAATACTAAATTGAATCAAACTCAAATGCTAAAATCAAAAACAAATCTTTTAGTTATCAATCGATTGGTTTTATTAATTGGGAAACTGATCAACCGAAAAAACCGAAACGAACTGCGAAACAAAACTGATTTTAATGTATAATATAAAGGGAAAACGGCCATAAAAATACCTAACTATCCGATTTTCGCCAAAATAATTATAAACTCTTCATTGAACCAAAATAAACACGAATTTATGTTGATCAAGCTAATTTAGGTATGCGATTAGTCAACTTTAATAATTTTATAATTGGCGTTAACAACGTTTACAATTAATGTTTAATGAAACGACGTCGTTTCATAAATTAGAAAACCCAAACCTTAAACCTAGATTTCAAATCCCTAATTCCCTATCTTTCTCTGTCGCGACTTCTTCTCTTCGAATCTTTATCTCCATTGTCGATTATCTTTGAAATCATCATCACCATCATCGATTATCCTTGAAATCCTTTAAGTCATCATGCCCATAAGGAAGAAACTCACTCTCACGTCGACGGAAAAAAAAAAGATGTTGTTGAAGATGAGAGTGATGGAGAAGCTCAAGAGGCTCCAGAAGATGATTGTGTGGCTATTGCTGATGACGATTTTGGTAATGACGTGAACGACGGTAATGGTGGCGATGATGTGAACAACGGTAATGGTGGTGAGTTAGAGAACAACAATTGTGTGGCTGTTAAAGCTGTTCACAATGTTCTCCCACAAGCTAAACATCGTATGTGTGCTAGACACGTTCTAGGAAACTGGAAGAGTTACAACCATGATATGGAGCTAGAGAGGCTATTTTGGAAAATAGCATGCAGTTACACGGCTGGGGATTATGAAGATAATCTAGAAGCGTTGAAGAAGTAAAGTCAAGTTGCTTATGATTCTCTACTGAGAACTAATCCTCATGGATGGTCTCGTGCCTTTTTAGGGTTGGTTCTTGTTGTAATGACAATTTGAACAATCTGAATGAGTCTTTCAATAGAACCATTCGTGAAGCAAGGATAAAACCACTGCTTGACTTGTTAGAGGAAATTAGGAGACAATGTATGGTGCATACTGCAAAAAGAAAACTGCTTGCTAGTAGATTGAAGACAAGATTCACAAAGAGTGCACATGCTGAAAATGAATCGACTAAGAATAAGTCTAAAGATTGCATCAGATACATGGCCATTTGTGATTTGCATGAGGTAGACTTTCACGGTGTTGCTTATTATGTGGATATGATTGCTCAAACATGTGGTTGTGGGAAGTGGCAGTTGATTGGTATATTGTGTAATCATGCCGCTTGTGTTATCAGAGCAAAGAAACTGAAGTTTGAAGATTATGTTTCTTAGTATTACACAATTAGGAAGTGGCGCCAAAGATATGAGCATGGTATTACGCATGTGGAATGAATGAAGTTGTGGCCAAGGTTAAAAAGGTTACCCGTCTTGCCACCACCAAACAGATTAGGCAATCTTTGTAGGCCAAGTAACTATGATAGGAAAAAAAGTCAAGGTGAAGTTGCATCTTCCTCTCAGCCGACCAATTTAAGCCGTGAAAAGCGTATTATGACATGTTCAAACTGTAGGGAAGAAGTGCATAATAAGTTAACATGTTCAAGACCTAGTGTTGAGTCTGAAGCTAAAAGACTAAGGGGTCGACCAAAAAAAGATAGGTTTTTTCAAAACTTTGTTGTTAAGTTGCTTTCAGTGTGATCTCTTGTTGATTCTAATATTCAAATTGTTTGTCTTCTTTATCAGGTATGAGAACAAGAAGGTGATGCTATAAATAGGAGTTTCGTGGTCCCTCATAATCTGCTCACAGTTTGGAGATGATGTTGTTTCTGATGCTTTTTAGTTTCTTTTGTCTTTCGTTATTTTGTTACACGGTGATAAGTGTTATCTCTGTGTTTGGAATGTTTTATGTTGCTTCGAGAAACGTTTGTGGTTCTTGTGGTATCTTTGCAACTCTCTTTGTTAGGAGTGGGAGCGTGTTGTTATTTTGGAATTAATATGTTTTTCACTTTATCTATGCAAATCAGATCCTAGCTCATCATTTCGTGTATTATTCATATTTTTGTTTCAAATTCTAGACCTTCTATGTGTTTGAATGCATAATCTGAATATTTTCTTTTATCATTGACAAAAACTTGCTTCAGCCATTGAGTACGATGGCTCTGGTAGAAGGTCTTTATCAGAGATTAATTGCTTTTGCTGATCATCGAAACCCATCTTCAGGAAATATCTGCAACTTCTTGTCTTCATTCAGGCCGTAGATGACAACAATGGAGGAGCAAAGATTACAGAAGAGAAAACACTTGTCTTGCAACTCTCTTTTCTCTGATTTTTTTATTCTTCTGCAACTCTCTTATATCCTGCAAGGCTGCAACTCTCTCTTTTCTCTGCAATTACTACTTACTATTCTCTGTAATTACTACTTACTCTTCTCTGCAATTACTACTCTCTTTTCTCTGCAGTAACTTTTATCTTCAATTAATAACTAAAAAGGAGATAACTAATGAAATCAAATCCATTACACAAACTGATTTGAGATGGAGAAGAAGAAATCGCGACTGAGAAGGATAGGGAATTAAGAATTTGAAATTTGGGTTTAAGGTTTGGGTTTTCTAGTTTATGAATAATGTCGTTTCATTTGACGTTAATTGTAAATGTTAACACCACTTGCACAATTATTAAAGTTGAATAATCGCATACATAAATTAGTCCCGTCAACACAAGTTTGAATAGATATAATCATATTATGTAAATTAAGTAATTATTTTATTATAGTTTTTGAAATTATCTTTTGACAACCAATTTTGGGTTTTGATAACGAAATAATGAGGCCACGAGATGGAAATGGAATCATAATGAGGCCATATTACAACACCTTTCCTATAATTCCAACGGCTCTCTTCTCCTTCTTCACCTCCGCGAGATCAGAATCAATGGCGATTTGATCAAAAGCAAAGCAGCGGCTAGCTCAAATCCTCGACTATGGAACCGTCTGCTCTTATACAACATTCTTCTTCTCTCACTAGATTCCCTTTTCCTGTGAAAGCCACTCTCCGTCTCGCTCGACCCAACTTCTTTTTACTTCTTCCGATTCGTACCTCTGCCTCTCTTCGTCTTCCCCGACGGTCAATTCGTCTACTGACGAAAGCGGCCTGCGAAAACCACAATCATGAGCACGATCATCTTCACCATCACCGACATTGCTGTTCTGTGGAATTAACGGTATCGAATTATCCTCAGAAAGCGGTGAAAGAGTTCGCTAAATCTTTCGGATGGATTCGATTGGCCAATTTCCTCAGAGAGCATCTCCATCTTTGCTGCTCCTCCGCCGTACTGTTCATCGCCGCCGCCGCTTGCCCTTACTTGATTCCTAAACCCTACATTAAACCTCTTCAGAATTCCTTCATGATTGTTGCTTTCCCTCTTGTTGGAGTAAGGATTCTCGCTTCTCTAATCTCGTTTTTTGTCGATTCAATGCTAAGAAAGAATCGGTTTCTTTTGGATACTATTAGATCTCAGCATCTCTTGACGCACTTATGGATCTTGCTGGAGGAAAAGTGAACATCCATGTTTTAATGGCACTAGCAGCTTTTGCATCTGTGTTTATGGGAAACGCTCTTGAAGGAGGATTGCTTCTAGCCATGTTCAATCTTGCTCTTATTGGTTCGAACTTGTATTTCTTAAGGTTTCTGGATATGTTTTGATGACGTGAAGCTTGCTTGAGTCTATATTGTGACATTGTTTTGCTGCAGCTGAGGAGTTCTTCACTAGCCGGTCGATGGTGGATGTTAAAGAGTTGAAGGAGAGCAATCCAGATTCTGCATTGGTGATTGATGTGGATAATGATAATAATGTTCCAAACTTGTTCGATTTGTCATACAAAAGCCTCCATGCGCACAATGTAGAAGTTGGATCCTATATTTTGGTAGGAACTGGTGAGGTTTGTGAAACTTGTCTCTTGCTTTAGGTTTCTTGAAATTCTCAAAACCTTCAATACAATTTTCATAGCGGCTCACCATTGGGATTTTATATATGTTTAGATTGTGCCTGTGGATTGCCAAGTCTATCAAGGTAATGCTACCATAACGATTGAGCACTTGACTGGGGAAGTGAAGCCATTGGAAGCAAAAGCTGGAGATAGAGTGCCTGGTGGTGCAAGAAATTTGGATGGCAGAATTATTGTAAAGGTATATGATTTGACCAGATGCGTTGCGTAGTACTTTAGCTTGCATTTTTTTGGAACTCTCAGGCTTATTTTTCTTCAATGGAATCAGGCTACAAAGGCATGGAATGAGTCGACAGTAAATAGGATTCTACAGTTGACTGAGGAAGCAAACTCTAATAAGCCCAAACTTCAGAGATGGCTGGATGAGTTTGGTGAGGTTTATAGCAGGGTGGTGGTAGTTTTATCAGTTGCTATTGCTTTCCTTGGTCCACTTTTGTTTAGATGGCCGTTTCTCGGCACCACAGGTATAGTGATCCTTTCCTTCTTTTCTTGTGATGGGTTTCAACTATTGACTTACTTTGATTCGGATGCTGTTTGATGATATGCAGCATGTAGAGGATCTATTTACAGAGCATTGGGACTTATGGTGGCGGCATCACCATGTGCCTTGGCAGTTGCTCCATTGGCCTATATGCTACTGCTATCAGTTCCTGTGCCAGAAAGGTATCTTACAAGTACTCTATCTAGTCAAAGCTGAGTAAACTGGAATTAGCAAGTGCTTGCTAGCTCTTTTGCTTTCTTGCTACTTGTGATCCTATTGCAGTTATGAGCATTGGTTTGTTGTACACATCTTACTAGAGAAAACCATGATGACTTAACAATGCATATGCCACAACGCATATGCATTTTTCCCCTTGTTAGTACCGTTACATTTTTCTTCAGCTTTGAACCCCTTTCAGGTCTCAGGTTTGACATATTCTACCGTAAGATTCCAACCATAAACCTTACACAAAACATGGATTAACCCTTGAAGCTTGAGCCAAAAATCCAGTGGGATAGCTGAAGTTTATCTTCATATATGTATTTGTCTTTTTTGCTGTGTAGATGTATCTTCACGTGAATTCTGTGCAATTTTTATAGGGAATATTGCTGAAAGGTGGACAGGTACTGGATGCTCTAGCTTCTTGCCATACTATTGGTTTTGACAAAACCGGGACCTTGACGACCGGAGGCTTTACATGCAAAGCAATTGAACCTATTTATGGGCATGAAGCAGGAAATGATGCGAGTGTAACTCCTTGTTGTATGCCAAATTGTGAAAAAGAAGCATTAGCTGTAGTAGCTGCTATGGAGAAAGGTACCACACATCCTATCGGAAGGTATTGCTCATTAAACATCTGTTTTCTTATACAGCTTCAATTATTTCAAATTCTAGCATTATACGAGTCTTTAGACTTTAAGAAGTTGCTAAACACAGCTTCTTTAAGCTTCTATTGACCCAGATTTATGCATTGGAATAACAGTTACTATTACATGAAGGCGGAACGCTTCTCGTGTGCCTTAACTCGATACGCGGTTTAGAAGATCGCGGTCATGGAAACAGGACATAGCTCATGCGATCAGCAACTTCAACTCAAGAAGATCCATCTCCCACACCAATAGTTTAAGCAGTGCACATTAGGTACCTCTTGGTTTAAGTTGTTTCACATAAAACGTATATATTCAAATTGATCAAAATCAATTCATTTATTCAAATGAGTTTGAATCTCAAAAGATGAAAATTGCTTTTTCTCTGCACTTTCTTTCATTGTTTACACAATTTATCTCTCATAGAGCCTACGTTGTGCTTTTTTCTTCTCTGTACATTTCAACATTACTTTCCGGGAAAATAACAGAGGAAAAAAACGATTTCGATTCATCTCTCCAATCTCATTCTTTCTAAAAATGATCTCTTCTTCTTCGTTCTCAGTCACTACTCGATCTTCCCTATCCCAATAAACTCTCTAACCCCTACATTACGACCATTAGCTCCTTGCACCATACACGAACTTCCTCCGCCGCCACTTCCTCTGCCGTTCCCTCGCTGTAAATCCGCCATGTAACTCCTCACCTCCGTCTTAATCATCTCCTGCACCACCGTCATAAAATCCCCACTAAATCCCGAAATCCCTCTCTCCTTCTCCTCTACCTCTTCTTTCCTCACCGGAAACAGCCCCACCGTATCTGGCTTCTGAGTTAACTCGTTGACCCAAGGAAGAGACAAACTCAGAGAAGTCGCCGGATCTTTTGCCGTCGATTCAATCACCACTCTACCAGCTCTCGCCGTCGGCTTGAAAACATGAGAAGAAGACGGCAAATTAGGTCCGCTAGATTGCTCGCTGACGTCAGATCCCGATGGACTTCCGGGGCTCATAAACAGCCCCGTCGACACAACTCCTCCTCCGCCGTTCGCCGTCCGTTTCAACGGCTGCTCATCCGTTAAATTACCATCGTACACTCCGTTTCCACCGAAATCACAGCTCTGTCCTTCGTCGGACGTCCAGCCGCCGCTGCATTTCCGCTTCAGCGTCGAGTTCCAATGATTCTTGATCGCGTTATCGGTGCGACCATTGAGAAGCCGAGCGATCGTCGCCCACTTGTTACCGAACCGCGCGTGCGCGCGTAAGATCGTCTCGTCTTCCTCCGCCGAAAAAGCACGGTGCTCGACCTCCGGAGAAAGCTGATTGCACCACCGTAGACGGCAAGATTTGCCGGAACGTCCAGGGATGGATTTGCTTATCAGAGACCAGTTCCTTGGTCCGTGCTTTTGCACTAGCGTCTGCAATAGATCGTCTTCCTCCGGACTCCATGGACCTTTAATCCGATCCATTTCTTTTCGGGTCGAACCAGACATCGCCGGATCTTTTTTTTTTTCAAATTAAAGTTTACAATTTAAACGCGTTCTCTTTGTTTTTGTTTTTGGAGAAGAAAAACGATTTTGAGAGGATAAGTGTGAGAGAAGAGAGTATTTATACGAGATGTGATGGTTAGATGGGTCACCGGTTCTACCGGTAACTTTTTCTCGTTAATTAACAATAAAATATTATTTCGTTTCCTTTTTTTCTTACTCACAAACTATTAAATCCGTTTTAACTTTTAAGATAGAAATAATTAAGAAAGTATCGTACAAAAAATAATTATAAAATTAGTCTAATTTTATCAAATTAAGAAAATATACCGTTTTTGGGTTTATAATTAATTTTTAAGAGTTTAAAAATTATATTTTTGAATTATGGGTTTAGAATTTAGTTTAGAGTTTAAAATTATGAATTTATGGTTTAAATTTATATTCCATATGTTTCATAAAAAGTGTTATTTTAAAATTTTTCACAAATATTAACAAAACTATTAAAAGTTCTATTTTACCACTGAATAATTTTTTCTCTTTATTTAATATATTAAAGCAATAAAGTTAAAATTAGATTTTTGTTTAAAATTCTGCATTGAAAAGGTAAAACGATACTTTTTGTGAAACAAAAAATAAAATTTTTAAAACGACATTCTTTGTAAAACGGTTGATTAATATTTTGTTAATTAAAAAAAAAGACTATTTTCTTACTTTTGGTATAAGAAATAGATTAATTTAAGAGTCCCAATATATAAGAAATTTTTCTTTTATCCCTACTTCAAATTAACAATAATGTAAAACATAATAGAAATTCAAAAGTCCTTAGATGGAAAAAAAAAAAATCAAAAGTCAAATCTTTTGTGTAAGTACATTATAAAATTTTCAATTTTTCAATGTGCCAAAAAAAACACTTAATTTGAATTTGAAAAGTAGGAGAAAGTTTTTTAATTTATTGTAACACTAAATTAAGCACGTAAATATGCTTTTGAAGATGTAACGTGAGTAGTCTGATAACACACCGGCTTGTAATGATTGTAACGGATTTGAATTTCCTTTTTTTTTTTTCAGGAAGTAAGTTAATTTGTTTAACAAAAAAAAACACGTCAGCGATTGGGGGAAATGCGTCTGTGTGTGACGTTAAAATCAAGAGAGAATCTTCCAGGAAAACGGTTGGGGATTTGGGATACAGCTGTAAGTGGACACGTGGCATGTGAATAGGTAAGTGAGAGTACTTGTGTTACTAGAGAGCGTTTCACAGGTGGAGCGTTTTTATTCCAATCATTTCGTTTTTCAGTTTTGTTTTTCTCTTTTTTTGTGTGACGAAACTTCGTTTTCAATTTAAAAGATCTGACGCAGACCCAAATCGTCGTTTTTTAAGAAAAGTTGAGCTAAAATTGTAACTCAATTATAATTCGTTGATTTATTTACATACTTTTTAGAAACGTATAAGTAAGTATCCATATCTATTGAAGAGTTTAAAATTTGAATGATTCTACTTTCTTGTTGGGTTTTTAACTTTTTTCGTTTTTAAAACAAAGACTGTTTTATTACCTTTTCAAGTTAGAAGTTTAGTTATCCTAATGCTAAAAAACGGTTTCTTTTTTTTTTTTATCTTATAAACCAAAATCTAAGAAAATTTGGTTTGAAACTTCAAATTCTCCAACAAAAACTACAAAACGTAAAATCAAACATTAAAATAACCCAACAAAAAACGTTAACACTATAAGTAAAATATATATTTTAAAAAAATGCATGTAAGTAAAATTTAAGAAAGACTTGCATAAAAAAACAATGAGATGCTGACGTAACGGAAAACGGCAAAATAGGTCGCGAATCAGAGAGCCGATCGTTTATTATTTTAAATGAGAGAAGACAGGCTGTATAACCTTATGCTCTATTCCTTTAACGGCCACTTCCCCACCTGCCGGTAACCCACCCACTCCTCTTTTATTTTATCATGTATATTATTAAAAGACTACACTACTAATCAAACTCATGAAAATCCATGTTTCTTGTAAATTAGACTACACAATTTCAAAATATTGCACATATATGATGAAGATAAAATTGAAAATATATCGTACATTACATAGTTATACGAATCCAAAAGATTGCAATATAATTTTATTATGAAGATAAAACGAAGATCTATCATAGATTACATAGTTATACGAATCCAAAAGATTACGCATAATTTCTTATAAAGATAAAATCGAAGATTTATCGAACATTATACAATTATACGAATCCAAAAGATTACACATATTTTCATTATGAAGATAAAATCGAAAATATATAACTTTAAGAAAATGATAAATTAAATAATCATACTACCTATATATAACAACAGCTCAAATGACAACAAAAACAAAATTTATGTCGAAATAAAGTCTCATTTATCTGTCGTCTTTTTTCAACATCATTTTCGAAATAGAGTTATTGCTTCAAAAATAATGAAGGGAAAAACGGGAAACAATTTTTATATACTCCAAAAAAAAAAATGGAATACGTTAAGCCGTACATGAGTCGTGTACCGCACAGAAACGACGCACATGTTCCAATACCAAAGGGAGCTTCGCGTAAGCTTCCTCATACTCTTTAAATAATTAAAGTATTGAAAAGTGTTATCAAGGGGGAGTAAGATTCTGTCTAATTAGTGAAACCAAATTGTAGATTTAAGACAAAACGGTGTCATTAATGGAGATACGGTAGAGATTTTCCCAAATTGGTCCATCGTATCTACTACCAAATTCCTTCTTCCAATAATTTTAGACTCTAACCACTAATTATTTCCTGATTTTTAATTATTAACTGTTTATGTCATTGACCAAGTAACATGTATAAGTATACATGGTCCGTGAGATTTTGTCTAACATGTATAAGATTCTGTCTAGCATGTACTAGTGTACATCGTATATCTCATTCAATAATCAGTTTGCCTTCGCTTCACGTGAGATTTTATCATCGACTCTCGCTCTCTTTTTCTTGATACCTTACATGTTTTATGAATAAATTTATGAAATGGTGTACATATGAAATATTTAGCCGTGTATTTGTCTTGTTTTCATCCCTTCTTTTAGAAAAATGCATACAAAAATATCATGGATCGTACACCCCAAAATGTTTATGGTAAAAAGAACGACGTCCCATGTATTTCTACAGTAATTGTCAGTAACCGCAAGGAATGCTGATCCAACATTTTGGATGTACTATACAAATTTTATATATTATCCATAAATCTTAACATTTAGGTACACACACAAAAAAAAAAAAAAAAATTCAAATGCAAGCATTGCAATATCACTTTCTGAAAGAGGTTTTTGGTAAATCGGGGACTTTATGCATATTTGCTTAAACATAATTGTCGGACGGTGAAGGATCACTGGAACTACGCAAACATTATTTTTATGATGAGGACATTCTGAGTCGAGATCTGTATATTTATCCAAAGTTCGGAACTAGAGCATGTTATATGATTTCGTCTCAATAATATCATAAATCATATGATTTCTAAGTTATGTATTTTGTATTTTTTCAATTGAACTACTTAATGATATATTAATTATTAATATCATGGATCATACACCCCAAAATATTTATGGTGAAAAGAACGACCCATGCATTTCTACAGTGGTTGCAAGTAACTGCAGCAAGGAGTGTTGATCCAACATTTTTAGATGTCCTATACAAATTTTATATATTATCTACAAATCTTAACATTTAGATACACAATAAAAAAAAATTGAATGCAAAGAGTCCATTGCACTATCACTTTCCGAAAGAGGTTTTTGGTATATTCTGTATTATATATATACTTGCTTAAACATAATTGTCAGACGATAAAGGATCACCTGAACTACGCAACTACACAAATATTACATTTTTGTTTTATAATTATGAGGTTTTGAGTCGAGATATGTACATTCTTCCAAATTCGGAACTAGAACATGTTATATGGTTTCGTCTCAAATGTCATAAATTATGTGATCTCTAAGTTTCACATTTGTTTTCTAGTCGAAATAACGCTATTTAATTATTAATTTTAAGTAGGACGTACTTCAATATATTCTAACCCTTTTTAAAAAAAATATACCAATTGTTATTACGGATTTTGAGGGAGAATGTATAGTGACTCAAATCTTAAATGATACTACTCTTTCACGAGTACGGAAATTATTCAGTTTGGTCTGTGTAAAATTCCACTATAAAGAAATATATATATACTCACATCAAGACGTAATGTCTACTTTTGTCGAGAGAAAAGGCATGTGATCTCTCATTTTCTTGAAAAGCTATTTCTCGAAATGGCTTTATTTTAACTTTTCTAAGAGCACGTGCAATGCTCTTGTTTTTGGGGTGCTTAGATCTGGTGCTTAACTTAAATATTAATATACTTGAATGTTTTTGTTGTTTCAGCTAAGCACCAGTGCTTAATTAAGCACTTTCAAACCAGGTGCTTAAGACCCACGTGGCAAGTTATTATTGGTTCGGCTTTATTTATTTTTTCTTCTGTATTTTTGTTTTTTGTGTCGGGTTTTGGTTCTTCTCTTTCATTTTTTTTGAAACGATTTGGTTCTTCTCTTTCGCAAGGAGAAGAAGCGAGGTGACGGTGGAGAGAGGTGGAGAGAGTCCGATTCGTTGAGTCAGGCGCCGGTGGTGTCTTACCTGAAGCTAGTCGGTGGCGGCGATGGAGTCGGCTCGGGAGTCGATCGGAGGAAGGGATTTCTCGGAAAGCTTGTTCCGCGGCGGTGATGGAGTCGGCTCTGTTGTCGTTGTTGTTTGTGTCTCTATCTTCTCGGGTTACAGTAATTGTGGCAAAGGTTAGTTTATTTTGAACCATGCAATTATGATTTCGATTTTTATTTGCTTGATTTGTTGATTTGTTGAGGAAATTGAGTGTGTCGGATTTATGGATTGGGAATTTAGGGATTTCATTGGAGAATTAGATTGAAATTGATTGAGATAGTAGGGATTTGAGTATGAAATAGACTATGTCGATTTTTATTTGCTTGAATTGAATAAGAGTATTGGTTTCACATGTTTATCAATCCGGTTTCTTTAATTGCTTCAAGATTGATCCGAGTTATGAAGAAATCTCACTTGAGAATTTTCTCTGCTTGCATTTTGTTGATGTATGGAAGCTTTTGTTTATACAAAAGATACATTGTGTTAGAACAGATACATTTTTCTAGTGTTTTGTTGATGTGAGGTGGTAGTAAATGCTTCATACCCGTGGATTAGTAAATATCTCCTGGTTAGTGAATGCTTCTCACTTCGTCTCGTTAGATTAGGACTTTGTTGTTGGTTATAAATGCTTCTTAGTATTAGCTACAAGTCATGTCAAGATGGTTGTGCAAATGCTTCTTTTAGTTAAATGCGTATTACTCCGAAGGTGGTTGTGCTTCATAATGTTTGGAAAGAAGACGGATACATGTCGTGTCTGAAGTTGGGTGTGATGAATGCTGCTTCTACTCTTCCTTTATCCTCTCTTGAACGTTTGTTGATATAACTCGCAGCCTTGTATCTTCCTTTTCATCATCTCTTGAAACTGTCTTTATCCTTTTTATCTCTTTCTCTCTTGGACTTTTGTTGTTATGGATTCTACACCCAACTTTGTTGACCTCCTTAACAGCCAACAAGATTCCTTTTTCTTTGTGAGTTCCCCTAGAGTCGATCCTGTCTTTGGTGAAGACTCCAACCTCGATGACGAAACGCCTGCTGACACTAGAGGAAGAGTAAAATGGAGCCGGGAGGATGATGTTGTGCTCATAAGCGCTTGGTTGAACACAAGCAAAGATCCGCTTGTATCGAATGAGCAGAGATTAGGGGCGTTTTGGGATCGCATTTCAGCTTATGTTGCAGCAAGTCTTGGTGGAGAAGTGAGGGGGCCAGTCCAGTGTAAGGCACGATGGAACAGGATTCATAAACTTGTTTCAAAGTTCTGTGGAGCTTATGAAGCTGCAAAGAGAGAGAGAAGTAGTGGGCAGAGTGATGATGATGTTCTGAACATGGCTCACAAGATATTCGAGAATGATAATGGCTCACAAAAATTTACTCTTGAGCATGCTTGGAAGGAGCTCCGATACGAGCAGAAGTGGTGTCAAGTGTCTAATGCAAAAAATGGAGCAACCTCTAAGAAGAGAAAGTGTGAGCAAGGTCCACAGTCTTCAAGCTCTCAGACATGTACCAATGAGGATGCTGAAGCAGCAACTAGACCTGCTGGTGTTAAGGCAGCTAAAGCGCTTGGTAAGAAGACCCACACGGTAGAGGGTAAGGCTGCCGCTGAGTTTCAGATGATGTGGTCCTGCAGAGAGAAGGACAATGCGACCAAGGAAAGAGTCTCGGGTTTGAAGGTGCTAGACAGACTCCTTGCCAAACAAGAGCCACTATCGGAGGAGGAAGCAGCTCTTAAGAAGAGGTTAATCGCAGACCTGTTGAACTTATGAAGAATGTTCTAAGAAAATCAAATTAGAATGGTAACTCTTTTCCAAGCCGGTTTCCAATCATAAAAGATAGTAGTGCATCTTCTAATATCGAAGACTTTACTTTGTATTGCAGGTTACAGAAAACCCGTGATGATGATCTAGCTGGAATCTTAGGAGATGATGATGATGACTCTTATTCATACCCGTGGAGTTGCAAGAAACGTGGAGCTGACTCATATTGTTTTGTCGTTTTTTTTTTCTCTTTTGTATTGGTAACGCATGTGACCAAACTTTGTCCATTATGTTTGTTTGTTTTTGTTTTAGTTGTGTCTTAATTTGGACCACACAATTGTGTTTGTTATTCGTATCTCTCCTTCTATTTATAACAATAGCAATGCACATGATCAACACAAACCGAAACTCATTCTCTTTTATCACTTCTCTTTATATATTCTCTCTTTCTTTTTTACTCTATCAAACTCTGGTTCAAACCGAAACTCATTCTATTTCTTTTCTACTTTATCAACATGGCTTCTTCTTCTCATGACAACAACGATGGTTCAGATGATGATAATTTTGATCAATATGTTAATCAACATTTTGATCAAGACTTCGACGATGCGTGCGAGAACACGTTCCGTGAATATGGTGACCGTCTAGCGACCACCGTGCCAAAGAAGAAACGAGCTTTTATTGAAAGAAACCGTGAGGAGGGCCATATACGTTTGTGGAACGATTATTTTAGTGAAGATGCAACATACACTCCTAATATATTCCGAAGACGTTTTCGAATGAACAAGCCATTGTTCTTGCACATTGTTAATCGACTCTCCAATGAATTTCGATTCTTTCAACAACGAGATGATGCTATCGGAAGATCTGGTCTATCCACACTTCAAAAATGTACAGCAGCAATTCGTATTTTGGCATATGGTACTGCTCTTGATGGGGTAGACGAATACCTCCGGCTTGGTGCATCAACAGCTCGGTCATGTTTATACAATTTCGTCGAAGGAATAATACATTTGTTTGGTGATGAGTACCTCAGAAGACCCACACATGAGGATCTTCAAAGACTACTTCATATTGCACAGCAACGTGGATTTCCCGGGATGGTAGGAAGCATCGATTGTATGCATTGGGAGTGGAAGAATTGTCCAACCGCTTGGAAAGGTCAATATGCACGTGGTTCTCAAAAACCGACAATCGTTTTAGAGGCCGTAGCTTCATATGATCTCTGGATATGGCACGCTTTTTTTGGAGCTCCAGGTACCTTAAACGATATCAATGTTCTTGATCGCTCTCCCGTTTTTGATGATATCATAACTGGTACAGCTCCGCAAGTGAATTTCTCTGTCAACGGAAGGGAGTATGATTTGGCTTACTATCTAACAGATGGTATTTATCCAAAATGGGCAACTTTTATCCAATCTATTCCAATTCCACAGGGTGCGAAAGCAAAATTATTTGCTACACATCAAGAAGCTACACGAAAAGATGTGGAACGTGCATTTGGAGTTTTGCAAGCTCGATTTGCTATTGTTAAAAATCCAGCACTTTATTGGGATAAAGAAAAAATAGGAAAGATTATGCGAGCTTGTATCATACTACACAATATGATAGTGGAAGACGAAAGAGAGGGGTACACTCAATATGATGTATCAGAATTCCAACAAGAAGAAGGAACCGGGAGTTCACATGTGAATCTCACGTATTCTACAGAAATGCCATCATATATCTCTGATAGGTTGGCTGTTCGAACTAGACTTCATGATAGACAAAAGCATCTACAATTGAAGAATGATTTGGTTGAGCATATATGGCAAAAATTTGGACGTGATTAAGACGGTTTTAAAAAATATGTTTTAATATTTTTTATGTTTTTTAATAATGTTTTATGTTTTAATAATGTATTATGTTTTAATAATGTATTATGTTTAAATAAAGTTAATTTTATTGTTTCTTTTATATAATAAAATTAAATTATATAAAAAAAAAAAGTTAAGCACCCCATTTGGGTTCTTAACCATTGCACTTTCAAATTATTAAAGTTCTTAACTTAAGTTCTTAAATCATGTTTAATGATAAAAAAATAGCTAAGCACCCCATTTGGGTGCTTAGCATTGCACATGCTCTAAAGGTTTTTTTCAGGTTCAATGTATGTGCGAGCATATTATTCCTCTATTAATTGATATATCCTTTTAGTCCAAAGTCGGATATCTATGTAAGTATGTAACGATATTGTCTAGAATATTTCGTTACTAGGACCTAATAGATATTGATCCAATTCAACTAAGAATATGTGACAAAACTAAATTATGTTGTGGTGTTTTCGGAACCATTGTTCACAATTCCATTAAACGAATATATAGACGAGAGAAGATACAAACAAAAAAACATTAGTTGATAAATTAAATGGGGTAGAGTATGGGTAAAAAATCGGATATTGTTATTTAAGACGTTTATTGTAGCTAAGAAACAACCACAATAATTTTTTGTACTATATTGGAAAATCCGATTCCTAATTTTGATCTATTTGGCAAGTCTTTATCCATTTGGATAAATCATGACCACACGTTCTTAGGTGGGATAAAATTTTGTTATGAGACATTAACCAGTAAGGAAAATAAAAGAAAATAATAATAAAGAATTGGTTATTTTGACAACATAATTGGAATGTAATTCAGATTAAAAGTCAAGAGACAGCTCATTCATTTGTGTGCTTTCACTTTTCAATTGAAAGCAGTTTGTCGTCAACTCAATAATCTAGGTGAGATTTTGCTTTCAAATATTCTGTCATTACGTCATTTTTAAGTCAAAATTTAAATGTCTTTTTGTTTTTCTATTCTCATTGGAACGAGTCTTTATATTTCTCGTGGTTTTTTTTCTTTAAACCATATCCATTACATTCTTGCATTGGCAGAGGCATCATTTGAAGTTACATTAGAAATTGGTTACAACATAAAATAAGAGGAAAGTTGATGAGAATTGGGTAAAAACTCAAACCATGTCATGAGGAAAGAGCTCTGTCGACGTTGGTGATTTGTTCGGATCCATTGTGGAGTCATTGTCACGATCCATACTTAGGCAATTTGGACCTAACAATTTGATGTATTTGCAGTGCCGGTCCGGTCCAACGTATTTAAATGTCTATGTGAATCTAAAAAATATGTTTTTTCATATATTTTATTTAAAATCATAAATAATAGTAAAATAAACAAAAATCACATTAAAACTGCATAAAACAATCCAACAATAAAAATATTTTTTTTGGTTGAAATATGATTCTCCTTACATTTTCCATACAAAATCATTTATTAATTCACGTAGTCGGGTTTTTCAACTATAATTATCTCAATTAATAACAAAACCAGCTCATTCAATCGTTCATGTAACATGATAGACCGTAAATACACTTAATCAATTGTTAATAAAAAAACTCATAAACATTGCTTAAAAACCTTACAAACATTACTATATTATTAAAAAACTTATAAACTTTTTTACAGATACATTAATAAAATACTCCATCTGTTTCTTATTGATAATTAGTTTTTTTTTAGAGTTTTCACTCATATTAAGAAAAAAAAAATTAATGTTCAATTACAAATGTATAAATTTTTCTATTAAATAATTTCTCATGAATCTAAACCAATAATAATTCAAGAAATTCGATTATTTTTAATAAATAATTTTTAAATTTTAAATTTGGTATCATTTATTTGTAAAAATGCAGTAAGAACTTAGAAAAGTCTATTTTTTAAAAAATAAAAAAACTATAAAATTTATCAATAAAAAACAGAAGGAGTATCTAATAAGAAAAATATAACTAAACATGTCCCCTCCTAAATTGAATGTCCTAATGGGTGGCTTACCTCGGTTATGCTTTGGGCCAGCCTTGCGTCTTTGATTGATCACAAGAATGGAACGGCTAGAAGTATCTTGATGTAGTCTAAGGTCCATTTCCCTCCACAAACCATAAACCACATGAATCAATTTACAATTGATATTGAGTTTCTTTGATCTAGAAGCTGTTCTTATTTAAGCCATAATGTCGTCTAAATCTGAAGGAGGAGAAAGCGTGTGATGGTTGAAGAATGCAGACCATACTTCTAAGGTATAATTAGGATAGCCCAAGAAAAGGTGAACTCTATTTTCCGGATGGGAGTTATACAGGAGATACTCACTTGGAACATTTAGTCCTCATCTTAGTAACTAATCTCTTGTTGGTAACTTGTTCCTCACCACAATCCATATAATAAAAAGCATGTTTTAGCGTTCTTTGGAAAAACCAAACGGATTTGAACCATGGAACCAAATGGAAGTGTAGGTTGTAAACTTTTCCAAGTGATATATCCAAGATTAACCTGGAGCGATTAATTTAAATAGTTTCAACTGCCAGGGACACGTGAAAAGCAACGAGCGATCACGTGCGGTCGAATCAGACACATGTGCGACTTGTTTCCCACCGGTCAGGCAGAAAAAACAAATTTACACGGGGGACAAAAAAACCAGTGTTACCCTTCGGTGTTAAATTGAATGGATATTATCGTAATTTACTATTTAAAAGCATGGAGCTACGAGCTTAAGTGAATCTGCCCTTTGATATGGTTGTTGGGTTCTTTGATATTACGCGGCACGCGGTACGTATAACTTGGTCCACTTATATTTTTCTTCCGTACTTCGTATATGATATGATCCATGTGTAGTTTATTTAGATATCGTTATTGTGGTCACGTATATATAGGATTTATCCCGCGCTTTATAGCGTATAGTAATTTTTTTAAAAAATTTGTTTTGAAATTTAAGAAAAATTATTTTAACATGTTCTTAATTTTATAATATGTCTAATAATTATAGATAAAACTGTCAAACCGAACTAACCAGTTTACTTAACCCGTTTTGCAGTGGACTAAAACATAAACTTAAATTTACACATATTCAAAAAAATATATAACAAACTATAGTTAACTTTTAAAAAATCATATTATTTAGTAAATTGAGTATATCATCTATCTTTAAAACTAAAAACTAATATTTTGATTTGCGAGACCCGCTTTTGTGGGTATTTGAAATTAGAATAATAACTCGTGACGGAGTAACCCCTTTACTTAACCTATTTTGCGGTGAGCTAAAATATTATTCGGGATAACCCGCAAAGAACTACAATCTTGAAACACCAACTCTAATATGCACTGCTTAATGACTCTGAGTTTTGTGGTCATTCCACGAACTTTTAAAAAATCAATTTTACTGTGTCTGACTCTTTATAAAAATAGTAAACTATTTTTCAACTTTTGTTTTGATATATATTCAAATAAAATAATATCAATTATAGTGAAAAATATTATAAGATCTAAAAAAAATCATTTTCAACTTTTGTTTTGATATATATTCAAATAAAATAATATAAGTTATAGTGAAAAATATTATAAGATCTCGAATAGATTTTTTTCTTTGTTCATTTTCCTAAATGTCTTCTTAAATAATATTATATAGATATATACCAATTATGTGGTTAACGAATGTTTTTTTTTTTGAAACATTGATAATTTTTTAAAAAAAAATTATGATAAACCAATGTTGTTTAAGACTCAGAGGATGTAATAGGTTAGGTTGAGTGGATTCGAAGGCATGACCAAAATGGAACTGTAATCATATTTTGGACCGTAACCGTACTGTTTTCAAACCGTAACCGTGCAAGATGGTTAAAAACCGTAACCATAAACCGTAAAAATATATTAATTATGGTTAAAAAGTATTAACCGTAACCGTTAATTAACCGTAACCGTATCAAAACCGTTGTTTAAGTGCAAGATTAAAACCGTAAAATTTTAACCGTAACCGTTTTAAAAATAAATTATATATACTAATAACTATAATTAGTTCTGTAAAATTAAAATTTCATAGAAAAATTATGTATTTTAATTTACTAATAGCAAATGCAAATCGAAAAAAGAAATATATTAATTAATATTTTTTCTAACAATATAAAGAATATTTTAATAAACCAGTTTTATGATGAAATATATAAAATTAAATAAAAATAAATCGTAGAGTCATGGACGAGGTGGAATGAAACTTGCATGCCGACAAAAAAAAAAGAAACTTGCAACTAAATCAACTAACTAGTCTAACTTAGTGAGATATATTTTAAATTCAAAAAATTTAAGAAAATGGAAGATAAGCTCAGATGACTTCGCTGACTTTCAACCAACCAGCAAAATAGTGACATTTGATTTGGTCCTCCTATTTTAATGTTGAACGTTCGATAGTTTCAAAAAAAAAGAAATTGTTTTACAAACTAGCCGTTTGTTTTTAAATTTTATTTTAGAAATTTTCAAAGATTTTTATGGTTTTGATTCCATTCTTTTAGTAACCAAGTCTTTTATAAATAGTATTCAATACATGTATGTAAATTTATCTTAAAACAAACATCACTATGATTCATTCTTATTTGATCGATTCATTCTTATTTGATCGATTCTTTCTTTTTTGTTTGATAATGTTTTCTAGTTCATTTTTTTTTCAAATCTTGGCACCGAAAGAGACGATGTTGATATACCAACCATCAAGACTCAAGAAAGTGCAACTCAAGAACAAGCTAGCGGAAACTTGGAAAAACAGTGGTTAAATGCTTTTAATATTTTTAAGGTATACTTTCGAAAAGAAAAAATCAATGGTGAAATGAAAGCATGTTGTAATTATTGCAATAAAAGTTTTTTTTGAAAATCGGGTTCAGGATATGGTTCATATAAGTATCATTTGCAAAAGATTTGAAAAAATTGGTGGAGAAAATAATTAAACTCATAATGCTACTTCTTCTAATCTTTCGTCTTTTCGTTATTCAAAAAAAAAAATCAAGAAGAATTAGCTAAATGTGTTACAGTTGACCATCTCCCTTTTAGTTTTGGAGAAAAATTGGGTTTTACTAATTATTGAAAAAACACTTTAAATCCTCAAGCTAAAATAATTTCTCGAACTACTCTTACTCTAAAATCACTTTATCAAAAAAAAAAAAAAAGATTTACAAAAGTTTTTTTATAATTTTAATAATAAAATTTCAATATGTTGTGATATTTGGAGTGATCATTGGCAGATTCCTCATTATATGGGCATTACATGTCATTGGATTGATAGTAATTGGATTATTCAAAAAAAAAGATTGCTTTTCGAGGTTTTGATGAAAGATATACATCCGATAATATTTTTAAACTAATAAAAATAATTTTAGAAGAATATAATTTAACAACTAAAGTATTTTCTATTTCGTTTGACAATACGAGTTCTGTTTTTGAATTAATAAATCCTTGTAGTCCTATTTTAGGTGAAAAATAGTTGGGAAAATTGGAAAAAAAAGATAAAAAAACTCATCTATTGTCCCAATGATACTTTCTACTTAACATTGTTCCATTAAGATTTATAATAATTGAAATCCAGTTTTACTCTTAAAATAATGTTAATTAATATGTTCGTATATTTTTAAAAAAATCTACTTTGATCAAATAAAAAAAACATGTAAAACATAATAAAAAAAAATCTGAGAAACACGACAAAAAAGCAAATCTGAGATGAAAAGCAAATCTGAAAGAAAAAAAATTGTACGGTTAACTTGTTGCATACAACTAGTAATTGGCCAATGTAACTAAAATTTAACAAGAGCTTACTAAAAAACTCGCTGGAAAATTGTTCTTACTGTTAACTTTTCTTACTGCGGTGAATAATATAAGCATATCTACTTCTGGGACTGCAGGAAGTTTGGTGGTGGTGGTACTCTAGTTGCAATGACAACAGAAACGACAAAGAAGAAGGGAAATCCACAAATTCTTAAGACAGATACGACACTAAAACTTGTAAGATTTTCCTCCTTGAAGCACTAAACTTTGGATTGAAGCTAAAATTTGGATCTTTCTTGAAACCATGTTTGCATTTTTGGACTAGTTTTCCCTGAATTTCTTACTTGCATTGATATCGCTTTGTGTTTGTTCGTTTTCCAGGCTGAGAAGTGGGTTGCCAGTATGATGAGGCCTGCAGAAGATGATCCTATTGAGACTGAACAAGAAGGTCGACCACACAGGTGAAGGAATATTTCTTGTTACATGTTAATTTGCATTTCATTTGTGAATATAAAGCTGAATATACGTATCATTTGACCCCTGCATAGGCTTGGACTTGGTGCTAAAGTGTCACAGCAAATGAAGCGTAGACCCTTAGACGATCCTCTTGATCAATAGCTACAAGCCAAGTTTGATGCAGGGAGAAGAAAATATGCAAGATCTGTAGCAGAATCCGCTGGTTCAAGTAAGAATGCCGGTGATGACAGTGAGGATGATGACGAATCAAAAAGCAAAAGCCAAGCATTCGGAAAGAAAAGAAAAAACACAAGTACGACTCGTTAGTATTTCTGATGTAATATAGTTAAAGTCGTGGGCTTGTATTTGATTCGATCGTTGGTGAAGAGCTAAAACCGTACAATTTTATTTCTATTGGAACATGATTCTTAGAAAAAGCATCATCTTTATCCTATTTAAGTTCAAGCCTCATGTTATTACCATTATATAGTTCATACTCATACAAAACTCTCTTGGCTGAGTAAAACTACAGAAGCCACTGGAAAGCAAAAACAGAGTATTGAAGTGAAAGAAACAAAAGAAAATATTTTGAATTCTTGCTGATGTTAAAAAAGCTGTGGTTGTGCCATTGCACAAGAAACCATCATATTTAACTCGTCAAGAGTAATACTTGATTCTAAAGTAAGTAATCTACCTCGTTTTTTTTCATCAACAATAAATCTCCACTCCTTATTGGCACCCGATCTCCATACACCACATGTTACATATATATGCAACATATTAACGGAGAAGAAGAAGAGAAAAAATGATAAAAGTAAAAAAGGTTGAAGAAACGGAGAAGAAAAGAGAATAACCTGAGAAACAGAGAATAAACTGTGAAGAAAGAGATAAAAACGTGAAAAAATATATTTTCTTAGGTTTTACATTTTTGGTAATTAACCTATATATCCTAGAATTTTTCAGGTATTCTTAACTATTTTGGCAGAATACAAAATTCTATACTCCGTAGAACAACAAAATAACAATGGAATTTATATTCTACTGATTGTAAAATATAGAGAAAAAGCTAGAATATGTAAACACTAAGTAGAACATAGAACAAATAGTAGAATATATATTCTAAGTTTGGTAGATTATATATGAAATAGCAGAACACATAATCTACCAAAATCGTGGATCCAGAATACGTATTCTGGATTTCGTAGAACAAGTAAAAAAAAAAAATTCAATCAGGTGGGGTTATTGGTTCATGGATTTTAATAGATTTGGAAATCCAAACTAAATCTAGTGTTATTGGTTCTATAATTTTAAAATTTATGTTCAAATCCAGTGTTATTGGTTCTATGATTTTAAAATCCAAGTTCAATTCACTGTTATTGGTTCTATGATTTATAAATACTAATTCAAATCACGTGTTATTCAATCCTACGGATTTATTTATGGATTTGATTGTACAATGGATTTTAGTAGATTTGGAAGGATTTTCATGTTAAAAATACAAAGACTCAAATCCGAGGGAAAACCTACGAATTTACAAATATTAATTAAAATCTACTTGCTATATTTGAAAATCAGTAGATTTTACAAGGATTTGTAAATCCTATACATATTTCCAAATCAATTAAAATACATAAACGAATAACACCCTCTTGATTTTTCCAAAAACGAATTTTCAAAATATATTTATTTCCTTATCTGTATTTTTTGAAATTTTAAAAGTTTTTTTAAAAAGTTTTTTTGAATTTATTACATTTAATTAAGGGTAGTTTAGTCAAAAATTGGCAAAAATGAAGAAAATATTATTGGGACAATAGGTGAGTTTTTTTGTCCATTTTTTTTCAATTTCCCCAAAATATTTTCATGTTGGATATGTATTTGTCATGTTTTAAATTTATGTGTCCAAGATGGTTAATTAGTTTCTCAAAATAATACTATTTCACCAATAAAAATACTTTGAGTTATTTATAGGGACATCCACAATTAGGGGGTGTATTCAATCTATTATTTAGGAGGATTTGAAAAGATTTGAGTTTTAGTGAGTTTTTAGATGATTTGAGTGAATAAAATAAGTTGTTATGATTTGTTTTTAAAATTTTATGAAATCTCACCTAAAACCATGAGATTTAGATTTTTAGTTTTTAACTAAGAAAATTCACCAAAACATCTTCAAATCATTAAAAATCTCATAAAATCCACTAGTTAAAATACTTCCAATAACAGTGGATTTGAAGGTTCATTTACAAATCATTAGTTCAATAACATGAAAATTTTAAAAACTTTTTAAAATTCATGTTTAAATAACATAGGATTTGTGATTTTAATACAAATCACTTCAAATACCGGATCAAATTTATTGTCGACTATATCCATGACCGGTCCTACAATATCTAAGATTCTATACGGGAAACTAAGAAAAAAATCGGAGCCTATGCGATATATAAAACAAAAAGTCCGATTACGTAAGATGTTATAAGAAACAAGAACTTATATATATATCGAAAATAAAATAAGATCATGCATTAATTTCCGAACATAAAGACTACCCAAGGAGAGTTACAACACTTAGGCAAAATTAAGCATCGAGAATCTTATGGACAATGGGACGAGTTTTACACATGACTTGCAACGGAGTCACTGGACGCATCATAAGTGCCTCTCTAGTGTCAATATATTCTTCTCCAATTCTCTCCCAGTCAAAACATTGAACCATCGATCCGAGAGCCAAGCTCACTAGCCGATGAGTTAATCCAACCCCGGGACAAGCTCGTCGTCCAATCCCAAACGACAACACCTTTTGATTTTCCTTTTCATTTTCGAACCTCTCTGGCTTGAACATTTCTGGATCCTCCCATATAGACGGGTCTCTATGCATGGCCCATATGTTCACCAATAACATTGATCCGCGCGGAACATCGTATCCAGCCAATGCACAATCATCTGACGTCATATGTGGAACAAGTGTAGGAGCTACCGGGTGAAGACGTAACGTCTCCAGCACAATCCCTTGGAGATAAGGGAGATTTCTAGTATCTTGTTCATTTATTAACCGTTCGAAACCGGTTTTGGTATCAATTTCGGTCCTCGCTTTCCTTAATACCTCTGGATGATTCAACAAATTCAACATAGCCCATTCTAATGTTCCTATTAATGTTTCAGTTCCGGCAAGTATCATAACCTGCATGTAAAAATTAAATTAACAAAGTGTTGTTATATATAAAAAACGTACTCTAGTGGTTTGTGTTGGAGGATTGTTGTGCCACCATCCGGATTCAAACCCGTATAAGCATAAAGTATAGAAAACAAATTTCTTAATACTTACAACTATGATCCCCTTAAGAGTGACATCAGTGTAATAATTAGGCTGGATTTCTTGGAGAGAAAGCAAGTGATCCATCATAGTGTCGCCCTTTTCTTTATCTGCACGTTTTTCATCCACCAGACTCTGCAAGAACTCATCGACCCGACCCGCTAACTTCTTGACCAGTTTCTCAAAACTTGTGATCCAACGCAAGATTGGGATATAATCGGTAGCATTCCCGGCGCCGGCATAGGATACCACCTCGTCAATCAGCTGTCTCACTCGTCGTGCATTGTCGTCTTGCTCTGTTCCATTACCATAAAATCGTTTCCCAGCCATCATTCTGAGAATGTTATTGATAGTAAAATCCATAAAAAATGATCTCATCTCCACCTTCGCAAACCCATGTTTTATGATCACATAAACAAATCATTAATTCTCAAATTATTGATAAGTACGTAGTCAGGTTATGACTTAATGGCCACACTAACACAAATCACTAGGTTACGAACTCTGAGCAGATCTTCAATTTATGTATATAGAGTACTAATATGTAGAAGCTCAGATACATGTTGCGAGTTTTTGGAGAGACGGAGTAGCAAGTGTCGGATCTCGTCCTTACGGACGGATAAAAAGCCATTGAGTTTGTGGGACGAGAAGATCTCGAGGGTGCTGATATGCCGCAAGTTTCGCCACTGGTCACCATAAGGCGCACTGGTCATAGTGCTGAAGTTGTACTCAATATATTTCCCGACTATGGACTCTGGCCGGTTGGCCAAAATGATGTCGTTTTTCGTAAAGCATTCTTCGGCATGGAGTAGGAGGAGACGACAACCGCAAGACGGTTTCCGAGGCGGAGGGAGAAAATTGGGGCACTGCAGAGAGATTGAGAGAAGGATAGGAATGTGCAGTGGAGCGGCTGTTTGAGGAGGTGAAGGTGTCCAATCAACGGTAGTGGCCTCGCCGGACTTGGTGGTAGGTTAAACTTGCTAAGCCGTTTACCAAACAAAAGTTTTAGAGAAATTAAAAAGAAGATGGCGAGGGATAAAATTAGGAGATAAGAGTCCATTAGATCTAAGAACTTTCTTCTTGTTGTGAATGTGTTGAATCAAACATGGGAGTTAAAATTACCTTCTTTTTTTTTTTGTATTCATTGTTTTAGGTTTTAATGGTTTTAAGTTCTTTTGGTTTTTGGAGTTAAGTGCAAGATTTATTGGGGTATCATTTTCTTTAGTGATTCTAAGGGTTTATGGGTTTTCACGGATTATCATTTCTTTCTTTGAGATTTATTCTTAACTTTAGAATTTCTCAAATTTTCAGTTTCTCATATTAATTCACTATTAAACGAGCAGTTAAAAGCTCTGTCCGAGAAGAGACAGTTAAAAGCTCTGTCCGAGAAGAGCAGAGAAATGGAGACGTACAAAGTGTAAACCAACAGGATCGAGTTGGAACTTGTAAGAAGAAGGGCGTCTGAAGATCCTAACCGTCTGATAGATTTCCGGCGCAGTGGACGATCCAGATTGGTTGCTGGCTTCAGTTCCTTTCTTGGTGAAGGAAACGGAGTTACCACCGGAGATCATATCTCCGACGAAGGTCCGACCACCATAAGTGACATTAGAATCCGACCCACAGTTGACTTAAAACTTATCGGGACGGCGAGAATATGTAGAAGTAGCAGAAAGAGTGCGACGAGGAAGAAGAACAATAATTACCGTCGTCATAAAGAGAGAAACAGAGTTTCGAAAACAGAGATTCTCCATAGCTTTGACGGAAAATCTAGAGAGAGGGAGAGAGAAAGAGAGTCATTAGTGATGCAGGTCAATGGATGAAGAAACTGAGATTGAAGGAGAAGAGTGAAATAATTGGTGGGAGTGGGACAATAAGGAAGTTGACTTTTCACGTCTTCGTATTTTGTCCCGTGAAACATTAGTATTTGTTTGTCAATATTTCTGTTATCTATTTGTTTGTTTGCTTTCTTTTGGTTGTTTGCATAATCCATTTTTTCTTTATTCGAATTGGTTTTATATGATTTGTTCACTGACTTTGTGATGCTGTAGCTTGATTAAAATTATCGAATTTTATTTCATTGTGATGAAAATATTTCGAAATCGTTAATTTATATTATTTGGATAATGTTTAACAATCTAAACTAATTATACCGTCTAGTTATGCGTGTTATCTTCGTTGTTTATCAAGTTGTTCCATTTAACAAATTTTTGTTTATAGGATATACATCTCTAAAAAATAAAAAATATATAATCTAAATTTCTACACTGACTAGTTCTCTTTATTTTTTCCCTCAAATATATATATTTTTCTCCAACTGAAAAATTGTTAGATTTTATAACACGTTTGTAATTCGATTCCGAATTGGCTCCCCTTGCGTTGAATCCGATCTTTACTTAGCGTTAATAAGATTTGCCGTAAAAAAAAAGTTCTCTTACGTAAGGTTAATAATTTGTAAAACCAAAAAAAAAAACATATTAGTGGAGTAATGGAGTAATTGTTGAGAAATACCCTTGCAGAAACGTTGCTAAAGAAAGAAACAACACCGGATTTGATCATCAAGTTCCCGGCCTCGAACCGGTACGTCTCGGAGGAGCACCCTCGCTCCCAACTTTACTACATCTCAAGATGTTACATTGAGAACACACCACTAATAACTTATGTGGTGTTTCTCTTTTGTTACAGGTGACACCAAGAAGAAGATACAACAAAGAAGAGACAAGATCAAAGAAACTCTCTCTCGCAAAGACATGACTCGAACAAGGTCTTCGCTCTCGGTTTCTTCTCTTTCTCTCTCTCTCTTTATTTTTCCCGTATGAGCTGTGTTCTACCACATGTGCAAAGACCAGAGAAAACATTATGTATTTCTATGTTTTCTCTTCTTTCAAAACTTGTAGTCTTTTGAAGTCACCCATACTCCACTGTCTTCATTTTTCTTCTTCTGCACCTTGTGTCTTGTGCGTAGCACACTTCTGTAATAAACGTGACTACGTGATGTCTCTCTGCATGGGCTTGAGTGTTTTCCTTGTCAATTTCGTCTGGCCCATGAAGGCCCACCTACACATGTGAATTGTCAAACCAATTAGAAGCCCAAATCCACAAACTCCACCTTTTGACAAAACACATCCTTGAAGCCGTAACCTAGACATCACTCTCGCCTCTTCCTCTGAGCGTGAACCTTGCCACCGCCGAGTCAAGGACTCCATCGTCTGTCTACTCCGACGTGCCACCCATCGTCTCCGGTGAGCTCTCTGCCATTCCCGGCGATACCTCGCCACCCAGCAGCTCGTGAAACCAAGTCGCGACTCTCTCCCTTTCTCTTTCCGCGGTTCTCCTTGGTCATCTCCACAAGATCGGACCGTCTCTGTCTTCTCCGGCGAGAACCTCTACCGGTCGCCGAGCTCTCTGGAGATCACATGAGCCTGCGACGAGCTTCTTCAGGTGTGATTCTCCTCTGCTGCCTCCGGTGAATTTTCCGATCGAAAAAACACCTATGCATCTGGATTCCGCTGCTTTCAAACCCTCGGCGAGCTTTTCACTTCCTCGACGGCGAGAACCAGCTGTGATTCCGACCGGAGTATGGATTTCCCGGTGAGTTCCTCATCACCACCTCTCTTGATTTACCTTCGAGACTCGCGTAGCCTCCACCTCTTGACGGGAGAGTTCTTTGTGTTTCCAGTCGCCGCCGCTTCAGTTGACATCGCCGGTCAACCGCAGCTCAGGCGTCACAGATCCTTGTCGCCGGCGTCGCTCCACCTCCTCCGGTCAACCGCCGCCGTACCATCCCGGTAAGTCCTCCTTGCCGTGACCCTTACACGATTTGGACTTAGGGTTTCGGTCAATATGCCCTTCGGGCCTGGTCAATTTTTCTGCTTGGGCCTGACCACCTTTTTTTCAGATGGGCCTGTTTCCCAACTTTGGCCCACATTCAACAAACTTGGCCCATGTGCAACTTGAGCCCAGCAGAAGCCCAACATCCAGTCAACTCCTCTTAGTTGACTGCGTCAACCGTTGACCGGTGACTCCGGCGTTGACCGGCGTTCTTTTCATCGGCGCTCTTTACCGGTGGTGTTTCAGGTAGCCTTCTTCATCTGAAACTTTTCCTTCACGCCTGGTCTCTTCTTTTGTCCTTGTGTGAGACTCGTATCACACAGAACTTCCACGTCTCGACTAACCTTGTTGAATCCCTTTTCCAGGTACACTCCACCTGAAACCAATGACTCCTGATTCAACTCGAGACTAACGCAGGTAACTCCTTTACCTCTCTTCTGATTTTCAGACACCTGTGAAATCCGATGCAACTTCCGACTCCTTGAATCTTTGAATCTTTCCTTTTCAGCTTCTCCGGCGAACCACTGCGCCTCCTCTGCTGTTCCGCTTTCACCAGGTACGTTACTCTGAAAATACTCCATTGTCTCTATCAATTCTTTGAGACTCCACGAAGCTCTAACTCGGTTTCTTTTTGGTTCCTCTCACAGCTGCTCTGACGACTTCTGCGTCTTCTTCGTTGTTCTGCTTTAGGTAACCCACCTTGAAACTCCAATTCATCTTTCACCTTTGTCGACTTGTTACTTCCTCTCATGTTCACTGAGCTTCGAAATAACATCTTCATGAATCACTTTCAGCTTCTCTCTTTGACGCTTCATGTCAAACCCTCCACCTGGAATCAGTATTCCCTTACTGCAATTCCAGCAACCTCCAGGTAAATTCTTTGCCTCTGCAAAAAATACCTTCTCTCGACTTCCTCCTTCAGATTCAAGAACGCTTCGAAGAACTAACCTCTCTTCTCTTGAATCTGTCAGCAGCTCCACCTGGAATCAATGCCTCTTCACTGCAATCCCAGATGCCTACAGGTAACTCCCTTAAACCCATTAATCACTTCCTGATTTTATCTTATCGACATAAGAACAAACTAACTTTTTCCTTTGTTCTTCTTGCGAGAGTACATTGTCGATACTGGAGTTAGCTGGAGCTGAACCTTTCTCAAGCTGTGTTTGCGAGCTTGCAGCAAACCTGACCCTTATGTTCAGGTACTGCTCTTGTTACACATTCTGCTTGATCTTTACTTGTCTGAACCGTAGGTAGAACTAGATTACATTTAGGTAGAACGCCATCTCCCTTAGCTCTACCTCCAACGATTCCCTTTAAACTTCTGCCACTTGATTCCCTTTGAACTGTGATCAGCTAACCTTGAATCACATATGCTTCAGACCCGAAACAGTCCCTGATTCAACACTCCTTGTTTAAACGTATTAGCCTTGAACTCCTGTTGTACCGCTGTCACTCATAACAGAACACGCCATCCAACTACACCTGTTGAACAGACTTTCGACACACCTTGTTCAACCAATAGTTTTAACAGAACCTAGCTGACCTGAACACCCTTCTGATTAAACAACACAGCCCTGAAACTTTCTTGTACCGCCATCATCCCTGATGGAACACGCCTCCTAACCAAACTTGCTAGAAAGACTTTCGACACACCCTTCCATTCAGCTCCTATGTTTAACCAGAACCTTGCTAACAGCCTCAGACCACTGCTAGGAGTCTTCCTTGTGTTCTGACCGGTGGAAAACTTAAGACTGAAACACCATCAATCTTCTCCTCAAAACTTGATATCACAAAACCTTGACATCTCCTCTTGCAAAACCACATATGCTTGTTTTGTACCGCTGTTTAGATAAACAGGACACGCCGCCTAACAACCATGATAGGAAGACTATCGACACAAAACCCCAGCACAGTCCATTGCTAGGTACCCTTGAGAACCAATTCACTCAGAACCAGAAAACTCCTTCACTTGACACGTAAGACTGCAACACGCCCCTTGGTGATCTCCTTCACCATCAAACTTATCCATCTCTGCCTTCCTTGTGTTGGTTCCATGTCTCACTGTTTTCTTCTTTTCCTTTTGTAACAGGTACGCAAAGAAACTTGCAGCAACTGACGACTTCAGCTTCACGCAGCAACTTGAAACACAGCAGAAAACACAACACCCCTTGAAGAAACAGATAAGTACCTTGGCTTCTCTCTTCCCTTAACTTGAACCTTTGAGACTGCCTTTTGATTTTCTTCAAACCGCTGACTTGAACTTTCTTTAGCAGCCTGCACCACGCCTTGGTGCTCCTTGGAGACAGTTGAATCACACTTCACCTCGAAGAACAGATAAGTCCCTTTATCTTTCTTCTTTGCGATTCTGTTTTACACTCCATGAACTCTCTCTACCTGCAATCACAACCTGGATTGCTCTGATACCACTTGTTGAGAAATACGCTTGCGGAAATGTTGCTAAAGAAAGAAACAACACCGGATTTGATCACCGAGTTCCCGACCTCGAACCGGTACGTCTCGGGGAAGCACCCTCGCTCCCAACTTCACTACATCTCAAGAGGTTACATTGAGAACACACCACTAATAACTTATGTGGTGTTTCTCTTTTGTTACAGGTGAAACCAAGAAGAAGATACAACAAAGAAGAGACAAGATCAAAGAAACTCTCTCTCGCAAAGACATGACTCGAACAAGTTCTTCGCTCTCGGTTTCTTCTCTTTCCCTCTCTCTCTTTATTTTTCCCGTATGAGCTGTGTTCTACCACATGTGCAAAGACCAGAGAAAACATTATGTATTTCTATGTTTTCTCTTCTTTCAAAACTTGTAGTCTTTTGAAGTCACCCATACTCCACTGTCTTCATTTTTCTTTTCTGCACCTTGTGTCTTGTGCGTAGCACACTTCTGTAATAAACGTGTCTACGTGATGTCTCTCTGCATGGGCTTGAGTGTTTTCCTTGTCAATTTCGTCTGGCCCATGAAAGCCCACCTACACATGTGAATTGTCAAACCAATTAGAAGCCCAAATCCACAATAATGTATAGTATCAATATTAGTATATTTTTTTATGTTCAAAAAAAAATACTAATAAATTGATTTTTTCACACGTTTGTAAAATCTCTTTCGATAAACTTATTAAGTTATCATTTTATACAGTTAAAAATTAATATTACCAAAAAAAAAAAAAAAAATCTTCTGAGATGTGTGTTAAAAATCTTTGTTCTCCATTTGGTAGAAGAGGGATTGATTTAGTCGGACACAGTCGGAGCAAGAACATTAATACCTCTCTCAAATCATGGGAATAAGTTTGAGCTTTGAAAACAGAGTTGTTCATTGTTCAATTACAGAGAAACACAAACATTGGCTAAAAACAGAGTAAAAGAGAAACACACCAAACTAAACCGGAAACAATAACTGAAATTAAGACACTGATAAATGGGTTGCTTTCTCCCCAAGCTTCTTTCTCTACAGTCCTTTGGTTTGGTTGCTTCATTCTCCTTTTCAATGATTCTTCATAAAGGCTATACAAACGAAAAATAATTTAAAACGTTAATTTCACGTATTCATTCATGCAGAAAATTTCATTGCAGTATATAGTCTTTATTCTATCAAATTCAGAACATTACCTCTCTTAATGAATTGTGGTGCTTCTGCTTCTGTGTTTGTTTCGGCCAAAAGGACTCGTGAACCACTCTGGTTTGTAGGAAACCAATATGTATCCAATCATCATTCCAAACGCAATACCAGGTCCAAATCCTATTGCAGCTGCAATCCAACTTAACACCTCTTCATCTTCTTCCTCTGGCTCCGGCGTATCAAACTGTTGCGATGAGGGCATGTGGTGGATATCTCCACAATCTTCGTCAAGAGCAGGGCCGAAAAGTCCCGAGTTTTCTTCGAAAGAAGAGCAAGGCTGCGTTCGAAACTGAGTGCCTCCAGGTACTAGACCGACAAGCTGGTTATGGGAGAAGTTCATGTACGCAAGGGACGAGAGATTCCCTAGCTCTTGCGGAATTTCTCCTGAAAGCTTGTTTTGGGAAACGTCCAGTGACTCTAGCGCTGTCAGGTTCCCCATTGATGATGGAATGTGGCCAGTGAAGGCATTGTTTGACAAGTTGAGCACGTGAAGCTCTTTCAATAGGCCAATGGACCTTGGAATCTCGCCTTCAAGTCTGTTTCCGGAGAAGTCGAGTGCTGTGTAGATTTCCAGGATACGTACCAGCTCCAACGCTACACCTTTATTCATCAAAACCATTGAATCGTGGTAATAGCCATCAGAATCTCCCATGTATTTTTCATTCGACCGATCTTCCTCTGTCCCAAGTGATGACATTTTACTCCACTTCACAAAATAATCAGATGGCAAAATTCCGTTGAAGTGATTATGTGATATGTCGATGATTTTCAACTGAAGGAACGAGGCTTGATGTATCGGTCCATGGAATGCATTGGAGCGTAAGACAAGAACTTGCAGCTTTTGTAGAGAACTCAACCAGGACGGAAACGTGTCGTTGATTCTGTTGCTTTCCACATTTAGAACTTCAAGAGTAGAGAAATGGATCAAAGATCTTGGAAGCTTTCCCACCAGTTGGTTATGACCGACGTCAAGCGATCTTAGACTTTCAAATACATTCTCCGGAAGACCTCCACTAAGACGATTCTGACGAAGGTTTAGAACTGAAAGATTACTCTTGAGATTTTCCATACAAAGAGGGATTGAACCATTGAAGTTGTTGTTAGATAAATCGATAGTTCTTAGAGAGCGCAACGTGCATATGAAAGAAGGAATCTTTCCCGTGAAATTGTTTCTGGAGCCAAACAAGTTCTTCATGACAGAGGATAGTCCATGTTTCATTGGTCTTTCGAAACTGATGAAAGTGTTGTTGGAAAGATTCACATACATCAGATTTGGTAGCGTCCATAACCAGCCAGGCACTTGACCTTTGATTTTGTTGTTGGAAATGTCTAGAGTAGTCATAGAGTGCATGGTTCTTAGGATCTCTGGAAATTCGGTAATACCGCAGCCTGACAAGTATAAATACCGCAGATCTGAAACTGAGCTCTTGTTTTCGGCTGAAACATGGTTGCCTGAGAGATCCAAATATAGGAGTGACTTGGAACATGATAAGATTGCATTCAAGTCAATCGTAGTGAAGTTGTTATTTGAAAAATCAATAACTGTCAAAGAAGGAATGGTGAAAAGAGAAGAAGGAAGGGTTCCAACGAAATCGTTGTCACTTGCTAAAAAATACTCCAAGTTGGAGAGTGAGCTAATGTTTGGAGGAAGCGTTCCTGTGAGTTGATTGGATTCCAGTGATAAATCCGACAGCTTTGTCAAATTTAGTAGTGAAACGGGAAAATCACCACTAAGCTTATTGTAACCAACACGTAATACTGTCAAATTTTTCAAACTCGCAAAAGAATCTGGGATTTCACCAGTGAATTTGTTACTATCGAGGTAAAGATTTTTGAGATGAGAGAGTTTTTTAATTGAAGATGGAATCTGACCCAAAAACTGATTATGAGAAAGTTCGAGAAAGTCGAGATGCGAAAGATTTCCAATCGAAGACGGAATCGGACCAATAAACTGATTATGAGAAAGATAGAGATAGGTGAGATGTGAAAGATTTCCAATCGAAGACGGAATCTCACCCGAAAACTGATTTTGATAAAGACCAAGATAGGTGAGATGTGAAAGATTTCCAATCGAAGACGGAATCTCACCCGAAAATTGATTAGAAGAAAGAACAAGAAAGGTGAGCTGTAAAAGATTTCCAATCGAAGACGGAATCTGACCCGAAAATTGATTAACAGAAAGATCAAGAGAGGTGAGCTGTAAAAGATTTCCAATCCAAGACGGAATCGGACCAATAAACTGATTACGAGAAAGACCAAGAGAGGTGAGTTGTGAAAGATTTCCAATCGAAGACGGAATCTGACCCGAAAATTGATTATCAGAAAGAAAAAGAGAGGTGAGCTGTGAAAGATTTCCAATCGACGACGGAATCTCACCTGAAAACTGATTAGGAGAAAGGTGGAGAGAGGTGAGCTGTGAAAGATTTCCAATCGAAGACGGAATCTCACCCGAAAATTGATTATAAGAAAGAACAAGAAAGGTGAGATGTGAAAGATTTCCAATCGAAGACGGAATCTCACCCGAAAATTGATTAGAAAAAAGACCAAGAGAGGTGAGATGTGAAAGATTTCCAATCGAAGATGGAATCTCACCCGAAAATTGATTATAAGAAAGGTCGAGAGAAGTGAGAAAATGAAAGGTTTGAAGCCTAAAAAGACTGGTATTGGAATGAAACTTGCCATAGAGACGGCTGCAACTAAGGTCTAGCTCGATCACTTCCCCGGACTTGGCATCACACTTGATACCATCCCAATAACAACAATCAGTGTTATTTGCCCATGACTCCGTCTTCGGATAAGGGCTCACATAGCTACCATTAATATAACAATCAAAAGAAGGCTTCCGAATCTCCAACTCGTTCTTGTACTCGAGAAGTGCATCCCTTTGTTCCGGACGACACAAATGTCTAGTAGGAGACGCAAACACATCTTGAAAAATAAAAACAAACAAGAAGAGAAAAGAAAGAGAAATATGAATGATAGTCATTGAGTTTCAAGAGCCTTTCGTTATTCTTTAACTTTCTTGAAAATCAATAATGAAAAAGAAGCGAGAAATGGAAATTGTGATGGTAACTTGGTTTCATGCCATCTCTTTATATACATATAGCCATTGCTCCAAATCCACTCAGCTTGGCTCACCATCTAAGAAGTGTTATTCACGTTGAACGAAAAGAGTAAAAAGTCTTTGTGTTGAATAGTCAGTTTCCACACATTTTGGTTTAACTTATATTACAAGAAATTTCAAAAAGTTGTTGGTCCAACCACGCCTTAACAAAAGCTATACACAGCGTCAGTAGTTCATCCACATTGATTTGTTAGTTTTGTGGTCGATGGATGAAGAAACATGTGGTCGATGTGAAGAGGATTCTGAGGAAGAAGATAAGATTGAAGAGGAAAGAGAGAATTGAAATTATTGGTGGGACAATAATGAAGACCGGGGTTGATTTTTCAAGTCATCGTCTTTTGTCCCGAGAAACATCAATTTAGAAACTTTCTAAATTGTGTAAAAATTTAAATATCAAAGAAAACACAAATTACTGGTTTCAGAAAAATCCTGAAAAATCCAAAATGATATCATAACTATAATTTCAAAAGCACCTCAAGATAAATAATAAATCGTAAAGCACAAATCTAATACACAATTCACAAACAAGCAGATAAGTGATTGTTAATGATATATTAAATAGATTCCTCAACATTTACAACTATGAGTCCCTTTGACGGTGACATCCGTATAGTAATCAGGTTGAGTTTCTTGTAGAGAAAGCAAGTGATTGATCATAGTGTTACCCTTTTCTTTTTGAGCACGTTTCTCATCCACACGCCCTTGAAGAAACTCATCGACCCGAACGCCAACTTCTTGACCCCTTTCTCATAATTAGTAAACCAATGCAGCAGCGGAACATAGTCAGAAGCGTGTCCGACACCAGCACTGGATACCGCTTCGTCAAGCAACTGCCTCAAGCGTTTTGCATTGTCGTCTTGCTCTGCTCCATCTCCGTAGAATCGTTTTCTGGCTATCATCCTGAGGATGTTACAAATAGCATAGACAATTCCAATCTGACAACTTTTTCTATTTGGAAATCTATAAATCAACTACATTGCCAATCATAAGTGAGTTTCGGTTTGAGATAAGATTAAAAAAAAAAAAAAAAACAATCATCTTGAAGAAGTCGAACTACAGTATATATGAAACTCAAAGACAATATATCGGCTATGTAAAATCTCTTTCGATAAACTAATTAAGTTATCATTTTATTCAGTTAACTTAATTAATATTACCAAAAGAAAAGAAAAAGAAACAATCTTCTGAGAAGGATTGATTTAGTCGGACACCGTCAGAGCAAGAACAGTACTACCTCTCTCAGATCATAGGAATAAGTTTGAGCTTTGAAAACAGAGTTGTTCATTGTTCAATTACAGAGAAATACAAACATTAACTGAAATCAAGACGCTGATAAATAGGCTGCCTTCTCCCCAAGCTTCTTCTCTACAGTCCTTTGGTTTGGTTGCTTCTTTCTCTTTTTCAAAGATTCTTCATAAAGGCTATACAAACGAAAAATAGTTTAAAACGTTAATTTCACGTATTCATTCATGCATAAAATTCAGAACATTACCTCTCTTAATGAGTTGTGATGCTTCTGCTTCTGTGTTTGTTCCGGCCAAAAGGACTCGTGAACCACTTTGGTTTGTATGAAACCAGTTTGTATCCAATCGTCAGTCCAAATACTTCTTCGTCTTCTTCCTCTTCCTCCGTCATTTCATACTGTTGTGATGCTAACGTGTGGATATCTCTGCAATTTTTGTCAAGAGCAGGGCCGAAAAGTCCCGAGTTGTCTTTGAAAGAAGAGCAAGGCTGCCTTCGAAACTGAGTGCCTCCTGGTACTAAACCTACAAGCTGGTTAATGGAGAAGTTCATGTACGCAAGGTAAGAGAGATTCCCTAGCTCTTGTGGAATTTCTCCTGAAAACTTGTTTTGGGAAGATATATTAAATCGTAGTGAAGTTGTTATAGCCAAGGTCTAAATCTTGTAGCTTAGATGGTGAAGATATATTCCCAAACTCAAGAATGCTGTTGAGTTGTGTAAGTTTATGGGCCGCAGTCATTTATTCTTTGGCCCAAATCTGAAATTAAGACATTGGTAGGAGTTGGGCCAAATATCTGCAGAGCCCATTAGCAATTAAAAGGTACGTGAACAAGCAAGTCGGCTACGGCTACGGTGGTGTTATTTAAGGAAGCCGAGACTTGAAGCAGAACCCTAACACAGAGAAAAGGCAGAGTCAAAGAAGCGTAGTACAAGCAATAGAAACGAGAGAGAGAAGTTGAGAGAGAAAAGGCAGCCACGAGAGAGAAGAAACGGAGTTCAGAGTCTTCATGTTCTTAGCGTGTGTCTTTTTGGTGTTGTAATCTCTTTCTAAGTTTCTTGGTTTAGCTTTGTACCTAAAACACAAAGAAAGTGCATGTATTCTTTGATTGATAGTGGAGGTTGTGGGAAACAGTTCCCACCCGAGACGTACCGGTTAGAGGTCAGAAACTCGGTGATCAAATTCTTCTGTCTTTTAAGTTTCTAATTCGTTGCATAAGTTTCTAATTTGTTGCATAGATCCTAAGCTCAAAGCACTCAAGAAGTTAAAAAAAACCTTACAATTAAGTTGGTTATATGACAATCCAATATGGAGCAAAGAAGGAGTGGTGAAGAGAGATCAAGGAAGGGTTCCAACGAAATCGTTGTCATTTGCGGAAAAATGCTCCAAGTTGGAGAGTGAGCTAATGTTTGGAGGAAGCGTTCCTGTGAGGTACCCCAAAACTGATTATGAGAAAGATCAAGAGAGGTGAGATGTGAAAGATTTCCAATCGAGGACGGAATCTGACCCGAAAACTGATTATCAGAAAGAGCAGCTGTGAAAGATTTCCAATTGAGGATGAAATCTGACCCAAAAATTGATTATGAGAAAGATCAAGATAGGTGAGAAAACGAAAGTTTTGAAGCCTAAAAAGACTGGTATTGGAATGAAACTTGCCGTAGAGATAGCTGCTACTAAGGTCTAGCGTCACACTTGATACCTTCCCAATAACAACAATCAGTGTTATTTGCCCATGGCGTCACACTTGATACCATTTCAAGACAAGAGACTTACTGGTCTAGCTGGAAGAACAATAGGGTTTAAGAGATTCGGTGGTGAGTCTAACATCCTTTCCTTCGGATGACTGTATTTGCAATCACCTCCATATTTACACGTTCCGGTGTTCATAAAAAACCTGCATTCAGCTCTTTCAGAAAAACTGTGATGATGCGATGTCACGGCCACAGGCAACGATGCACTAGAACTGAAGTCGGGTTGAGTTTTCACATTATAAATGGGGTTAGATCCAGCCTGCACCACGGAAACAAAAAAAAAAACAATAAGATTAAGACATTCTTTTGCTAAATTGGATTTGTGAAGGGAAGTGAAATTTGTTAAAAATTGAATCTCTCTTTACCTATCGTATCTTTACACAGTGAGAAAGCCTTTACTTGAGCCACGAGCAAAGATATTTAAGACTTACCCATGGCGTAACCGAAAAGTAGGCTTCCGAATCTCAAACTCGTTCTTGAACTCGAGAAGTGCATCCCTTAGCTCCGGACTACACAAGAAATAAATCTCTTAACGTTCTCCTTCCCCAGAGGCTCAAGGACCTCTTTAACATTCTCCCGGTTCTTCACCAGACCCTTTACCCGTTCAACAACCCACCAGCACTTTCCTCTAATGCGTATAGAGCCAGGCGCTGAGAGATTATGGCGGCACATATTGGGATGTTGTCTTGAATTTTCACAAGCTCTGTTGCAAACCCCTCTAATCTCTGAGTAAGCTATCTGCGGGTTCCATAACCATAAGATAATTCAAAATTAATTATTTGGAATAGAATAAGATCGAGCCCTCACATATCCAAGCCTTCAACCCATCATGTCCTAGGTTTTAGAGAAGGAGAAGAGGTTAACAATGTGGTCTCCCTCAACGCAAGAATGTTTTAACCCGTCATACATGAAATACCTGCGATTTTCATTCAAACCCATTTTACAACACCAGAAACATTCAATTTGGACATCATGTGACTTGGCAAATGAGAAACTCACTCGTATGTGTTATCAACAATCAGCCAACACCCTGCATCTTTGCATATCTCTGAAATCCTCTTAAGAAGAGGTTCAGGGACATTGGTGCCGCTTGGGTTACCAGGATTCACAACAGTTACAACTTTTGGGGTCGGTTTAGACTCAGAGAGTGTCCTCTCTAACCAGTCTGGGAAAAGAGACTCACGAGTCACAACTTCAAATATATTTAAATCATGAAAATGTGATTCAATTCAAAGCCAAGGAGGTACCTGCGTCGGGATAGAGAATCTCAGGATGGCCAGGACCAACAATTATGTTGGTGACTAGGTCATCTGAAAGGCCATGTAGGCGTTGAAGTAGTATGACTCAAACATGACAACCGAATCACCAGGATCACAGTGTAAGAAGAAGATTCACAAAATCCTGTATTGTTGGTCTTTGCAACGCACTTTGTTTGGTTTACCTGATTGGCACATGCGGTAACCATCACGTGTGATTTGATTAGCTTGTTTTCTTCACGCAGCTTCAGAACAAACACGACGAATGACACATAAACAAGCTCAGACACGGTACATAAATTAACAAAAGAGCAGGAAAAGATGGTCACTTTATTGGATTCAGGAAAGGTTTCTTTCTTCCTTCTATAATAAACATTTCTTTCTCATAACAAAGTTACTATTTTAAAATGAATTATATTTAATTAATATCTTTAAACCCTTCTCGCTCACTTCCACCGACAGTCCCTTTGCATAAAAGCGAATTGACTATACATTTACTCTCAATCTGCCCAAGCTCCCATCTTGTTCCAGAGAATTCCAGAGACTCAGATCCGATCAGATCACTGTTCTAATCAACGGTTACTCTGAATCTCGTATTCCTCTTCTGCAATCCATCGTGGCCTCGTATTCAGGATCCTTAGTCGTATCATCAATCTTAGTCCTCTGGGGTAACCTTAGCACACCGGGTCAAGTACTTGACCAGCTGTACCACAATCTGACTTTCGCTTGGTGCTGCTTCGATCTCTCTAGTTCAGCAATCATCAAGCAGCCTCAACGGCAGGTTCCTTCCTCTGCCTTGTGTCGAAACGCGTGCTGTTTTGATATGCGATGTCGCTGGAATTCGCATTTTCCGTGTGGAAGTCCAACCCTGAGCGTCTAGTAGGACTGTTTGTGAGGTCACACGGCTTTGACTTACAGGGGAAAGACTGGATATACACTGTTCACCCAGACAAGTACTCGATCCTGCTGACCAAGTTCATGATGATGAAACAAGACTATCTGTTCGAGTATAGCTGCAGTGGAGGTGTGGGGATGGAGGAGATGAGGAAGATCGTCGACCAGATGCGTAACTGCGAGGATATACTGATGAATTTCGTAGCCGCAGACGAGTTAAGCGCAGGGCCAATCATGGTGGGAGCAGGGAGAGTTAGGGATAAGGGAGATGCGCGTAACGAAAAAGAATTGGAGAATGGGGTAAGAGAAGCTGGGTTGAGCAGTAGAAGAGTGGAACACAGGAAGAGAAGAGGGAAGTGCATTAGGGAGTTTCATAGAGTTATGGGGAAGATGCCTTTGATGTATAGTTATGGTAAAGTTGTCAACTATGTTGGGGAACAAGGGCTGTGTCGTAAATCAGGAAAGCTTGTGTTTTGCGACCGAGATTGAACCTTTCATAGCCTTTTTGTGTCCAAGTCTCGACCATAAAGGGATGTAAAGTTTTATCACCGTCGTGTAATAGCAACTAGCAGAATGCTTCAAAGAAGCAGTAATAGTAAAAAAAAAAAATTGAGATTTTGCTAAAAGAAGCTTGTTTCTGAGATGAGATTACTCTGTGCTGTAAACGGGCCTTGCTAAACTACACGATTGTTATTCATGTTAGCTTAAGGCCGCAGTACGCGTTCATCGAATCCATATATCATTTTGTTTTTGTTGACATCAATCAATCGAATCCATATATCTAAAATTCAAAGGTTCTATATCAAAGAGCATAAAGAAAAATCTCAAGTTTATACGTATGTGTTGCGTTATTTTAACTAGGAATATTTTTCAACTACAAATATTTAACCAAGAACGACAATTTTTTAGACAGAAAACATATATATTAGTATATAAGAACCCCCAAAAAATTAGTGTATTTGTCTATAAATTAGTATATATATTAGGATATGGTAAAAAAACAAAAAAATTCTTAGGTTGAAAAAGTAGAGAAGAAGTCCTTTAAATTTTGAAAGGAAAATAGAACCTACTTAGCCTTTGTAATAATAGGTAATAGGTTAAATTCATTAAATTTGTATAAAGTCTAGAATTAAGGTTTTGGTTAAAAAATAAAAAAAAAGAGTCTAATAATTGGGACAGTTTCGTCAAGGTGGTGGAGCCATGTGCCTAACCTGCCTACTCCTCTTGGCCTCTCGTGAGGTCGTCCGTCCATTATTCGTCCTTTCAAGTACTTTCAACCTTTTTGTTTTTCAAATGTATTTTAAAAAAGATTTTTGTAAAAGTTATATTATATAATTTTGTGTCTGCTTATGTTAGAGGGCCACCAATATTGCCTTATTGCACTTGTTATCTTGTTTGATAAGCTTGATAGGCAGGAGAAAGCAGGAAATACATTAAGTGGGCAAAGTAGTGGCTATGGCCTTGATCATAATTTCCTTTTCTGCAGGGATAAAAGCTTAGAATATCAACTCTCAAGTTTTTGTAATACTCTTTCCACAATAAATGAATTCATAATGAAATGAAAAGAATAAATTATAACTAGAATTTTGATAGAATGAATACTACTATACAGATAAGTGAAATAACATAATAACGATGGATGCTTCTGCACATAACTTTTATTATGAAATAATTGGGACTTTACGGCCCATATTACATAAACTTATATTTCGGCCCATAAGATAACACGGTTCAGCTTACGAAAATTTGATTCTCCAATCTCTAAACACGTCCCAGTCTAAAGAAGATTATTATGTGGTGGTGCTACCATGTATGAATTTATGAGAGAGTTTTCTTTTAAATTACGAATATCATAGAATTTTTTTTTTAAATATAATAATTATTAACCAACGAAAGAAAAAATATGTACAAAATCTGATAATATTTTTAAATTTGTACAAACTAAACATGCTAAACCATAATAAAAAAAAACAAAGCCAAAAATGGCCGAGCTAGCTGTATTTAGCCAAGAGGAAGAATACACAAACTTGACCAGCGAGTGAGCATGTCCTCGTTATATCCTTCGTGCTGAGAGTAGAACGAGATCATGCGATTCTTGATCACCTTATCTGTTGGTTTTGCCTTCATATCTCCTATGGTTTAACTCTGGTCAGAGTGAAAGAGAAGTAACCGCGGTAAAAGAAAGCTTTCACGGGTGAGTTTAAACAAGGACAAAAACTCTAGACGCAGAAGAAAGTTCTACAAAAGAAAAAACTGCTTTTTTGAACAAGTTTAAGACGTTAGAGTGAAGAGATGATCAAATGAGGAAAGGCAAGAAGACTTAGCGACAAAGAGGAGTCGCAGGCGCTGATCTGCAGTGTTAGGAGATCTCAGAGATTACGAAATCGAGTTGAATGAAAAGTTAATATTTGTATATATTTTCTTATCGTTAAATAGATAGATTTCCTATTATTATATATGTAAAGAACTTGGTAATCAAGTTATGATTTTGTATAAGTAAGCTTATTGGCCAAATCAATAAAACTGAGAGAAACTATTATACTTCTAAGGTTTCCTCCAAAATCTATCATGCAAGAGCTGCATGCGGCTAATTGCAGAGGCTTTTTTCACGTGATGGCTCAGACATTTGGACTAACTCGCGAGCTTGAGTTCAAGGTGTCTTATCTCAATGCAAGTATAAAGCATTAGAGAGAGGTTGAGTTTTGTAAGGAAGAAAAATATAAGAACGTGAGAGCCAAAGTCTAGGTCTTTGTAACCTTAAAATACATTGATTCTAGTGGAATTCCGGCGAGACGTAGGCTATATATACCGGTTTGGTTAGCTGGACTCGTTAATCGTGTGTGTGCTCCTTACTCTGTTTTATTACTCTGCTTTCTATGTTTCTCACTAAAACCAAATCGAACCAAGTTCCAAACAACATCAAACCGAGCTAAATCCTAACATTATCAATAGAATGAGAAATATAGAGAGGAGAATGTCAAGAGTTACGATTCTGTCTACCACTGCTCCCGCCATAAACCATAAATTGAAGCTTAAAAAAACAAACCTGGCAAGTACGAAGTCCACACGACTATGAATTAAGGAACAAAGCGTGATGTCCCAATCCAGATTGATTATCGTCCCAAGAATGGTCCAAACTGTATTAGAATAAGGACAAGCAAAAAAACATATAGTCTCTAGTTTTATCCGGCTCTCCACAATAACACACGACTGGATGACACATCATTGCTTCGTGCCAGCCCATGTTGCAAGATTGTCGAAGACAGTGACCCATGTAATAAAAGTTTTTCGAGGAATAAATTGTATGAACCAAACCACTTTTTATCAAGCAACTGATGATTAGTCACCTGAATCTGTTCCCATGTTTTCTTAGAACAGAATTCCCCAATATGTTCCATATCTTCTTAGAGGAGAAGGAACCCTATAAATCTTCTCGCCGATGCAACCGCTAAATGCGAGGATCGAATTCTATGCAACATATCGTGAATATTCTATCCACGAGTTTTAGAGATAATTATGACATTTCCATGAATCAATATGATTTCTTATCTTTAATTATATTATAACTTCATCTGTAATTTTCTTATCTTGTATATCTAGTTTTAGTATTGCTTTTTATACGTATAAACCAAATGTAGATTTTGAATTTTATCGTTTATGATCATACCAATAACATTTCACGTCAAAAAAGCAGACTAAGATCCTTGTTATAGACTAAGGCGTCGTAATGGAAGGATTCATGTTATACACTACAAGTCTACACCAATTTGGTTATTAGTATTTTGTGATATAAGGAGTTCGATTGTTTACAATTATTGTCTTCTTTTTATTAAGGCTTTAAACAAATTCTGTGTTACTTACTAATCATCCAGTTACTATAGTAAATACGCTTGTGATGAGTATCAATTAACAAGAAAGCTAAGTTTTGGCTTTTCGAAGTAGTTTAAATGGCTTTGTAGTGACATGGTGACATCAAACTTAGATTTAATATCGAATTAAATGTTGTCTAAATTAGTCCATATAGTGGAATCTCTAGGCTCTTTCTACACTTACCATTTTCTTTTCATTTACAAAGATTCCTGGTCATCACAATTCATCTTATAATTATTTTTTCAAATTTTGAAAATAGTAAACTAATATAATCTATTTTCACACATATATATATATATATATATAAGAGAAATTTGGCTATAGGGTAGTTTCAACTTTGGAAATTAGAGAAATTGGTAGTTTGCTACTAAAGTTGAGAAATTGATAGTTTGTACAGTTTTTTTACCTCTTTCGCCCTTGGGCATTCATCTTAATTACGTCAATGCCATTATGAATTTTTTATTTTCTTTTTGACATTAAATCGGTGAAATACGGGCCATCGTATTTCTACAACAGTCGCGATCCACCTGTTTTCTTCACCGGGAAAAATATTTCTCGGTCTTACAATCACCTAAATCAGTTCGCTATACCGGATTCTTATCGAACTTCTGTTCCACCTCGGTCGATTTTGCTGAAAGCAGATGAAATCGGATATGCCGAATACTGGGCGGCAAACGACAAAACCACTCCGGCGACCTTCTACGCCGGTGGGCCGTGTTTTGCGTAGTAGCTCAAAAAAGGAGCCACATCATCCACTTAAACCGCATTGTAAGCGTGTCGTCGGTAAGCCTTGTAGTTAATCTGAACACGATTCCGCACTTCTCGATTTACCTTTTCGGTTATCGGAATTAAAGTTTTATGGTTTCGCATGTCCCAACTACCTTGCAGTTAATTCCGATTTTACATGCTGCAAACTCTTTCAATTTTCAATTTTTTTACGTTTCGGTTTCTCAGCATTCCTACTTTAAAACTGCCCATTTCGGAAGCACTCTCTTTTAGAATTTATTTAGGTTTTATGCAATTTCGCTGCACTCAATTCACTAAATTCGCAGGCTCCATGGAAGACATTCATGGCATGGAAGACAATCATTCCCACATTTCAGATAAGCTCCCTCAGAGGGTCCTCGCTGCCGGCTGTTATCTGGTCGGTGCTCGATTGAACATCTACTCCAGGGCTAACGTTATTGGCTTACTTGCCCACATCTTGGATGGTAAGGAGGAACTTCAGATTCTTCTCAACTCTCAGTTCGCAGCACTCTTCAGACTGCCTGTTGCAAGATGTTGCAACTCCGCCAAACTTATCCACGCTCTTCTGTCCCACCAACTAGTCACCACAAAAAAACATGAGATATGGTTTCTTTTTGGTTCTCAGCCTCTTAGATATTCCTTGTTGGAGTTTAAGGAAATAACATGCCTTTTCTGCAATCGGGTCCCCGAATACAGTGGCGATGAAACTCTGCCAAGTGCAGAGACAATGTGGAAACAGCTTTTCGAAAAGGAAGATCTCAATGTTACAGTTTCTGATGCACTTGATATGCTTAAGGACCCGGATTTGCCTGAATGGAAACGATTGCCATTAGCTCTGATCATTATCGTAGACGGTGTCCTCTTCTGAAATACCAAGATTCTCCATTTGACATTCGACTACATTGAGATGTTGTCTGACATTGCATTCTTTCTTGAGTATATGTGGGGTAGGGTATCATTTGAGAAAACTATTTCTCGTTTTCAAGCTCCCCAGTCAACGCCTGAGGAACAGGACACAGAAGATCCCATAACAAAACTACGCGTCAGCTAAAACAAAAAAACAAGTGCCTGCTACGGCTTCCCATTGTCCCTGCAGCTGATGGCCTTGCAATCTATTCCAATGCTGGTTTCCAAAATTCATGAGCCTGACAACTTAAACACTTTCCTTGACGATCCATTTGGTTGTGAAGCCGTAATCACACTACTTCATCTTAAGGATATTATTGCTGTTGAATCTGACCCTCTGGTTAGTTCTATATAACAGTCATGTTTTGTTTCCTTCTACTCATTTCCTTTTTAATTTGCAATCAATCACTCATACTCTCGAAATGCTGAGGACACCTAGTCTTATAAGCCTGCCATAGATTAGTAGTCCCTTATAGATATATTAGTATATATAGTCATGCTCTCTTTTACTCCCTCACTATGCTTAAATTACTATTTTCCTATTTTTTGTTGCAGCTGACAGTAAAATCGATTGTTGCTGTTGATGCCAATGATAGCCATTCTGAATTTGGTTGGGATGACGAGGTGGATGACACTGAAGTTGCATACTTGCAACTTCTTATGACTGAGAGGCATAAGTTCTCACCGTCTAATTTTGTTGGGGGGATGCTTCAATCAGTCATATCCTTAATCCTGCTGTGGAACAACCGCTAGAGCCATCCACCCACCAACATAAAAAATGCAAATTGCTTCCCAAAGTCAAACCAGCCACTAAAGCTATAAAAAAAAAAGAGATTCCAAAACGTAGGAACCCACCAAAGAAACCTTCTCATGTTTCAGATGATGAAGGTGGCCAAAGCCGTGGTCAGAATGCCACTCTTAGGACGTGGATATTAAAGCAGAATGCTTTGCTGAAATAAGAGATTTTATCTGAGATTAAGATCGAGTTAGACAAGAGATTTAGTCTGCATCCCCCACAAGAAAGAGGAGGTGTACGTGATCGTAGTGATGGATTAGATCATCCGTCAATGCCTTCGCCTGGTGTACCCAAAAATAAAAAACGGTAGCGTGGGGATGAAACGTTGGAGCCCCAGAAGTGGATGCCAGCAAAATGTCAGATGCTAGCACTTGGGCCTACTACAATCACCCATATCAATATGTTAGTCTACCAGGTGGTAGGAAAACAGGGCCTCCGCCTAGTTTCAACGTTGAAGAGGTAATTGCGTACACGACATTCATAATTAATCGCGTACACCATATGTTAATGAAAGCAAGTATTTTTGTCATATGGTAGGTGGAGGGTAATGATGTTGGAGACACAAGGGCTTCGCCTGCCTACAACGTTGAAGAGGTAGTTGCATAGCCCACATTAATAATTTTGTGTAGTTAAGGATATCTGCCGTGATGAAATTAATGTGGCACGTCATTTTAACATATTTTCGCTATTTTTAGGTGGCTGATGAGGCTAATGATGTTGTGGTGGTATATAATGCCATTGGAATTAAAAAAAGGAGTTGCAAAGGATGATCAATGCCTACATGAGGAGGTAAGAATCCTGCACCGTGTACGCTTTATCAGCTTTTATTAAATACACGAAATAACTGATAAAGTATATGAATAAGTTCCCTAACGTCTATTTTAATGGTTTTTTTTTGGTAGCAGGTGGAAGAGGCAACTACTCTTGGGGAAGAGAATGACCCAGAAAAAACTTACCATGAGGAGGTAAAGACCCTGCACCTGTCTAGTGTACGCTTTATCAGCTGATAATGAGCGTACACCAGATAGGTGTACGCTTTAAAAGCTTTTATCAAATAGACAGAATACTGATAAAGTATATGACGGGAGAAAGGCTAATTAGTGCCTTAACCAAGGCCATTGGTACCGATTAGTACCCGAACTATTGACATGTGCTCAAACATACCCGAACTATTTAAATTTTGAATATCCATACCCGAACTCTTTTTTTTTTGCCGAAACATGCATTGACTCGGTTCCCGTTATTCAACCCCGTCAAATTGTTAACGGGGTTGAGTCAGCTGCCACGGTGGAATCCCCGTTGGAACGAAATTTCAAAACGACGTCGTTTTGTGGAAAATAAAATTCCAAAAAAATATAAAATTATGCACACCCACAGAATCGAACCGCTGTCTATCCAATGGAAGAATACACTATGATACCGATACACCAGACACATTTAATAGGATGTGTCACACAATAAAATATCTATAGCACTAATCGACGGTGGTGTTTTAGTTTTCAAAATCGATTTGGGAATAATCGATTCGGGTTAGCGGATTGACAACCTTTTCGTCGCTGCCGAGGCTATTCATGCCCTTGGAATCTCCGTTCTCCTCGAAATCTCTTGATTTTGAATTTCTGGGTTTCTAGTTGATCCAGCACGAGTCATTCTGGGTTAATAACACTTATAAGTTAGAACATTGATCAAGACCCATATGAGTTTCCTCAACCCGAGAATTTCGTTCCATCTTCTGGGTTTCTTAAAATTACTATTTTAATTGGGTTGTCACAATTGATTTCGATTGGATTAATAAAATCGTTGGTTGATTCACAAAACAGTTATATTTTCCCTTTGCCATATCCAGAGGGGAATCTCAGGTTAAAATCCAAATTTCAAAATCGCAGAGAGAAACAATCCTCTTTCAATTCAAAGCTCCTTACTTTCTCTTTTCCCATCTTCTAATCGGTTTCAAAATAGAATTTGAAGAAGAAGAAGAAGAAGAAGCTTCAATGGCGGGGATAGATTTGTTTCAATTTCGATTTCTACGAGGATAGAAGAAGAAGAAGCGCTATTAGAGCAAACTTCTTTCTTCAGAGGAAAATCGAAGACGAGTATAAATATTGTATAGTGTAGCTCATCCCAAATAACGCATCTGGTGAAGTGGTATCATAGTACCATCTCACATGATTGACCACATTTCGATTCCCCGGATGTGCAAAATTAACTTTTTTTTTCCATAAAACGACGTAGTTTTGAAGTTTCATTCCAGCAAAGATGAGATGTGGAATCCACCGTGGTAGCTGACTCAGCTCTGTTAACAATTTGACGGGGTTGACTAACGGGAAACGAGTCAATGCATGTTTCGGCCAAAAAAAATAGAGTTCGGGTATGGATATTCAAATTTTCAATAGTTCAGGTATGTTTGAGCATAAGTCAATAGTTCGGGTACTAATCGGTACCAGTGGCCTTGGTTGAGGCACGAATTAGCCTTTCTCCAAGTATATGACTAAGTTCCCTAACGTCTGTTTTAATGGATTTTTTTTGGTAGCATGTGGAAGAGGAAACTACTCTTAGGGAAGATAATGACCCCGAAAAAACTTTCCATGAGGAGGTAAGGACCCTGCTATCTGGTGTACGCTTTATCAGCTTTTATCAAATACACAGAATAACTGATAAAGTATATGACTAAGTTCCATAGCGTCTGTTTTAACGGCTTTTTTGGGTAACATGTGGAAGATGATGACCCTGAAAAAACTACACTTGTTAGGGAAGATGATGACCCTGAAAAAATTTACCATACTGCTGATGAGATGTCTCCGGATGAAGAGCCCACGGCTCCTACGGTTGATGGATCTACTGTAATACAAACGAAAGGAAAGCGTCAACGCAAAAGGTTGGACAAACTTGGAGGAATCTATACTAGTGACCCTTTGGTTAAAGCCCTATTTGAAACTAGTTCCAAGGCCGCATATGCACCTCTTCAAACCGTGCCAAATACTACCTTTAAGACTTTCAAATCGAGATTATCGCAGAATATAAAGAGGTAAGTGTTTCATAACTCTACCTGTCTCATTCTCAACAGTTTCATAAATTTTTTGTTTCCATGCAGAAAATTTCACATTGTCACTGGTCACTTGGTGACAAATGAATACTTCCTTGAAATTGCAAAGCCACGACAATGGATTAAAACATCGGTATAAGAACTAATGCTTTTTCCTTAAGTAAATGTTAACTGTTACTAATATCCCGTACAGCCATAAATGGATTAACTAATGCTTTTATACATTCCAGCAAATACAAGTGATAATGGCTATGCTATGGAGGCGTAGAAGAGAAACCTACTTGAAAGACATGGCAGCTTTCATAGACCATTCATGACTCTCCTCTTGTCCAAGTACAATGATTTCAAATCAGCGGAAGACAAGGATCAGTTTAATTGGGGGAAAAATGTGGAGAGCTTTGTCACCGGTAAATCCACAGGGAAGAAAGAAAATACAATGTTTCTATGCTTTGTTGACATAGTGTACGTCCTGATGAACTGGTCCTCTGATCATTGGGTGGGTCTTGTAATAGACCTTACGATGGGTAGTGTGGAAATTGTTGACTCAAAAGTCGATCACAACGACAAGGATGCGGTTGTTGATGAATATATGGCCCCGATTTGTGAATCTCTACCATGGCTAGTCAAGCGCTTCTTAGAGGAGAATTTGACTGAAGGCCTAACAACCACACCCTACACGTGGAGCCGTGCAGAGGGTATCTATCAAAACGAGAGGTCCGGAGATTGTGGACCATGTGCGGTTAAGTTCTTAGAGATGCATGTAGGTGGGCTTGGAACGGAGGAAACAACCGAATGTTGCATCCGCGTCGGATGGGACAAGAGGGTATAACATCCTAATCGCGGAACATATTTCTCGCTCTCGCGTTTCTAGCCTTAGCGCTTCTATGTAAATAGCGCGTGGATTACCTGCTGCTATACAACGTATAAAGAAAGATCTCCCAAGGTTGGAAGGGTATATGTTGGCACATATGTCCATAAGTCTATGGATGTTTGCGGTTTTGAGCACCTCGGAGGTGTACACGGTATTTCTCCCCCGTTTGCCGGCTAGCAAAATCGAACGAAAATAATAGAAGTCATCATGAGCTACTTTCTTGACAATGGTTTCAAAAACATCATCTGGTAGATATTCCATTGACATGTACTTCAGAGGTGTACACTGTGGGAATGTAAGTAAGCCTTCTACTTTTTCTGAGGTGTGTACACTTGAAAAATATTTGTGTTTATGTAAATATATGTGTTTATGGATGGTTGATTACTAGTAGTCCTTATATATTTGTGGCCCGAGATTTTCTACCAACAACGAATTTTGTGTTGTTGGTAACTTAATGCTCAATTTACTTGTGGTGAAAAGATGATTACTTGTTTGTTTTTCAAAATTTAATGCACAATTTACTTCTTAGAAGTACAGTTTTATCTTCATGTATAGTTTTATCTTCTGAAAATGAATTAAAACTGTTTCTATATTAAATAAAAATGTCATTTAAATGGTGAATACAGTGAAGTGAAGTCAAAACAAAAAACTCCATATGTCATTTCTATATGGAGTCTCTCGTTTCTAAAGGGTGATAGTACAATTGTTGTGTTTATTAGAAGCTATATTATAAGCCCTATTCAATCCCCTCCCCCCAACCAGCATGTATTGGTTGATGAAAAACCAATGTTGATAATCAACACTGAATTTGTGACAGAACAACCAACACTACTAGCCAACTTCTACCCACCAGTTAATGTATTTATAAGGATCTCTATTTATAATCCATTAAAACATCAAAAAAAAAGGGTAACCATAAAATCATACCAAAAAACATATTCTACTTATGACTCTCCCCGATCTCCCTGAAGATATTATTGCCAACATTGTCAAGAGAGTTGGTATGTCAGCCTTCTGGTGCCTAGGGCCGTTTATACGGGAAGGAAAACGGACACCCCGAATCGTTTACAGTGCAGATGTCCTAAAATCATGCAACATTTACGCTCTTTGATGTATGCCCGCCGATATATACCCGGGAGAGGAGAGAGGCTGTCCGTTCTTCGAGAAATGTCTAGCGAATGGCAACTCACAAGCAATTTATTGGGAAGGCTTGAGACTTGCAGTCATGGATGCCGGTTTGATTGCAGGTAGAAGCCTTGTTGGAAGCAAATGTCCTGACCGACGCACTCTCAACCGTAGCATCAGCCATTTTTAGCGTTTGCCTTGGCGATCATGCTATGGCTAGCCGAACGTTTCAGATGTTGGCCACCAACAACGCCCATCTAGAATCAGAAATGGTGCGCCATTTGGGTGAGGAGTTAATTTTTGAGATTTCCTCGTTTGGCAATGCATACATGAATACGTACTTAAACTCATTTGCCTTTCATGACGACGATGTTATCAAAATGCATGAATGTGCTTTTGATCATGCTCCTGATTTTGACGCCATGTGTCAACTTCGACAGGAAGATCAGCTTTCATTTTTTTATTTTTTCTCGTCTGCTCTCGAACCACCTACTTAGCATGCGCCGGATAAATTCTAGCAAAGCGACAATAGGACAGTCTCTCACTGGCATAAGTGCCTTGTTTAGGGACTCAACAATGTTATTGGACATCAGATTAAACCTCTGACCACTGTAGTGCGATCTAGTCCAGTGTTGAACACCAATCTCTTACAAGTACTCCCAACAACGCACATCAACTGCCTTAATAGATGCATATATTTTGTTGAACTAAGAAACTTTGTACGCTTCTCATGCCTTTCCCACCAACGCTTTATGGCCCCTACCTTTGAATTTAGCATGCACATTTCTCTAGACATGAACAAGACATGCACCGTGGTGTGCTTGTGGATACCAAATATTTTTTGCGGTATAGATAGAGTGGTGTATATCCGATATGATATTTAGCTGAGAACTGTCTGGAATGATTTCAACCAACTTCTCGAAAAACTAGTTCCATGACTCGTCATTCTCGGTATTCACAACTGCGAAAGCTATTAGGAAAACCTGGAAATTAGCATCTTGTCCGCTAGCCGTTAGAAGACATCCTTTGTACTTCTCAAACATGTGAGTTCCGTCAATGACGATAACTTTTCTCAAATGCCTCCAGCCATCAATACAAGCACCCAAGGCCATAAATGCAAACTTAAACCTCATATGACCTTTGACATCCAACTCTGTTTCCAGATGAGTAATGGTTCCGAGATTAGCATACTTGAGCACGTAGAGGTAATAACTTATAAGAACTCTCCTTTGTTCCGTGAGCTGAAGCAATAGCCAGCTCTTTAGCTTTCCAACATTTATAGTACGAAGCTGTAACATTATGCTCTGTAAGAACTAATTACGGTATATCTCTCGCACGTGGACGAACTATTGTGTTTTCATACTTAGACCTAAGCAGGGCCGTGATGACTTTGGACATGGCGTGCTTCGTAAATGAACCTCTTGTAGCCGAGTTGCATGTATGCTTCAAGGTTGCCTTCCTAACCTTATACATCTCAGAGGCGCCCACTTGATGCCCCAAAACCCTCCAATCACAAGTTCTTGAAGGGCATGTGGCGATAGTATAGACTTTTGCATGCCGGTAGAACTTGAACCTAACCACATTCTTTAGTGCATATATGGCCAATGTTAATTTAAAACATTCTTTGTTCTTGAATGTTTTCCCTACCCAAATCTCACCATCCTCATTTGACAAATCAAGTTCATCAAAATTAAATGACTTATCTTCCATATCATTAAACATTGGCTCAACATCTTCATATCCATATATTTATGTCAGCCTAATCCCTTTCTTCAATGCAACCCCGCCATTGTCAGGCCTACAACCTACAACACCCGCACCAAACAAAGAAGGTGGATCCACAAAATTGTCATCCCCATTATTATCTCTATCGGATCTCCCACCTACAGTTCTGTTTCTCGCAAGGAAACAGGGTGGATTCTCCACAAAATCATATGCATCTTCACATTGATATGAAACATTCGCATTGACCCGATGGTTTGAACTGTTTGATTTCTCTGAAATCCTTGAACTCTCTGAACTCCCTGAATTCCATGATTCACCACTCGCATCATCAAAACCGTTGCCATCTGCTAGTACATAATCATTCCAGTAGTCCCAATCGTAATCATCATCACCGTATTCCTCTTCATCCTTATTATCGGCTTCCTTCTCCTCCTCATCTGATTCCTGCGACACTTTTTCTGTCTCTCCTTCTATACCTACTACAGAGGAACTTCCATTCAAATTAACCGGTTGTACACCTTTCGACAAGTTCATAGTGGCATCCATTTCCTCCGCGTGTGCTACCAGTATGCTATCATCGATGGCTTCTGAATCAGTTTCATTGTCGGTGACTCTGGCTGCCAAAAAGGATGAAATTATGTTTGAACCCCCCTCCTACATATCTTCCTCTTTCCCTTGCAATTTCAGATTCCACACTTTCCTTTTGGTTGCATAATCGTCATTTCACCACCCACTACCTCTCTTAATGTCACATATATATTGAGCGACTTATCTGACTTATGGAGCGAACGGAAGAATTTGTACTCTGAGTTTGTGACAATCTCACAAGGACCACTACCTTCCCCATTAAGCTCAGCTAGAGCATCATCAAGCCAGTACGACATTTGGACAGCAACGACCCTCGCATCTAATCCATACTCACACGCAATCAGATTTCGTAACCCCTTTGCACCAGATAAATTCTTGCAATTTATGCACCTTCCCCGACGCGATATGTCAATTTTAAAATCCCAAACTCCAGTAAAGTACCGTATCCACCGACCCGCCATAACAAGAATGTAAGCATCCACTCCCCCTAGGCGAACACCACAAAACACATTTAATAACGACAAAATTCTAACAAAAATAATGGTGTACAAGCTCGAAATATGTACTAACCGTGGTCGTCGTCATCCTCATCACATAATTTTCCCTTCCCTTTTGCAAGAACTTTCAATGAATCCCGATTCATTATCGCAAGAACCTTCAATGAATCTCGGTAAGGATGCTAGGGTTTCGGATTTCAGGTTTTTCCTTTCTTAATTTCTCTTAATTTTTTACTTGACAAGCTGATCACAGTACTTTTTCCCCGCCAAAAGAAACAGTGGGTAGTTTTAGGCCAATTAGTTTTAGGCCAACAATTGCAAATGGGTTCTTGGGTAGTTTTAGGTCTTCACAATGGGTAGTTTTAGGCCCACTTTCACAATGACCGAGGCGTGATGTTGCGCGAGTATGAAACTGAAATCGGAGTCTATACTCGCGAGTGGATAGTTTCAGATAGTTTCAGCGTTTTTTTTTTTTTTTTTTTTTTTTGCAACTCGCGACGAAGTGTGACTGTCTCACACGGTTCTCTCTATCTCTTTATGATAGAGAAGGATATTTTGGCATTTTTTAAAAATTGACCCACACAAACTACCTATTACCTAATAAAAACACCAAACTACCTATTTCTCTAATTTCCAAACTTGAAACTACCATATTCTCAAACATACCCTATATATAATTGTCATTATTTATAATGGTTTGTACTTGACACTTACATTTACAATTTGCAGCAGATTTTCGATTAAAAACCATTAAAATGATTATATTAATGGAAATATAATACTTTAAAATGTAAATGCATCTATAAACATTCGGCAAATCTTCCATGCAACTTATATTATAAGATATCTAAACACGATTACCTCAACAAATTAGAGAGATGTTGTTTTAGTGATATTGGAGTGTGAAGATAATGATTTAAACTGTGTGAATACATTACAAATATTACTTGTAAATACATAAAACTTATGACTTAAAATTGATGTCCGATTTTTGGTAAACTTAGTAAAAAAAAAATTTAAAGAAACTGTTTACAAGGTTGTAGAAGAAAATCTGAATACACATTTCACATTTGTATGCGGGGGCTCTCACGTGTTTATGAATTTAATATATTTGACTAACGAGCTTCCAACGTAAGAAAACATATTAATTCTAGTTTCGTTTAGTGGGAAATATATAAATAATATCTAGAAATAGAGTCTATAATTAATTTTACACTTTATAATGAATAATAATGACAATGGAGTGTCGGACATACAGACCAACAAGTGGAATCGACTTTATGTAACTTTTTAATCACGGGATTAAATCACTTAACCAAATGTCCTAATTGGTATTTAATTTTGATTACTTCGATGCTACAAATTGTCATATCTTGATCACGTGCCCTTACCAATCTAGAGACATTTTATAGTAAATCAGAACAACCAGTTTAAGTCATCCGAATTGGATAAAAACGATCAATATGTATGAAATTTTGCAAATAGATTGGTTAATTGTAGTTTAAGAAACTGGTGAACTTTATTACAACACGAAGAGAATAAAAGGAACAAGATCCGGTTTTTTTGGCAACAAGTAACGTTTGAGTTCAGACACTTTGCTTCTTACTTCAAATTATCAGTACAAGGCCAAGTTCCCAGGTCTAAAGTCAAATTTCGAATATTCAGAGAATTTATAGTCTACTAGATCAAATAATTTTCTTCTTTTTATTTGTTCTCTACAACTAGATCAATATGTTTAGACATATTTACACAAATTAGCACTTAAATCAACTTTTTTTATAAACGTAGCATTTTTTTTTTTGTCTTTTAGCATGTAAATAACGAAAATACTCTTCCTTCTATCTATCTGTGTACTATCCACAGACATACACACAGTACTGTACATGTGCTAAATTGTCATGAATAGTAACAAAAGTGTTAAAACCTATGAACAGTAATGTAAATGCTAATAAACTATCTAAATTTTAAAAAGTGCTAATTCTTGCAAAATACTCTTATCGCTTCCAAATTTCTTTGTTTTTTTACATTTATCATTTATAATTTATACACACATTTTCGGATTTGAATCTGAATTATAACACAATGATAACATTAATACAAACTAATAGGTTACAATTCCCGTTCCTTAGATCAATAGTCTTTAAATTCTGTAATAAATCCAAATGACAATTCTACAAAACATTAATCATTTTGTTTAAATGTGGAGCCATATAACCAAACTAATTTTTTATATCTAATTTCAATTTCAGTTGACCAAAACCTAACGATCGTAGTTGTTGTTTTTCCATCAAGGAATGAGATTATTGCACTTACACACTTTTTCAAAGTTTCTTTCGTTTTTGGCATTATCTGTTTTTTTTTTTATCTTTTTCGGTTTCAAATGACAATTTTGCTCAGATTTTCTATTGGTCTGTATACTATACACCATTTATTTGCGCAATATTGTACAGAGATACGATTGGAAAGTCAACGCGTGTACAGTATAACAATGTTAATTTCTTAATTAAATTTATAAAGTACTAAAATCTTTATAAAACTTTTAAAAAGTAGCCAAGAATCTGGATGAATCTGTGCAATAATTGAAAACACTCATCAGGTTGAAAAATGAACTAAAGTTTCATTCTCCGTTGATTGAATTATATGCAGTTTTTTTTATCTTTGAATCATAAATCCTATTTAAACTAGTAAATTGTAGGATTGTGAAAAAAGAAACTTTTGAAGGAAATAAAAGTCAAAAGGGAAAAAATAAAGGCAAATAAGCAGTGATGGAGCTAAAGCAACCCCTTACCCTATTAATTATGAATCATCTGATTTGACCTCCACTCGCCTTGGCTTTTTTTGTTTGTACCTTATTGAAACAAAAAAAACATAATTAGCACGTAACATGAGTAATCGAGAAAAACTTACTAGAATTTTAACGAGATATTTGCATCCATTATGATTTTATCAAAATATATTTTGTATTTTAACATTTTCCAAAATTTGTAAAAATAAATAACATTTTTTCTATTGAAAATACGATTTTGTCCATGTTTGTTACATATACGTTACACAGTTATGCGCGCAATATTGTATATAGATACGACTTGAAAATCAACACATGTACAATACAGTACATGAAGTTTTACTTATTTTTATAGTTTTTGTTAAGTGTTACAACCCAAACTATATACAAAATGGTTATTTTGGAATTTTGATTAATTCGGTTCTTCAGTTATTTTGAGATAAATCGGTTAGGAAAAAAAATTCAAAGTGCCCATCGGTTTAAGTCTGCCAAACCAAACTGAACCCAAAAAAAATTATATTTAAAATGTTGCCGATCGATTTTCTCTTAAAAATTGAATTGATACCAAAAACCGAAAAGTTTGGTTATGTTTTAATTGGTTCGAATTTTAAACCTAGCCCTACTTCCAATCATCCAAATAAGGTTCATTTCTCGCCAAATAGAAGAAACTATTCACATCATCGGCCACAAGTGAACAGCAGTACACCGAGGTCTTTAGAGGTTTTCAGAGCAAAGTTACATCTGTGATGAATAAGGATCTCACTAGAGTAGTATCAGACGATGAAATAACTTCAGCGGTATTTGATATTGGGCCTCATCGTGCTCCTGGCCCATATGGTTTCACAGGTGATTTCTACCACAAATTTTGGGATGAAATCAAAGAGGATATCTACGCTGAAGTTAAGCGATTCTTTGAAACCGAAACCTTTGATCCTCAACTCAATCATACCAACATTTGTTTGATCCCCAAAGTTGTGCCACCCACAAAGATGACAGATTTTCGACCAATCTCTCTCTGCAATGTCTCATACAAAATTATTTCAAAGATTCTGGTCAACAGGTTGAAGAAACATCTATCTGGAATTGTTTCCGAAAATCAAGCAGCCTTTATCACTGGGAGAATGATCACAGATAACATTATCATCGCTCATGAAATCTTCCATAGTTTAAAGTCATGCAAGCGTCAAGCAAACAGTTATATGGCTTTGAAAACGGCTATCACGAAGGCCTATGACATACTTGAATAGCGGGTTTTGGAAGAAACAATGAAACACATGGGATTTAATCATCGATGGATTCAATGGATCATGAAGTGTGTATCCTATGTTACCTTTTCTATCCTCATCAACGGCTCTACATATGGTCACGTTATCCCAGAAAGAGGAATCCGTCAAGGTGACCCTCTTTCACCATATATCTTTATACTATGTGCGGAAGTGCTTTCACATATGATGAACATAGCAACAAGTGAGAAAAAATTACAAGGTATCAAGATCAATACACAAGGACCTGCTATTAGTCATCTCATCTTTGCCGATGATTCCTTGTTCTTCACATTAGCGAATACACGTTCAAGCAGAGCAATCAAAAATATCCTCTCCACTTATGAAGCTGTCTCTGGCCAAGCCATTAATCTTTGGAAATCTTCCATTACTTTCGGAGCTAGAGTCAAAGAACAATTCAAAAGAACCATGAGGAGCAATCTGGGAATCTTTAATGAAGGAGGAGGAGGTAAGTATTTGGGGCTACTTGAACAGTTCAGAAGCAAGAAATCAGAAATGTTTTGGTACATTGTTGATAAAGTTAAAGAGCGAACCCAAGGATGGAGTAAAGGATTTTTATCTCAGGGAGGAAAGGAAATCCTCCTTAAGACTATAGCCTTAGCCATGCATATATTCTCTATGAACGTTTTCAAACTCCCAATAGAAATCTGCAATGAGATCAACGCAATTATGGCAAGATTCTGGTGGAGTCCTGGTAATGACAATAAAGGGAAGCACTGGCTATCTTGGAAGCGAATGAGCCTACCAAAAAAAGAGGGTGGAATGGGTTTTCGGGATTTAGAGAACTTCAATTTAGCACTGCTTAGTAAACAGACATGGCGAATTATGCACTTTCCAAATTGTTTGATGGCCATAGTACTTAGAGGGAGATACTTTAACCACACTAATGTGTTGAACGCAACAATGGGGAAGAAAAGCTCATACAGATGGAAGTCTTTATTGAAAGGAAGAAACCTACTAAAACAAGGACTTCGATTTGTTATTGGAGATGGAACAATAGTTAATACATGGACGGATCCATGGTTACCCGTTCATCCCCCTCGGCCTCCACGGCCAAGGAACCTTCAAGATGAAGTCCCACTGGTTAGTCATTTTCTCAACGCTTCGAGAACAGATTGGAATGAATAACTTATTAGAGATCAAATCCATGAAGATGATGTTAACACAGTGTTGTCCATTAAATTATGTCCAAATGCTAAGTTGGACCTTCTTGGATGGCACTATAATGGGGATGAAATGTATACAACAAAATCGGGATACTGGCTTGCTACTCATCTCCCAGAGTTTCAACAAGCTCTACCCCCTGCTGGTAGCTTCCGTATGAAATCATTAATCTGGAAGTTAAAAACGGCTCCGAAACTGAAACAGTTTTTATAGAAAATAGATTCTCAAATATTGCCAACAGGAGAAGTCCTGTGAAGAAGGCACATCAGTCAATCGTATATTTGTAGGAGATGATGTAAAGAAGAAGAAACATCGAAACACATCCTTTTTTATTGTGATTATGCACAAGCTTCATGGAGAGCATCAGGTATTCCAAACCCAGTAATCTTTAATATTCATGCGACTTTTGAGGCAAAGATGATTGCATGTCTTTCCTGCAATTCTACACCTTTACTCAATCACTATCGACAACTACCATTATGATCATGTGGCGCTTGTGGAAGAGTCGGAATACGCTCATTTTTCAAAATAAACATATTCCATGGGGAAAAAATTTAGGTTTTGCTCGGAATGATGCTACGGAATGGATGAATGTGGAAGATTACATAAATGTTTATACGGGTGGTTCACGAAACAATGGCTACCAAGCAGGCATTAATAAAGGCTGGAAAACACCACCACAAGATTGGTTCAAATGTAACTATGATGGTTCTTATCATGACCCTAATGTCCCTGGGAAAGCTGGGTGGATTATTCGTGATTCAAAAGGTTACTATTGTGGTTCGGGACAGGCAAAAGGTCGACCCGCATGCAACGCTTTGGAAGGAGAATTACAGGCTCTTATAATCGCTATGCAAAGCTGTTGGTCTAGAGGATTTCGAAAAATAGTATTTGAAGGAGATAATAAGACAGTGGAAGCTTTGATGAATGGTACCAAGAAAATATTTGGTTTATATAATTGGATCAGAGAGATACGTCAATGGCAGGATCGTTTTGAAGAGACCAGCTTCAAGTGGATATCCAGAAGTTCCAACAAACCAGCTGATATGTTGGCAAAGAGGAATATTCCTTTCGATAAAAATTATCAATTTCATTTTTATGTTCCTTCTGTAATATCTAATCTGCTACATAATGACTTTGTATCTTCTATAAATTAATAAAATTTAGACGTTAAAAAAAAAAAGAAGAAATATAAATTTGATGTTATGTTTTTTTTTTATAAAAAATCGTTGATATACATGGGTAAAAGGAAGTTATCGAAACTCCTTGATAAAAATAACAAAACTTGAAAATAATATAAATTAAAGCAGATAAATCTTCAAGATAGAACGACTGCAAATCAAACAAGATCGGATGCGTCGATAAAACATTCACGGTAAAACCGAAAAGTTGAAAGTTGGTCACCTTTGTGACTTTAATAGCCTATCCACTTTAGAAAATTGATGTTATGTTTAAACCGCTTATTTTTTGGGCATTCACATCTATTGGTTCGTCTTACATCTTCGTTGCTGACAAAAAGGCTCCATCTTCGTCGGTTTGCTTATAATAAAATAGATTGGTAGTAGTCAATTACTTACATTATACTTAAGTTGTTTTGTTGAAAATCAAGAATAAACCAATTTTCTCATAATTTATCGTTTTCAAACACGATTAATTTTGACACTTCCAAATTAATTCCCACAAATTAATACACATCCAGAGACATCGTCAAATCAATTTGTATGAATTTCCTCAGTCCTCGCACCACAGTCCTAATTTTTTAAGATGTTGCATCCCTGCACCCAAGTAAACCTAGTTAAAGAGAACTGTTTCTTAGACTAAATTATAACTTAGCCTAATAAGGAATTTTCATATAACTTTATAATGTCCATATTCTAATTTATATGACTGAATTATATACTATTCATCTGTTGGAAAAAACCCCATACTCGACTAATTATAAAACTAACAAGACCGGGTCTGTGGCTTTTACTATTAGATTTACTGTAATTAAAGTGTGAGTCAACAACTTTTTTGAATTTTTATCAACTTAATTAGTTATTTATTCAAAAGTGGGTAAAGCTAACACACCGAGCTTTAACAAACAAAAACTTAAAAAATGGTAAAACTTATGAGAATACAAGAAAGCTAAAAACAGAAATAAAGGAAAAAGAACAGCAATCGAGTGAAATGATACACCCCTTTTATTTTATAAATAAAAAACATATAATAATTAAACTTATTATATAATAGTGTGGCACATTTTCTTACCCGGAGTCGTAAGATATTTTAATAAAGAATATCATACGAACTTTTTATTCAGTTAGATAAATATTGATTATATGTTTTAATTGATAATTATTTTAATTCGGTGTGGTGAAAATTGATATATTTTTAATGTTGGAAATGTTATATGTTATTTTTTAGAATGACATGATAGTTTTATATGTTTTTTTTATAAAATGACATGATATTCATTCATGTATGAGAGAAAGAAAAAATGACATATATAGTTTAGTAGTCATGTAATATTATTGAGAATTTTACTTCCACATTCACTTTATTAAAACATTTACTGAAATATAGTATTATATAATTCTGTGATTACAACATAATAATTTCTCTTTCTCTGTTGAAAAGATGATTTTGCACCTAACAATGCGTGTACAGTACATAAAATATTACTTATTTTACACTTTTTGTAAAGTGCTAAAACACTATATATGTTTTCACAAGTGAGTGACCATGCAAGAACCCCAATATTATTCGATAATCTATTATTGAATGCTACACCATTATTATGATTATGCGTAACACAAGATATATTTTAGTTAAAATGGGCAAAACTTTGACCTTTTTTTAACACTAACTTTGACTTTCTTTCTTTTTTTGCGATCTGAAATTTTGTTCGGTTCAACTTTAACATCAACACTAGATTTTATGTAAGATTTTCTCAATTAATCTGCAGAAATTGCATTTTATGAAAATCGAATCCTAGAGCTTATGGGGTAGAAGTATTAATTAACTTTTTGGCCAACCACTAAACTAAAGGGTTTCCACACTTTAACTTTCGTTTAATTGCTGTTTTCCATTATTTTTTTACTTAAATAGAACAATTTTATGGTTGCTTAGCTGATTTGCCATATATTAAATGAATATTTTTTAGAACATATCATAACTAAATTCAAGGTCATGTGATAATTTTAAATCTTGTTGATTCACCTAATTCATATAAATACCCACTGTATATTATAAATTTTCATTTTAAACAAAACAAAGAATGTTTTTCCTCTATTATATCATCTTATAGCATAAGGACCCCTCCAAATAATCATATACTAGATAGTAATCCGCATTTTGCGCGGAGTGAGAGGTTTGTGTGTTAATGTTATTGTGTAATTGATGAATGAAATGGTTATATGCAATATAGTATTATATAGTGCTCAAATTAAAGAGTTTTCACTTATTAAGAAAATATGAATGAGAATTCAAAATCAAATGTCTTTTCAATCATATAACGTAATTTTGTATTTAGTTTTTAATTTTCAATAGCGAAAATATATATTTCCACAAAAATTACTAATTGCGGAAATTAGGGGTGTCAATTAGGGCCAAAGCCCAAGGGCCCGGCCCGGCCCTGAAAAACAGCGGGCTCGGATTTAAAAATATAAGCCAAAAAAAAATCGGGCCTTTCGGGCTAGTGTGTTTTTCGGGCTCGGACTAGCCCGAAAAACCCGAAACTTTATATTTTAAGTATTTAGAGATTTTATTTAAAAAATTATATTTCTAAAAATAATAATTTGACATATTTTTACCGGTTCGAAGTCTACATTTAGTATTGGTGCGCATGTCTTTGGATAAATATAGAAATCGTCTTTTACCAAGAAATGTTGAAGCATTGATTTGTACACGCACTTGGTTGGATGGGTTTACATTTCATGATCCATGTACCATTATCATTCATCCATATTTACTTCATATTTTTAAAATCATTATTTATAGACTTTCAATGACATTTCTATATGATTTATACATGTCAAAACTTAATATTATTTTACTTTTTTTTATCTAGTAGTTCTTGATGGTGATGAGGATTTAGATGACGATAAAAGAGATTCTAATATAAACTCTACTACCTAGATTTGAAATATTTTGATTTTATGTTTTCTTTGGTAATACAATTTATTTGAATTTTATTTTATGGTCAAACTTTTTCTTTTAAATTTAATTGGATTTAATATAATACATTTTAATTTAGATTTATTTTGATAAATATTTTGTTTTAATTATTTTTCATTTGAGAATTGTGAATTTTTGTGTTTGTAAAGAAAAGCCCGAAAAGCCCTAGAGCCCTGTCCGGGCCAGGGCAGCCCGATTGACATCCCTAGCGAAAATCACTATTGCCACGAAAATCTCTCTTTCCATAAAAAATCTCGCTTTTATTGCAATTTGATTTGTAAATCACAATTTATTATGATTAGATTTGGATATGCAATTTAATTTGATTTAAATTTGAATATGAATTTTTATATGATTAGATTTGAATATGAAATTTAATATGATTTGAATTTGAATATGCAAAATAAATGGTAATCTTAAAACAATTTAATATATTTTGAATTCGAATTTCAAATTCGTCACGTGAATATCTTATAGTATGTGTGTTTGATGAACCATTAGCATCAAACTATATTACCATCAAACTATATCAAATTAAAATATAGTTTGATGAGAACATTAGCATCAAACTATATTATACGATTTATATCTCAATAATCATTAGTATATGTGTGTGAACTATAGTATACGTTTTATATCTCAATAATCATAACAATAATATGAATGATAGATTTTATATTATAATTTGAATTTGAATATGTAAAAATTTGTATGAAATGAAATAAAACTAAGAGATTTTGCACAAAAAAAATATTAAACTGAGTAAGTAAACATAAAACTTGTAAGAATAATATTTGTCACAATAAAAAAAAAATCTCGAAAATAAAATTTATAACCTTATGAAACGAAGCAATATAATTCGAATATAAAAAAAAACTCGAAGATAAAATTTATATTTCAAAAAATGAAATAACTTAGAAACTAATATTGATTTAACATTATATATAAAATCTCATAATGTAATTTACATGATTATGCATAAGTTTAACGTGAATGGCATGAATGTAATAATTCTAGTAAGTTAACATTTTTTCATAAATGTCTTGAGAAACTCTATGGCGATGACACGTCAGCATGGCACAATTGTAAATGATATGCCAAAGTTATTTTTTAAGAGTCTTTCTCAATTAATATATAAAGAATATATAAGGAATTATTAATTTATTTGTAGAAAAAGTCATAAAGAAATTGTTTGCAGAAGAATCTCCGTGACGGTTGAACAATAACTCATAATAACCATACCCAGAAAATAAATAAAAGCAGCACATGGAAGCCATTTGCGCAAGGATAATTCTTGTAAGAATCCCATTACCAAAAAGCTGATAATAATGATAAAAACAGCAGAAACATTCGAACCATATAATAAAAAGTAAAACATTTCCTTAAAAAAAATTAAGCTAGATTCGATTTTGATTGTTTGATCTACTTGCTGTATGAACAAGAAATATAAAACAGTAAACAAAACTGAAGGATCTATGTAAAGTCAAAAGGAAAAATTAAAAGTTAAACAAGCTGTAACTGCAGATCATGTTATGTCTTGTAGCTATTAAATCCTACGACCTGTAAGATTCTACTTAGTTTCTTATAAGAAATAATATTATATATAACATATATACTTATATAACTATATGTATATATTACCTGGATTAGCATAATAAAACAAAAGAAAATAGAGTGAATTAAACGAATATCAACGGTGGACCAATTAATTAAGAAAGTAGTCAATAGATAATCTAAAACTAGTTCTTTCTCTTCACTGTTTCAAAAACGTGACCAAAATGTCCCTATATTAGGAGCAGAGTATAAATAATATTCGTGGATAACATAAAAATCGTCAATAGTTTTTAATGGATAACTATTTTGTTAATATGTTAATTATTATGTTATCGTGATAAGTTTATGTTTATCGGGTTAACTCAATTATCATATAGATTAACATGGTAACAATAATATTCGATACATATAATGTGCTAACAATAATATCCGATATTTATAACGTGCTAACATAGTAAATATATAGATAATATTTATCGATAACATAAAAACCGTCAGTAGTTTTAGTGGATAACTATTTTGTTAACATGTTAATTATTATGTTATCGTGGTAAGTTTACGTTTATTGGGTTAACTCAATTATCATATAGTATATTAACGTGCTAACAATAATATTTGATACTTATAACGTGCTAACAATAATATTTGATACTTATAACGTGCTAACATAGTAAATATACGGATAATATTTATAGATAACATAAAACCGTTGTTGTTACCACCACCTACACCGAAACCACCACATTCAGTAGCACCGAAACCTTCACCGGCACCACCGTCGCCGTCACCATCACCTTTACCAGCACTGTCATTGTTATCTACACCATCACCACTACCCTTACCGAGACCATCACCTTCAACGGCACCTTCATCAGCACCATAATCGCCGTGACCACCACTTTCACCGGCACCGTTGTTGTTGTCTACATCACCACCACTCACCATCTTCCCACTATAGTGAACAAAAAAAAAAAATATAGGAAGAAGACGAGAAGGAGGAGAAGTGGTAAAGAGAGAGATGAGAGAGAACATTAATTGTAAGGTTGTTTTTGTCTTTTGGTGTTGGTGAATAGTGGGAGATGAGAGAAAACTAATTTCGGGTTTATTGATGTATATCAATTGCATATACTCAAGAAAATATTAGGATTCATGAAAAAAATTCACTAAATTACAACGAATATTAGAAGATATCCACAATGATAATAAATTCGTGAGAAATTGAAAGATATTATAAGGAAACTAAAAGAATCATATTCAAAAAAAATTCATGCGAAAACTAAGCAAATTAGAAGAATGAGAAATCAGATTATTGGTTTTTCTAATGCAATAGAGGTGTGGATTTCATCTACAAAGGAGGTTGAACAAGTGGTAATAATTATTTTGATGAATTATTTATATCTACTTCTTCGGCGAAATACGATGATGCATTGAGAGAAGACTCATCACTAATTTTGAACTGCTATAAAGAAGTGCTTACATCCATGGCTACCGAAAAAGAAATACGTAAGGCATTTTTTCGATGCACCTGCGAAAAACTTCGTGTCCAAACGAAATGACAATATTATTTTTCTAAAGATCATGGCAAATAGTGAAGTCGGATATTCTATAATTGGTAAATGGATTCTTTGGGGTTTTTGATCAAATGTTGAAATAAAAGTTTATTATTTCCAGATTTTAGTAATTATAATCAAAATTTTGAAAAAAAAATATAAATTCCAAATGCTAATGAAGTTTGTGTATAAATAAATGTTAGTTTTGTTACATAATTTAATTGGTTGACTCGTAAATTTGATAGTGTTTAGGGATGAATTTTTCTAAAGATGTTTATCTAGATGACTGGAAATACAACCGTCAAATTTTGTAAATAATGAAAATAGAAATGTATTGGGCTAATCTTCGATTGGAGAAGAACCGATGGACTATAGAGCAATAAACATAGAGTTTGTTGCTCGATCAGAACAAACAGCATTTGAGAGCGTTTTGGACAAGGTTTTTAGCGAAGTAAATTAGATTAGTATTTCGATATTCAAAAGAGTTTCCAAGAAGAAGAACAAAGAAAATACAAGTGTATGAGTCTAGAGCTAGATGATGATGTCGTGAGTAGAATTCTGGGTAGAAGAGGTTGTCCGACTGGAAAAAGTTGTTATTTGTTCCTTGCTCTTGTCTTTGTTTTATACTATGAGATCATGCTTAACGTTTCTGTTTACTCTGCATGATTCGTCATAAATGATTTTTAATTTTGAACGAATCTTTGATTTTGACAGATTGACTAATAATATTGCATTTATTCCTTTTTTACCGCATATGTTAATTCCGATGAACCTTTTTAGTTCGACCCGTCTCCAAATAACTTGTTTGACCTCAGCTAACTTTTTTCAGTTCGCTGAACTTTTTTGATCAATTGGATCCAATTTACTCTACCGGAGTTTACCCCGCAATGACTATACATTTGGGCATATACTCTAGTGATTAACCAAAAGTTTTATTTTAAAAATATTTTTTATATTAGGTGCTAATTTCAAGAAATAAATTTGTGATTTTCAATATTAATGGACCCTGGAAACTGGAAGTGCAAAAACGCATTGATTTATAAAACTCTGCAGATTTTGCAGAGAGAGCAGGAACAGAGGTTCGGTATCGTTGCGTGAGCTGTTTCCCTTTCACATGGTCTCACTTCCTCTTTAAATCTCTCTTCTTCTACCTCTCGACTCTCTCTCTCTCTCTCTCTAGCTATGCTGTTTCTTCCTCGGAAGCCATGAAAATAGGATTAGTTTTACGGATCTTCTTCTTCTTCTCTTGCCTTATTCTTGTCTCCTCAGGTTTAAACTCTGATGGAGTTCTCTTGATGACTTTCAAATACTCTGTTCTTCTTGATCCTCTGTCTTTATTGCAGTCATGGAATTACGACCACGACAATCCCTGTTCGTGGCGAGGCGTGTTGTGTAATAACGATTCAAGAGTTGTGACTTTGTCTCTCCCAAACTCTAAGCTCGTTGGTTCGATTCCTCCCGATCTGGGTTTCCTCCAAAACCTCCAAAGTTTCGATCTTTCCAACAATTCGCTCAATGGGTCATTACCAGTTGAGTTTTTCGCCGCTGGTAAGCTTCGGTTTTTAGACCTGTCAAACAACTTGATCTCCGGCGAGATCCCTGCGACGGTCGGCGATATGCACAATCTCCAGACGTTAAATCTCTCTGATAACATCTTGTCGGGAAAATTACCCGCCAATTTGGCGTCTCTTGGAAGCTTGACGGAGGTTTCTCTGAAGAACAATTACTTTTCCGGCGAACTTCCCGGCGGATGGAGATCCGTTCAGTTTCTAGACCTCTCTTCGAATCTGATCAATGGTTCATTACCACCAGATTTCTCCGGCAACGATCTCCGGTACCTGAATGTCTCATATAACCAGATCTCCGGTGAGATTTCTCCGGATGCCGGTGCCGGTTTCCCTGGAAACGCCACCGTGGATTTCTCCTTCAACAATATAACCGGTTCAATCCCAGATTCTCCGGTTTTCCTTAACCAGAAATCAATTTCGTTTTCCGGAAACCCGGGTCTATGCGGAGCTCCGACTCGAAACCCGTGTCCCATTCCTTCCACTCCAGCCACCATCTCCGGCGCCGTCACGCCGACGTCTACGCCTGCACTCGCAGCTATACCGAAAACAATCGGTTCAAACTCAGAAACCGACCCGGACGGACCGGAAAACAACAACTCAAATCCAAGAACCGGGTTAAGACCCGGCGTTATAATCGGAATCGTAGTCGGAGATATCGCCGGAATCGGGATCCTCGCACTTGTCTTCTTCTACCTCTACAGATACAAGAAGAACAAAAGCATGGAGAAGAACACACAAAGTTCAGAAGCAAACGAAGTTAAAGACACAACTTCATTATCACCATCATCATCAACAACTACTTCTTCTTCCTCTCCAGAACAATCCAATAGATTCGCCAAATGGTCATGCCTCCGTAAAAATCAAGAAACCGATGAAACCGAAGAAGAGGAAGAAGAAGAAGAAAATCAAGGGCCAGGAGAGAACAAGAAAGGGACTTTGGTAACAATTGATGGAGGAGAGAAGGAGCTTGAAGTAGAAACTCTGCTCAAGGCTACTGCTTACATTTTAGGAGCCACCGGTTCAAGTATAATGTACAAGACGGTTCTCGAGAACGGTACGGTTCTCGCGGTTCGTCGGTTAGGTGAGAACGGTTTAAGTCAACAACGCCGGTTTAAGGATTTTGAGGCACATATTCGAGCTATTGGCAAGTTGGTTCACCCGAATTTGGTCCGTCTCCGTGGATTCTATTGGGGCACCGACGAAAAATTGGTCATTTACGATTTTGTCCCTAATGGCAGCCTCGTCAACGCCCGTTACAGTGAGTCAACGTCATCTTTCAATCACTTTCTCTCGTTTTATGATAAAGGCGCACTTTAGCAGAAATTATCAAGGTTTTGCTATAATACGTAGATACATAGGTTGGTGCTCGTTTTATGATAAAGGCGCACTTTAGCAGAAATTATCAAGGTTTTGCTATAATACGTAGATACATAGGTTGGTGGTAGTTTAGACTTAGATCTGTTATGATAAAGTCAACGGAGGGTCAGACTTTTCTTGCGCGTATTTGCTGAATTTGTTTGTGATTGGACAGGGAAAGGAGGGTCGTCGCCGTGCCATTTACCGTGGGAGACTCGGCTCAAGATAGCAAAAGGTTTGGCTCGTGGGCTTGCTTACCTCCACGAGAAGAAACACGTGCACGGTAACTTGAAACCTAGTAACATACTTTTGGGCCAAGACATGGAGCCTAAGATTGGCGATTTCGGGCTCGAAAGGCTTCTTGCTGGCGATACTAGCTATAACCGAGCTAGTGGGTCATCTCGGATTTTCAGTAGCAAGCGATCAGCAACAGCGTCCTCGCGTGAATTCGGAGCAATCGGGCCTACACCGAGCCCGAGTCCAAGCTCGGTTGGGCCTATATCTCCTTATTGCGCACCCGAGTCGCTCCGTAATCTCAAACCAAACCCGAAATGGGACGTGTTCGGGTTTGGAGTGATCCTCCTTGAGCTTCTCACAGGGAAAATGGTGTCCATAGACGAAGTCGGGATCGGAAATGGGCTAACGGTAGAAGACGGAAACCGAGCACTGATAATGGCTGATGTGGCGATCCGCTCAGAATTGGAGGGAAAAGAGGACTTTTTACTTGGTCTTTTCAAGTTGGGATATAGTTGTGCATCTCAAGTTCCACAAAAGAGACCGACCATGAAGGAGGCTTTAGTAGTCTTTGAAAGATTCCCTATAAGCTCTTCGGCTAAGTCTCCATCGTACCGTTACGGACATTATTAATGTTCAATCTTACACTAACTTTTGAGGCCGAAGTATATACACATTAAGCAACTCGTTCTTGTTATTTGTTCACTTGATTTCTTTTTTTTATATATGATTTTTAGGATATTACGAAAGTGTGGTTTACTTTTAATTTTTAACTTAGAGTATGTGTTGGCAAAACAAAATTATTCGTTATGAATTTGCAATATATTTTTTTTCTTTTCTGAATAATACTTATTTATTCTTGGTTTAAACCCCAAAAGGGAAACCGTTTGGAAGTTACATCTGAACTTACAGCTGAACTTACAAATGAACTCAAATAGGAGATCAAATAAAAGAAATTAACAAGAAATGGTCATAGACGATTACAACCTCAAAAACATTTGAAAGACATCAACCACCAAGATTACCAAGAGCAATTAAGGATGAGAAGGAGATAATTGGATATGACCAAACCATGTGGATAGATAAGATAGGGTGGCAGAGCTGGAGAAGTGAGGTTGAGACAGGGATTGAGTGTCTAACCCGGCTAATTTGCTGCGCATAGTAAGCTGAATCTCACGGACAACTTGAGACACAGCTCGATGGAGTCTAGAGTTACGCTCTGTCGTCCACACTTCATAGATTGAGGCTTGAAGGATAAGTTTACAAATTGTGTTGAGCTTTTTGCTAGTTGAAGCTGATCTTACCAAAGTCACAATTCTCTCTAAACCAGAAGGAGGCGTCAAAGAGGAATGAGTGACCAAACCTGAGGTGAGAAGGTCCACTCGAAGAATATATGAGTTCTAGTTTCAGCAGCTGTACCACAGAGAAGGCAAGTCAATGGCACTTGGATACCCCAACCACTTAAGCGATCTATGGTGGATAATGTGTCCCTTGCAATTTGTCCATTTAAACATGTCAGACTTAAACGTTGGAACAAGCGGTAGAGCATTTCTAAGGAGCATTGTGATCGGATGTCTCCCTCGGGGAAGAAGCCATCTACCATTTGCCATTTCTTGCGCAACTGTGGCGAGACGGGAATACCAAAAACCTTGGGACCATTAGCACATATTAGCTCAATAAGAGGTCCGAGACTTGTCCCATCGTCCTACCAAAAAAGAGCAACATTGCCCAAGCCAATTTGACAGAACATAATAAGGTCTTGTAAGGGGACGAAGGTTCAAAATTCTCTTCCACAGCCAGTTATCGGAGGACTAAACATTTGTATTAATCAATTTTACTGACCGAAATCTTAGCCTAATGATTTGTATTAGTGTTGTCACTCTATCATAACTTAGGTTTAAACCCAATAGTATGCGATAAGTGAATTGTGAACCATACAAAAAAAAAAAAAAAAAAACCCGATCCCAAACCGGTAAATTGATCCATATAATTATAACCGGTTCGAAGAATAGATCTTATACCGGATATGATCTGACCCCAAAAATCCCAAATCCGAATCTACGAATCTCCGTCTCCTCCGTCGCAGTTTCCGAGGCAGAGAGACGAAACCAGAAACAGTGCGAGAGAGAGAGAGAGAGAGAGAAGTTGGTGCTTCCATGGAACCCGAAACCACGGGTGGCGTTTCAGCAGCAGTAGCAACCGATGATGTCCAATCGAGCGGCTCTTCGTCTCCCGCGGACGCCGTTTCACGGTTGATCCACGCCGTGGAGCAGCGGCAACAGCATGTTCTCGACAAGACGGTTCCTCACGTTCTCTATCGATGGATCGCTTGCCTCTGTGTCGTATTCATCTACTTCGTGCGCGTGTACTTGCTGGAAGGCTTCTACATCATCACCTACGCCATCGGAATCTACCTTTTGAACCTCATCATCGCTTTCCTCTCTCCTCAAGAAGATCCCGAGGCTTCTCTCGCCGGCGGGACTCTTCCTACTCGTGGATCCGATGAGTATCGACCGTTCGTTCGCCGTCTCCCTGAATTCAAGTTCTGGTTCGTGTCGTTTCCTCTTTCTTCGATTTTCCCCCTATTTTGTTCGCAATTGATTGAATTGTTAGATCTGATCGTGCCGTATCTGGATGAAGATTTATTTAGGGTTTTAGTAGAAAAATTGGGCATTGGCCCTTATTGGTTTGATTGCAGATGAATTGTGACTGAAACTTTTTTTAAATCACTGTAGAGGATGATGAGTTGCTTGTTGAGATGCTCGATTATGGATGTTATTTAGATATATACTACTCTGTAGAGAAACGACATTTGCAGTAAGAAAGTAAAACTGTATTTAGAACCAAATATTAGAGAAGATAGAAAGAGAAATCGACAAGATTTACTTCGATGAATGCTTTTCGGGTTTATCCTTCTAGATTGCCATGAAGTATTGATTCTATTGATCTTCGACAATGTTGTTTGTTGAAGGTTGAATAAAGATGTCATTTGGATTTCGTCACTGCTTGATTGATGCATTTTCCTATTTTGATTTGTTGTTTGAAGTTGAGTTTCCTGTGTTTTTCCACTAGGTTATCGATCATTAGGGCATTTGTCATTGGTTTTATGATGACGTTCTTCGAAGTCTTTGATGTACCTGTTTTCTGGCCAATACTTCTTTTCTACTGGGTGATGCTTTTTCTCCTCACAATGAGGAAACAGATACAACATATGATCAAATACAGATATGTCCCTTTCTCTTTCGGGAAACAGGTATGTGTTTTTTTATCCTTTGCATATAAACCGATCGAGATTCATGTCTGAGCAAGCTAAGTAATAGTTTTCTAACCTCATCCTTGGGTTGCTTCTTCTAGCAGCAATATGGAAAGAAACCGGCTCCAACAGAGAGCAGCGAATGATCAAATCCGAGGAAGTAGCCGGTTCAGGTCAGCAATTTTAAAATCCTCTGAGAAAGTAGCAGTTTTTAGAGGTCGGTCTTTTCTTTGCTTTTGATCGCCCGAAGCTTTGTTAAGGATGAAATAGAAGAAACAATCAATCAGATAGACTCTCGTAGCCTATCTCAGACAGATTTTGCTCTTTTATCATCCGACTATTTACTGGCAATGTATCTTATTATTACATCATTTTCTCAATGAGAATAATGTTTTATACTTGATCCTTCCGTAATCATCATGAAATCGTATCCAAGGTTCGATGAACATTTTGCTTTGCTCCATAAGTTTACGACTTCGGATTTTACAAATCGGATCGGAGCATATAACAGACTGAAACGAGTATTATCTATCTTTTCATCTTCCATCAGAGTGGGCTTTGGCTTATGTGGGCTTTACTATTTTTGGTTCAAATAGATTCTTATGTTGGCTATTTTACTACTGTTGGGTTTTTTTTTTTTTTGTAAAAACAATAGTGCGCTCTTACTACCTATTGCAAAAATAAAAATAAAAAATAAATATTTTGTAGAACACGTGTTAGACCGTTAGAGCAACTCCAAAGGTAACACTATATTTTGTGTTTAAATAACATCAAATTTGATATTTTGGTGTTCCACTTCATTTTTCATCTCCAACCACAACACCAAATCTCACACTAAAATGAATATTCTTTATTATTATATTATTAAATTAAGATTTTCTTTAATTTTTAATAGTTTTGATAAATATTAATTATTTTTATAATTAATTAATTATAAATTAAATATACAATTACAATCGATAAATTAAAAATAGTGAAAATAAATTACATCGTACTAATTCTCAGAATTAGTGTATTCAGACTATAAATGTTCAATTAATGCATTTCGAAGTTCAATATAAGCTTTCCGGTCTTTGATTTGTCTGTGTCGAGCCAAAAATTATTGAAATCGAACATCATCGTCACCCGCCAACTCAACTTCTGCGACTGGGACTTCAATTCGTTCAATTTGCGCATTAATTTATATATTTTATGCAAATTAATATTTCATATGTATTACAATTAAAAATTCATATTATTATAAATGAAAAAGTACAAAAATATTAATGATATATTTAATTGTTTGTTACAAATATAATCAATTAATAAACAATAAATTAATCATATTATTTAATAAAAAAAATATATATATATATATATTAATGTTTGGTGTTATGAATAGTATCACCCCATATTGGTGCGACACTGTTCATAAAACACCAAAACAATAATTATGGCGTTGAAGATGGCGTTCGATTGGAGTTTCATACACACCAAATTTAGCGTTATAGCATCTCCATGGAGTTGCTCTTAGTACATTATAGACGGAACAAGAGATGTAGAACAAATGACACAAATGTTGAAGAGTGAACATAATAGTGCGTATATCACGTTAAAACACGAGTATGGTGATGGAAACATCTTTTTTTCTTTATAATGTTTTGGGTCTACAACCCCGTTCATTAAACATTTTTCTTTTTTAAGAACCAATGCGTGATCCGGATTTTTACTACCGAACTAATTTTTCAGAGTGTAACTGTCAAATAGTTCATTCACATAGTTTTTTAATGGATTTAATATATGATAACATTTTAATTGGTCAAATTAAAGTGATTAAATAATTTTATGCTTAAAAGAGAACCGATCTCAAACCTAAAATTACACGACAACTTCTCAACAAATGAGAAACATTAATCCACTACCCCTTGATTCATTAAACATTTGACCAAAGAGAAATATGGAATCAAACTCCAATGGAAAAACCTGCAAATGTAGATATTTTTACTACTTGACTAAAGAAAACCCTTGTGGAAACAACAGTTTTAGATGTAATTTTTTCATTAAATCATCATAAATCAAAAGTTATAAAATTAAATATGTGACCAAAATGATGAGATAAAGTGTTAAGAAATAGAGAGAAGGAACTTTCGGTGAGAGAAAAGAAACACGTTTCTCGGAGGAATATTCAGTCTGAAGGGTTTCGTCAGCTTTCCGTCTTTGACTTTGAGTGTCTCTTCAGTCAAGTTTTGTGTGTACTTGGTTTTCTTTTTTCTTTCTCAACTCGTTTTTTTCCTCAATTCTTTTTTTTGGATAAATATATAATATTATTTTAAAAATAAAAATATACACCAATGATCGAACTCAACAGAAAAGATGCTTAATGATAATGATGAGATTTGATCCATGTTTTGATAATTGTAGAATTGAACAATAAATAAAAGACACAGAAAAATTAACGAGTTCAGATCACGATGTGTGATCTTACGTCTCGGTCTGGAGCTTTCCAGTAATCCACTATCACCACAGATTACAAGAATTAGGGTTCTTTACAATCTCTCTTATCACAAGAAAGATCTCTCCTGATTTTCCTCCAGAATACAGAAAACCCTCACACATGCCTAGCTTTATATAGATTAGGGCAATTACAAAGTTAAGACGGTTTAAACCTAAACCAAAGCCCAATAGGAAAAACACATTCCTAAATGACTAACCCAAGTCGCAGGCCTAGTTAATACTCATGATTTTCATCACCAAAGCCCAACAAACTACACCTTGATGACAATCATTTCCGAGTACAACTTCTTCATCTTTGCATTCATGTGTCGCTCCAGACAGTCCAGCACCTTAGTGCTCTTCTAAGTTGAGAAAACTCAAAGCCTTCTCAAACTTATCCACATGAAGTACCTTTATCAACATATCAGCCGGATTCCTCTCAGTCGGGATCTTCGACAGCTTCACTTCACCGGAAGCAACAATATCCCTGATGAAATGCATCCTCCTGTTGATATGCTTCGTCCTCTCATGATGAACGTTGTTCTTAGCTAAACTCAAAGCACTCTGAGAATCACACCAGATCTCAACCGTGTCTTGTTTGAATCCGAACTCCTCAGTCAAACCCCTTAGCCAAATAGCTTCTTTCACATCTTCCACCAACGCCATATACTCTGCCTCAGTTGTAGACAGCGCGACGACATGTTGAAGACTCGATTTCCAGCTTATAGCTGTCCCACCAGCAGTGAAAACATAACCTGAGATCGATCTACTTCTGTCCAGATCCGATGCAAAGTCAGAATCACAGAAACCTTCAACCTTAAAATCCTTTGTCTTCCTGAACATAATCTTTCGATCCTGAGCACCTTTCAAGTACCTTAGCACCCACTTCACAGCAGTCCAATGTATCATGCTTGGCTTACTCATGAACCTACTAACCAAGCCAACCGCATACGCGAGATCACACCTAGTCCCTAGCATCGCATACATGATACTCCCAATAGCATTTGAGTGTGGAATATCATCCAAAATTGTCTCTGCTTCATCATCTTTCACAGTAGACAACTTGAAGTGCGAACCGATAGGTGTAGAAACTGATATAGCTTCATCCATATTGAATACCTGCAGAATCTTCTTGATGTAACCAGATTAAGACAAGGTGAGAACTCCACCTTCACGATCCCTTGCTATATCCATCCCAAGAATCCTTCTTGCAGCTCCTAGATCTTTCATCTCAAATCTACTGCTCAACAAATCTTTCACAATCTGTATCTCCTTCATATCCTTTGAAGCAATTAGCATGTCATCAACATACAGGAGTAGGTAGATGAAACAATTACCTTTGCTCTCCTTTATGTAAACACAGTGATCGAACTCACTCCTTTTGAATCCATGACTTACCACAAATTGATCAAAACACTTGTTCCATTGCCTTGGAGCTTGCTTAAGTCCATACAATGCCTTTTCCAACAAACAAACATGGTCCTTTTTTCCCTTAACCACAAAACCTTCAGGCTGCTCCATATAGATCTCCTCTTCAAGTAAACCATGAAGAAACGCAGTCTTGACATCAATCTGTTCTAATTCCAGATCCATATTTGCTGTAACCGATAAAAGAAACCTGATAGAAACATGTTTCACAATTGGAGCAAACACTTCTTGATAGTCAATACCTTCTTTCTGAGAATACCCCTTGGCTACCAATCTAGCTTTATATCTCGGTTCTTCTACCCCTGGGATACCTGGCTTCAACCTGTAAACCCATTTGCAACCAATCACTTTCCTATCTTTAGGTCTTTTAACCAACCTCCAAGTATTGTTCTTATCTAGATAGCTCTTCTCTTCAACCATACCTCTATTCCAGAAAGCTTTATCCCTGCTTTCAACAGCTTCCTGATAGTCCCTAGGTTATTCAGAACTTATCTCGACAACAGCGATTAAGGCGAATCATAATCACCAAGATATTCAGGTCGCCTTGTTACTCGTTTAGACCTGTTTCGAGCTAACTCCCAGTCTTCTAGAGGTACATCATCTGTTTCCTGATCTCCAACAGCTCCACCTGAAGATCCAACTTGGCCATCGTCTTCAATAACAGAAGTTGTCGCATCTAGTCCTTCTCTGTCTTCGTGTCGATCGACACCCGGGGTAGTGTCGATCGACACCATCTCAGAAGACATACGAGACTTTTCCTTTTTGTGTCCGTATCGATCGATACTCGGGGTGGTATCGATCGATACACTCTCAGAGCTCCTCTGCGCAGTTTCTTCCACATAAACCTCATTCTTCAAGTCTTTGAATACTGTTTCTTCCACAAAGACCACATTCCTGCTAATCACACACTTTGATTCATCCAGGAGCCATATCTTGTACCCTTTGACTCCCTCAGGATAGCTAATGAATACTCCCTTCACCGCTCTTGGTCTCAATTTCCCTTGATCTACATGAACATAGACTAATGACCCAAATCTTCTCATGTGTCCATAACCCGGCTTTCTTCCCAGCCAAAGTTCCTCAGGAATACTGCTATCTAAGGCCGATGATGGGCTTCTATTAATTTGGTACACAACTGTGCTAACCGCCTCAACCCAGAATTCTTCACCTAAGCCACTCTCATCCAGTATACAACGCACCTTCTCCATTATTATTCGGTTCATGCATTCTGCAACTCCAGTTTGATGTGGAGTATATGCACAAGTCATGTGCCTCTCAATCCCATGCTGCTTGCAAAACCCGTCGAAGTCTTTGTTCACAAACTCCAACCCATTGTCTGTTCTCAGACACTTCACTTTCTTGTTTATCTGATTCTCAACCAGCTTCTTCCATTCACAAAACTTTGTGAAAGCTTCACTCTTAACAGACAAGAAGAACACCCACACTTTTCTAGTATAGTCATCAATGATAGACAGAAAATACTGCTTACCAGAGATACTTAGAGTAACCGATGGAGATCCCCAAAGATCTGAGTGAATATATCTCAGTGCTTCACCTGAATTATGTTGCCCAATGTTGAAGCTCAATCTCTTGGTCTTCCCCATTACACAACTCTCACAGAAATCCATCTCTCCAATCCTTCTCTTGTCAATGATGCCTCTTTTTACCAAGATCATCAGATTTTTCATGCTCATGTGTCCCAACCTTCAATGCCACAAAATTGTCTCGTCTTTGGCTGATTTCCTGGTAACACTTATATTTGACTGTCCTACCACAATCTCCCCATCAAGCAAATACAAAGAACCACATAGAGTGCCTTGAAGACCCCTCTTCCCGTTCTTATAGAACCTTGTCTTTCCTTTGCCTCCAGCATGATCAAACCCAAGCTTATCCAACGTACTTGTAGATATCAAATTTCTCTCCAGCTTAGGAATATACCTGACATTCTTCAATGTCTTCACCGTGCCACCACATGCTTTTATATTGATAGAACATATTCCTTTAACCTCCACAGAATAGTCGTCCCCCAGTAGCACTTGTCCAGAGTTGAGCTCCTCAAATGTATCAAACCAGTCTCTCCTTGAGGTCATGTGATATGAACAACCCGAATCTATCACCCACTTCTCTTGATGCCAATTTTTCGAGACTGATAACGCATCAACTCCTGCTGATTGTTCGATGACAACTGCTGCTGTGGCATCTTCATCATCGCCGCCCTTCCGCTTCTTCCAAACATAGCAATCAGCCTTCACATGTCCTTCCTTCTTGCAGAACCAGCATGTGACTTTTGTTCCCGATTTCGACATGCTTCTACCTCGATTCCCAGAATTTTGTTGATCCCTATTTTGCTGTCTCCCACGAGCCACATACGCTTCACCAGTGCTTTGTGAAGTCGATGTTCCCTTAGCTTTAAGCTCAGTTTCCTTCGATTTCGCCGCATTCACCACATCTTCAATAGAGATGGACTCTCTACCATACTTCAATGTCTCTTTCATGGAGTCATATTGTGGTGGCAAGGAACTGAGTAGTAGAATTGCCTGCACTTCATCCGCAACTGTAACCTTTACACTAGCCAACTCCGAAACAGTCTTCAAGTAGTCATCGACGTTTTGATCGATTGACATAGACCCATCCATCTTAAATGTATAGACTTTATACAAAAGATGAATCCAACTCGGTAGAGTCTTGGTGTTGTATAACCTCTCTAGTGCTGCCCAAAGATCACGTGTTGTTGTGCACTCCTCTGTTTTCATGAGGACATGATCTCCTAGATGGAGAGTCAAAATATCCATAGCATTCTCGGCTCGCTCCTCCTTCTTGACTTGTTCTGCTTTAAGTCTTTGCTCGAAATCTTCCGCTGATTCATCCTTTTTGATAACCAGCTTTTCCGGCTCAGTGGTCGGTGTTATTAGCTCGTCTTTCAAACCCTGGAGATTCATGTGAGCTAACATCCTTCTCTTCCACATAGAAAAATCACCTTGTCCGTCGAAGATGGCTATCTTCACCTTCGGCTTCTTTTCTGAAGACATCTCGATCAAACGAACTTCTTAACACGCTTCTGCTACCGTATCGATCGATACAAGATGGAGTATCGATCGATACCAAACTTTTCTTCGACTTTCTGCGAATACGTAACAGTCGTATCGATCGATACCAGGAAGGGGTGTCGATCGATACTCGGGCGATTTGCGCGATCTTCTTCGCGCTGCTGAAACCCTAAATCTGTTGATGCTTTGATCCCATCTATCAACCCGGATCTAAAACCTAGATCCCTGCAGAACTTCTCTGTCCAATTGCTCCCAAACCTAAAACCTAGGCTCTGATACCAATTTGATGAGATTTGATCCCTGTTTTGATAATTGCGGAATTGAGCAATAAATAAAAGACACAAAGAATTAACGAGTTCAGATCACGATGTGTGATCCTACGTCTCGGCCTGGAGCTTTCCAGTAATCCACTATCACCACAAATTACAAGAATTATGGTTCCTTACAATCTCTCTATCACAAGAAAGATCTCTCCTGATTTTCTTCTAGAATACATAAAACCCTCACACATGCATAGCTTTATATAGACTAGGGCAATTACAAAGTTAAGACAGTTTAAACCTAAACCAAAGCCCAATAGAAAAAACACATTCGTAAATGACTAACCCAAGTCGCGGGCCTAGTTAATACTCATGATTTTCATCACCAAAACCCAACAGTTAAGATAATCCAAAAAGTCACATGATCGAATAACAGTTGGAATAGGTAAAATATTAAAAACTGGTCCAAGTCTAAGAAATGTACGAATTTCGGTCCAAAACCTCATTTTTATCCAAATATATATACATGCTGCCTATTATATAGTAGCCACAACCATTTACAAGTATTCAAATTTTCGAAAATTCAAAACTAATTGGAACGAATTATGAGTCAAACTGGATATTTCGATAATATGTTCATTGCTACTGAAACATTTTATAAACTATAATTGGTGGTAACCATAACATTTAACATTGGTTTGGGTTCAATTTATAAGTAACTACTGGTATTGTATATCAAAACGAATAAACTAATAAGAAATTACTCTTATATCATCATAAAATATTGTATAGACTTTTAAGGTAACTAATATAATAAAGAGCATTAGCGTTTGTGGTTTTAAGTGTTTTCTACAACAACCAACCTAAACCTAAAAGCATCATATAATTCATAAGTGATGCTGACAACAAAGGATGCTGCCAATAAAGTCAACTCCACCAAAGCTGGCGAAGACAAAACTTCTGCGATTAAGTTAAAATTGGGTCCCACTTCTCAATCAGATCTCACGGCTGACGACCAAAGTTTGACCCGATGCTCTCTCTTCAACTGCCCCTCCTCCTTGGACAACTTTTTTTTTAATTAAACATTTTTTTATAATTAAAAGATAATCCAGATTTTTAAAATCCTACTAATCTTCTTTGTAGCCGTTGAATAGTCACCGAATTTTCAAATTGATCTATAACATGATATATTTTTTTTGATAAAATTTTCAATGTATAATTTTCATATACTTGCAATTAGGTTAAATTAATGAATTCATAGTAATTTATATATATATATATATATATTGGATTTTATTGATTTAAAATAATGACTCGAAAAATTACACGAAGTAAACAAAATTTATAAAAACAAAGAAATGCGATTAATACGAAATACATAATTAAACTGAACAACATACATCAGCATAATTGAAAAAAAAATTATAAGCATCAAATTCTAGTAAACTTTAACTAGCAATTCGAATTATCAAAAAAGTTTTTTTTTTCAAAAAAAAAAATTCAATATTTTATAAAAGAATGTTTTGAAACGCGTTTTTCATAATTTTATGTCCACTCTTTTATATATTGAGAATGTATGTACTCACACGGTCACACCTATAGAAGACTAGAAATATTTTATTTTTCCCACACGTTTAGAAATAATCGTAGAAAGATTTTTATAATAAAGATCAAAATTATGGCTACTGTTGTAATAAACGCATGTTATTACTAAAACCACTAATTTTGTACAAAATTTGACTTTTTTTATCCACAAAAAAAAAGGAAATGGACTCTTAACAGTAAAGAGAATCAACGAGCAAACTCTATTTATGAACATTGAAAAGTCTAACGTGACACATTAGTCAGTCACCTAAACCAATTTTATTTCGTTTTTTTTCTTCTTACTTAGTCCCCTCAAATCTCAAAAAAGTCCACAACTCTCTCTCTCTCTCCCTCTCCATCTTTTAGAGAGAGATTTTATGGCGGTGGAGCTCATGACTCGAAACTACATCTCCGGCGTCGGAGCCGATAGCTTCGCCGTTCAAGAAGCTGCAGCTTCAGGACTCAAAAGTATCGAGAATTTCATCGGTTTAATGTCTCGTGAAAGTCTTAACTCCGATCAACCATCTTCTTCTTCTGCTTCCGCTGCCGTTGCCGCCGATCTGGAATCAGCTCGTAACACGACGGCTGACGCGGCGGTTTCCAAGTTTAAAAGAGTCATATCTCTCTTAGATCGGACTAGAACCGGACATGCCCGGTTTAGACGCGCTCCGGTTATTTCTCCAATTCAAGAAATTAAACCGACGCCGTTTCAAGCTCCGCCGCAGATCCTTAAAGGTTCGTTTACTTCATCGATCAAAACGATCGATTTCTCTTCTCTCTCCACCGTAACGACGGAATCAGATCACAAGAAGCATACTCATCGTCCTTCCGAAACGGCGCCGTTTGGGACTCAAAGCATCTCTACGACGGTTTCGTCTTTCTCCAAATCAACAAAGAGAAAATGTCATTCAGAGAATCTTATCGCCGGAAAATGCGTCTCTGCTTCCTCCGGTCGTTGTCATTGCTCCAAGAAAAGGTATTAGATTATTAGATTCGACCGAATTTTTTTTACTAGATTTGGTATTTAGATTCGACGACCCAAGAATAAAAAAAAATTAAACCTTTTAAGTAGATTTGGTATTAGATTTGATTTTTATCGTTTCTCTGTTACAGGAAGATTAAACAGAAGAGAGTAATTAGGGTTCCGGCGATTAGTGCTAAAATGTCCGATGTTCCTCCAGACGATTACTCATGGAGAAAATACGGACAAAAACCAATCAAAGGATCTCCACATCCCAGGTACTAAAAATAAAAAAAAAATCAAAACTTTTTTGAAAATGATTCTGAATCTTGATGTGTGACTCTGTTTCTTGATTTTGAAAAACAGAGGATATTACAAGTGCAGTAGCGTAAGAGGTTGTCCAGCTCGTAAACACGTGGAGAGAGCAGCAGATGATTCGTCGATGTTAATCGTTACTTACGAAGGAGATCATAATCATTCTCTCTCTGCCGCTGATCTCGCCGGCGCCGCCGTAGCTGATCTCATTTTGGAATCGTCTTGAAGAAAAATCTTAAGGACTCGTTATATAAAAATTAGAGATCCTAGCGGCGAAGTACTTTTCTTTTTTTGAAGTTTAAACTACTGAAACTATGAATCATGTTATCAAAAAAGCTTTTGTAAAAGTTATAAATCTAGTTATATTAAATTTTGATCCTTAGTTTTTGGATATAGTTAAGAGTTATTTGATTTGAAATTATTTTGGTTTTTAGGTTAGGTTTGATTTTCTTTGACATATCGCACTTTGAATGGGCAATTGCAATTTGAAGGATTAATTAGGAAAAAGAATAAGCTTGGGGTCGAAGTGAAAAGCAAGGTAAAGGAGATGGGACATATGAATTGGTCAAAAGGTTAGAAAGATTTTGGGACCAAAGATGTCGTGTTTGACCATGGCTTCTACGACCCCAAAAATGGGCTCTTTTTCAACTTCATTTTTTGTTAACCTTTTTCAGCTTCTTTATAGTTTATACTATTAATAATTAAACACAAATTATTTAGAATTCATGTCCTATAATCTGAAAATTTAATATATAAACATGTAAAAAATAGGACTAAGTTCATATCCAAGCACCACTAAATTGAGAATCATGATTAACAAATGAACTCCAAAATAGAAAAATTATGTTATGTTATAAATTTTTATGTAATTATGTAAAGACTAATAAGTAATAAGTATAATATAAGGTAATAAAACATGTATTTATAAATCGGATAGTAATTTGAATATGAAAAAGATAGTTACAAAAGTTGACACCAACTATCTAATTTTATATGCATATAGTAAATTATAATAAATATTTCGTTCGTCGTACAAAGAGTAGTAATTTTTTTAACATTCTTACATCATCACTAGAGATAATTGATCTAATCCTCTTGCAATGAGATTAATCGATCGAATTCCATTATATGCAATATTTGTGATTATGATGAAGAACTTCACGAACAACGACTCTACAACGTAGGTCTTTCCGCAACACACGAATCCACGACGATTCTACAACTCTCTTCGCAACACACGAGATCACGATGAACGGTTATACTTGCAGCACTCTGAAATTTCTGATAAACTTTGCATCCACTAATTTGCATCCATTAATTTGTAAAACATGCATTTTCAGGGAATCGAATCCTAGGCCTAGTGTAAAAACCTTTAAATCTTTTGACATCTAGGATAAAGGGTTTCCACATACAAAGAGTAGTGTTATTCTACGATTTTTTACGTACTATTATAAATTTTAGTAGAATCTTTATTAATTTACTAAATAAATCTCTTTTTAATTAATAAAGTAAAGTAAAATAATAGAGTTAAAACTGTAATTTTGTTCAAAATTATGTATTTAAAATACAAAACGACATTTTTAAAAAGATAAAAACGATACAAGTAATACAAGTATAAGAACGCGTACAATTTCTTTAAACGTAGGAGAAATCCCGATTGCCAGTTTATTAAATTTTCCATCAAAAAAAAAATATATATATATATTATTTTTTCGGCAAAAGATAAGGAAAAAAAGAAAGTGGCAGAAGAGAAGTTGTCGTGTTCATGTGTTCGAAATTCGAACATGTGAATCGGTTGGAGTTTTGTGAAGGACGAAACAAATTGGATTGGGACCTTTGAGACACTTACGTATCTTTTTGTTCCACTTATTAGTCTCTCCTTTAGGTCCATTCTATTTGACCCTTCCGTCTCTTCTAAGTTCTAAATCATCAAAATCTATATCCATGAACATAATATGATTCAACACACTCGCTCAGTCCTATGAAGAAGCTAAGCTGATTTGAAAGTTGATAGAAGACAAAAAGATTGATTACCGATGAGATTTGATCCCTGTTTTGATAATCGCGGAATTGAGCAATAAATAAAAGACACAGAGAATTAACGAGTTCAGATCACGATGTGTAATCATACGTCTCGGTCTAGAGCTTTCCAGTAATCCACTATCACCACAGATTACAAGAATTATGGTTCCCTACAATCTCTCTATCACAAGAAAGATCTATCATGATTTTTTTCCAGAATTAAGAAAACCCTCACACATGCCTAGCTTTATATAGACTAGGGCAATTACAAAGTTAAGACGGTTTAAACATAAACCAAAGCCCAATAGGAAAAACACATTCCTAAATGACTAACCCAAGTCGCGGGCCTAGTTAATACTCATGATTTTCATCACCAAAGCCCAATAAACTCCACCTTGATGACAATCATTTCCGAGTAAAACTTCTTCATCTTTGCATTCAGGTGTCGCTCCAGACAGTCCAACACCTTAGTGCTCTTCTAAGTTGAGAAAACTCAGAGCCTTCTCAAACTTATCCACAGGAAGTACCTTTGTCAACATATCAGCCGGATTCCTCTCAGTCGGGATCTTCGACAGCTTCACTTCACCGGAAGCAACAATATCCCTGATGAAATGCATCCTCCTGTTGATATGCTTCGTCCTCTCATGATGAACGTTGTTCTTGGCTGAACTCAAAGCACTCTGAGAATCACACCAGATCTCTACCGTGTCTTGTTTGAATCCGAACTCCTCAGTCAAACCCCTTAGCCAAATAGCTTCTTTCACAGCTTCCACCAACGCCATATACTCTACCTCAGTTGTAGACAGCGCGACGACATGTTGAAGACTCGATTTCCAACTTATAGCCGTCCCACCAGCAGTGAAATCATAACCTGAAATCGATCTACTTCTGTCCAGATCCGATGCAAAGTCAGAATCACAGAAACCTTCAACCTTAAAATCCTTTGTCTTCCTAAACACAATCTTTCGATCCTGGGCACCTTTCAAGTACCTTAGCACCCACTTGCAACCAATCACTTTCCTATCTTTAGGTCTTTTAACCAACCTCCAAGTCTTGTTCTTATCTAGAGAACTCTTCTCTTCAACCATACCTCCATTCCAGAAAGCTTTATCCTTGCTTTCAACAGCTTCCTGATAGTCCATAGGTTCTTCAGAACTTATCTCAACAGCAGCAATTAAAGCAAAACTTGCCAAATCATAATCACCGAGATATTCAGGTCGCCTTGTTACTCGTCTAGGCCGATTTCAAGCTAACTGCCAATCTTCTAAAGGTACTTCATCTGTTTCCAGATCTCCAACAACTCCACCTGAAGATCCAACTTGGCCATCGTCTTCAGTAACAAAAGTTGTCGCATTTGGTCCTTCTCTGTCTTCGTGTCGATCGACACTCGGGGTAGTGTCAATCGATACAACCTCAGAGACATACGAGATTTTTCTTTTTCGTGTATGTGTCGATCGATACTTGGGATGGTATCGATCGATACACTCTCAGAAGTCGGGCTCCTCTGCGCAGTTTCTTCCACAAAAACTTTATTCCTCAAGTCTTTGAATAATGTATCTTCCACAAAGACCAAATTCCTGCTAATCACACATTTTGATTCATCCAGAAGCCATACCTTGTACCCTTTGACTCCCTCCGGATAGCTTATGAAAATTCCCTTCATAACTCTTGGTTTTAACTTCCCTTGATCTACATGAACATAGACCAATGACCCAAATCTTCTCATGTGTCCATAACCCGACTTTCTTCCCAGCCAAAGTTCCTTAGGAATCCTGCCATCTAAGGTCGATGATGGGCTTCTATTAATTTGGTACACAGCTGTGCTAACCGCCTCAGCCCAGAATTCTTCACCTAAGCCACTCTCATCCAGTATACAACGCACCTTCTCCATTATTGTTTGGTTCATGCGTTCTGCAACTCCATTTTGTTGTGGAGTATATGCACAAGTCATGTGCCTCTCAATCCCATGCTACTTGCAAAACATGTCGAAGTCTTTGTTAACAAACTCCAACCCATTGTCTGTTCTCAGAAACTTCACTTTCTTGTTTATCTGATTCTCAACCAGCTTCTTCCATTCACAAAACTTTGTGAAAGCTTCACTCTTAACAGACAAGAAGAACACCCACACTTTTCTAGTATAGTCATCAATGATAGACAGAAAATACTGCTTACCAAAGATACTTAGAGTAACCGATGGAGATCCCCAAAGATCTGAGTGAACATCATATCTCAGCGCTTCACCTGAATTGTGTTTCCCAATGTTGAAGCTCAATCTCTTGGTCTTCCCCATTACACAACTCTCACAGAAATCCATCTCCCCAATCCTTCTCTTGTCAATGATGCCTCTTTTTACCAAGATCATCAGATTCTTCATACTCATGTGTCCCAACCTTCTATGCCACAAAACTGTCTCGTCTTTGGCTGATTTCCTGGTAACACTTATATTTGATTGTCCTACCACAGTCTCCCCATCAAGCAAATACAAAGAACCACATAGAGTGCCTTGAAGACCCATCTTCCCGTTCTTATAGAACCTTGTCTTTCCTTTGCCTCCAGCATGATCAAACCCAAGCTTATCTAACGTTCTTGTAGATATCAAATTTCTCTTCAGCTTAGGAATATACCTGACATTCTTCAATGTCTTCACCGTGCCACCACATGCTTTTATATTAATGGAACCTATTCCTTTAACCTCCACATAATAGTCGTCCCCTAGTAGCACTTGTCCAGAGTTGAGCTCCTCAAATGTATCAAACCAGTCTCTCCTTGAGGTCATGTGATATGAACAACCCGAATCTATCACCCACTTCTCTTGATGCCAATTTTCCAAGACTGATAACGCATCAACTCCTGCTGATTGTTCGATGACAACTGCTGCTGTGGCATCTTCATCATCGCCGCCCTTCCGCTTCTTCCAAGCATAACAATCAACCTTCACATGTCCTTCCTTCTTGCAGAACCAGCAAGTGACTTTTGTTCCCGATTTCGACCTGCTTCTGCCTCGATTCCCAGAATTTCGTTGATCCCTATTTTGCTGTCTCCCACGAGCCACATACGCTTCACCAGTGCTTTGTGAAGTCGATATTCCCTTAACTTTAAGCTCAGTTTCCTTCGATTTCGCCGCATTCACCACATCTTCAATAGAGATGGACTCTCTACCATACTTCAATGTCTCCTTCATGGAGTCATACTGAGGTGGCAAGGAACTGAGTAGTAGAATTGCATGCACTTCATCCGTAACTGAAACCTTTACACTAGTCAACTCCGAAACAGTCTTCAAGAAGTCATCGACGTTTTGATCGATTGACTTAGACCCATCCATCTTAAATGTATAGAACTTATACAAAAGATGAATCCGATTTGGTAGAGTCTTGGTGTTGTATAACCTCTCTAGTGCTGTCCAAAGATCACGTGCTGTTGTGCACTCCTCTGTTTTCCTGAGGACATGATCTCCTAGATGGAGAGTCAAAATATCCATAGCATTCTCTGCTCGCTCCTCCTTCTTGACTTGTTTTGCTTTAAGCCTTTGCTCGAAATCTTCCGCTGATTCATCCTTTTTGATAACCAGCTTTTCCGGCTCAGTGGTCGGTGTTATTAGCTCGCCTTTCAAACCCTGAAGATTCATGTGAGCTAACATCCTTCTCTTCCACATAGAGAAATCACCTTGTCCGTCGAAGATGGCTATCTTTACCTCCGGCTTCTTTTCTGAAGACATCTCGATCAAACGAACTTCTTAACACGCTTCTGCTACCGTATCGATCGATACAAGATGGAGTATCAATCGATACCAAACTTTTCTTCGACTTTCTGCGAATACGTAACAGTCGTATCGATCGATACCAGGAAGGGGTGTCGATCGATACTCGGGCGATCTGCGCGATCTTCTTCGCGCTGATGAAACCCTTAAACTTGTTGATGCTTTGATCCCAGCTATCAACCCGGATCTAAAACCTAGATCCCTGCAGAACTTCTCTGTCCAATTGCTCCCAAACCTAAAACCTAGGCTCTGATACCAATTTGATGAGATTTGATCTCTGTTTTGATAATCGCGGAATTAAGCAATAAATAAAAGACACAGAGAATTAACGAGTTCAGATCACGATGTGTGATCCTACGTCTCGGCCTGGAGCTTTCCAGTAATCCACTATCACCACAGATTACAAGAATTAGGGTTCCTTACAATCTCTCTATCACAAGAAAGATCTCTCCTGATTTTCCTCCAGAATTCAAAAAACTCTCACACATGCCTAGCTTTATATAGACTAGGACAATTACAAAGTTAAGACGGTTTAAACCTAAACCAAAGCCCAATAGGAAAAACAAATTCCTAAATGACTAATCCAAGTCGCGGACCTAGTTAATACTCATGATTTTCATCACCAAAGCCCAACAATTACCATTAGCATCTTATTAACAACTAGAACCACGTTGAGCAAATTATAGATCAATGAGATATGTTTTAAGAGATATCAAACAATAACAGTTTGTTACTAAGTTGCTAACCAAACAATCATCGAATCAAGAACATCTTGCAAATTTTTTGGCAAGAAAATATTGGAACTCGATTCAGAACCAATGGGTTTCCGATTTTAGTCATTGTGAATTATAATTCAAACCTACAAACCAAGCCCGGCCCACAATAACGTATTTTGAGCATCTATCTTACAAGGTTCGGGTTTATTAGGTCGGGTGAAATGATTGAACTGTTCTTCATCGTTCATTGGGTTACCAAAGATAAATGGGCTTACTAATAGGCCCACTAAGATCAATCACCTCATATTTTTTTTTGTACGAGCAAACTTAATTCATTGATTTTAAGCCAAGAATACAAAAACAGTATACAAAACTTTATAAATTATTACATAAAAAACATGCAACATATATCATCTACAATCACCTCATTCTTTTAAACAGAGTTTCAAACTCGAAACAAATTGGAAATAAGTGAATGCTAAAATAATATTTTTTGTTTTGTTTTTGTCAACATTCTAAATACCTAAAACGGTTCGAAGATTCAAATCGGAGGTATCAAGTTACATATGTAATATCATGTGGGTAGACACGATCTTTCCGTGCTAGTTTGTCCGTTTTTGGGTTGTTTGCACGTGGGATGAGTGAGATAGAAAAAAAAGTAAACACCTTCTTACTCTTTACGAATTCCTCCAAGTGTAATGCAAAAACAGGCCACTCCTCAGGTGTCGACACCATCTTCACCAACTCGGAACATTCTGTTGCGAATGCTATCGCCATCTTCTGATTTGCGATCATACAATGCATGGCTCATATGAGTGTTTCTAATTCAGCGTGTAAAGGAGATAGATTTCTTCATAAATTTCTTGCTCCCATTATATTCCCTTCAACGCCTTCATGAGAGTAGTGCCATCCTATTCCAGAAAAACTACACGTCTCCTTCCAAGAACCATCAACATAACACATTCTTCCTTCATAACCCGAAATCATCGAAGTAGGGATAAAATATGTAACATCCAAAATAATGAAAGTTTTTGATTCAGCTGGAAATCCTAAAATTCTATCAATTTAAGCGACACATTGATAGATATAAAAGGTTTTGGCCAAAACTACAATTATTTAAAAACTAAAGGCCAATATTAATGAAAACAAAGACCATATAAATAGCCTCCTTACCCTTAGGACGAGTTTTAATATCTATAATATTATTTAAGAAGATATTTTCGAAAATAAACTTTGTTTTATAAGTTATTATATGAAATGCTATTACAAATAAGAAAATATAATTGAAATAGAAAAAGATATAATTGTCTTTTAAAATTATTGATAAGAATATGAAAAGTATTTATTTTTTATTAAAGATGTTATTTACTATTTAGTTTATTAATTATTATGGTATTATTATATAATAATCAATTCATACATATTTAAAGAAAAAATATATTCGAAATCTTGCAATATTTTTCACTATAATTATTATAAAATATTTTACTGATTTTTTTAAGAGTTTGTGGACTGACCACAAAAATCATAGTCATGAAGCGGTACATATTAAAGTTATGTTTTCAAGATTATAGGTTTTTGCGGGTTAGCCCGACTAATATTTTATTTTATTGCAAAACGGGTTATGTAGACATGTTAGTCTGGGTTGATAGTTTTATCTATAATCATTAGTTAAACATATATTAAAATTCAGATAAAAAAATTTTTCTTAAATTTCAAAACAATTTTTAAACAAAAATTAGGTTGAATCCTAGTTAGGGTTTTATTTTCGAGGTCGTCCAGAATTTGAAGGCATATTGCAAGAGACGAAAACTTGACCTAAAGTGCTCCTTTTTTAGGCGATCAAATACTTGATGCGAAGATGTTAAAGTCTAGTTTTATAATCAAGAAAAACCGATCCGTTTGCAGTTTCCAATCTAAAGTTATAGCCGATACAAGGTGAGCATGTCGTCTGTGAAATTCTGACTCTGCAGTTTTAATTATACAGTTTTCAGTTAACTTGAAGCATCGAAATATATATCTAATGGTGTCCGATTCGAATGCTTAAATAGTGGTTATGAAGCTGAGGGAGTCTAGTTTCTTCTTCAGGAAGAATCATATCATTTGGAATTTAGATCTGAAAGATGTTGCTTAAACAAGGAGGGATGGTCGACTGCGATATTCTAGATCTGCAATCTCTGCTTTGCAGGTTTTGTGTCCACAAATAAAGGGTACGAAAATACTATCTCCAGTGCTCCGTTTCGAGCGTTTAAATATTCGCTTGCAAAGGTATTTGAGTCTATTTTCGGATTCCAGTAGACTCAGGTCAATTGGAAAAAGTTATGTTGCGATCAACAACTACAAATGCTGCTGGAATTTAAGAGCTCAGAGATTCTGGACGAAGGTGAGTTCTAACTCCCGTAGATTATTATACATTGGTATAATATTTTAGGAAATTTATTTATCATAGATTGAACGATTAAATTAGTTTGAATATGAATTAATTAAATTAATTGGACCGTAAAATAAAAATGGATAATGAACTATTTGTATGCATAAATTCTTGGAATTTATCTGTTTTCATTATGTTTACTTATTCTGATTTCTGATTATGGTGATGAGTTATATAATCTGCTTAGACCAGTATTAGCATGCAAATATGATTTAGTAGCTCTATTGGGCAATCCGTGGCAGCCGACACCCCCATGGATGTACTCTTACTCTAGTATTATGTTAGTGGTCTTGGGGTCGGTTAGTGTCGTGGACCGTACTTCATTACCACCTCGATAGCTGCTAGCATGCCTATCGAGTATATTATGTATATATATTCTAGTAGTATTTGGTTTGGATCGACCAATGCTGGGGTTGTACCATTCTGCTTCTGCTGTTGCATTGCTGTATACTTGGCCGCTCTGTTCTGCGGATGTCCTTCTGTTATTATGGTATTATTCAGTTATGCTGATTATTCTGCTCCGAAAGTTAATTATATCCTGCTTATGTTTTACTGAAATTATTATATGAGATGTTGAATTAAGTTACGTTTCACTAAATTTGAATATTTGTTTGTTTGTACCAACACGTGAACATTAACTGTGCAGAATCATACCGTGTTGGTACATGTTTGTTGGGTTTGTAGTCTCAATGAGCGATTTTTCGCTCACATACGTTTTGATTTTCGTGCAGGTAAGTGTAAGGAAAATGGTGGTCAAATGATCAACTATCTTAGTTCGGGGATTTAGAGCGAGACTATATCATTTTCGGATTCTAGTTTTGTTTGAGATTTTAGACATTTGTATTTTGGAAGTTAATTTTAGTATTTTATATGTATTAATTAAGCAGGGCGTTACAATATCTTTTTTAGAGATTCTCAAAAGATAATTGCATTAAAAAATTTCCTTGGATCATTTGGTATATTTGGAAAATGAGAAATAATAAGGTTTATTCGAATATGGACAAAGATCTCCATGACATTCTTAAGATTGCGGAAAATGAGATAATAATTTGGAAATCGACACAAATTAGTGATCTAATTAAAATGACATTATTATCGATTAGTTTTAAATAAATTCACCCATGTACTAATTATATTATTTTAAGTATCATCTTGTTTTCGATATAAGTTTTACCTTCATAAGATGATTGTTTTCTGGTCTATCTTCAACCAAATCCATTATGTGATCAATAAAATTATCATATTTAAGTCATCATATTTGGGTTATATTTGAACTTAAAATCAATTAACAATGAGTAAACTGATACATAGTTCTTATATTTTTTTTTTGATCTTATATATTTTGAATGTAGGATTCTTAACACTAAATCCACCTATGGAATGTACATAATACATTCTATGAAATGATACCAGATCATATATTGTATAATAAATAAAATAATAGGAATACAGCGCTCATATAATATTTACAAGTAAATAATTTAGATTTCAATGTTTATCATAACATGATTTGAGAAGTCAGTTTTCTATATGTCGCGTTCACGTTACTTTTTATGAATAGAATTACTAACACATCATTAATGAATTCATTTATTTATGATCATATGCTATTACCAATTTAATTTGTTTGTCTAAATATTTTCAGATTTATCTATAATCATATTTTCCTTTTTGAATTTTATATTTTCTCTGATTTCGGAAAAACGAATTAACAGTAATAAATTACCAACAAAAATTGATATTTTCTTTTTTTGCAAATTTTATATTATATTATATTTTTTTATAATAAAATTTTATTAGATTTTCTTAATTTTCTCTAATGTAATAACATAAATAAAAAAACAAAAGAAATTAACAAAAAATATCAGATTTTTATTTTTCAGATTTTATAAATTTTAAATATTTTCAGAATTATCTCTAATATATTAACATAAAAACGTATTAACAATACAAAAAAAGTAAACAAAAAAGAATCAACAATAAAAAATATATTTTCCTTTTTTTAATTTAATAAAATAAAAAAGAAGTACGAGTAAGATTTATAACAACAGTAGATATTAGCGATGTTAAATTTTAAATTGATAATAAAATAAAATTGTTTATCACTTAGTATTTTTTTTTGACAGAATTTATCACTTAGTACAACAATTTTTTTTTGCATTTAAAGTTAACAATTTAAGGATATGATGTTCTTGATATCTAGATAGTAGATACATGTTAAGGATAAAATGGTGTTTTCTATAAAGAGTGGTAATTTTGTTTAGTCTTAATATCGAGAGCATATTTATTTGAGAAAGTTGGAATATCAGGACCCATTAGGGAACAACCTATGTCTACTTTACCTTTTCAACGCATTGACTTAAGTTGTGACCGGCGCATTAATATCAGCAATAACATAAATGGTTTTCTGCAAATCAACCATTCAACTGATTTTTTTTTTGCAATTCTATCTTCCACTTGCAAAAAATACAAGTTAATCATATCAAGTCCGATTCAACCCGTTATAGAACCTTTGGCGTTAACCTCCGTTATATCGGTCACGGAGACCAAAACGATGCGTTTTGGGATTGTTTGTATAATCAAAAATCATGTCGTTTTGGGGAAATACACGTGGGTTAAATCTTATAATTTTAAATTAAAAATTAAACTTTAAAATTTATTATGAATTCAGAAATCAAAAGTTTAGTGTAATTTCTTATCAATAGAGAAACAGAGAGAGTGATAGAGAGACGAACCTTGATCGATTTAGATATGGGAATCATCACTGAACAGCGTTAACAGATCTCACTTTTCCATTGAGAGGAGAACACGGGAGAAATTTTCCGGGAAAAAAATGATGTACTTTTGAGAAACTGGGAGATCTCATCGGAGTTGCGTAGCACGAGGCGGAGCGAGAAACCTTCCCATTATTGTTTCCCATCGAAGCTCCGTAGATCTCACCAGAGCTATTTCCGATGTTTCCAAGCTTCCCGATGAATTCTCTTATAATGAATCTGTCACCGACTCTGCCGGAGAAATTGGAATCCGACGGCGTCGGAGAAGACACGAGGGAGCTCAGAGCAGAGTCGAAGATGCTCTGTTGTTGTTGTTGTTCCGTTGACTTTTCCCACAGAAAGCAATCATGCGGCGACGAATTTCGAGCACCGCCATTAACGCCTAGTTAAGCATCGCCGATGAAGAGGACGGTGGCACCGCCATATCCGACGGTGGCGGAAGCTCTGTGTTCATAAACAGCTCGTTCTCCATTGTCTCGATTGCTTAAGAATGAATCAAAAATCAGAGATCTAAATTCTAGTAAGATCCCAAATTACGTAGGAAAAAAAAGAATCTAAATTACTTAGAAATAGTCAAAAATTCACATCAGAGGTTCTTCGACAAGAGGAAGCTTGGAGTGTGCCGAAGGAGAAGAAGAGCGTAACGAAACCATCGAAGATAACTTTAGGATCTTCTCATGTTGTTTTTTTTGTTTCTAAACGACACCCATTTTTAAAGTTATTGTCGTTTTTTTCTAACTAATACGATGCGTTTCAGATTCTGTTTGGTTTTCAAACGTCATCCACTTTTGCCACGTCATCGATATAGCCAAGGGTTATATAGCGGGTTGAATCGGACTTGGTAGGATTGACTTGCATTTTCTACCAGTGGAGGGTAGAGTTGCAAAAAAAATCCACTTGAAGGGTTGATTTGCAGAAAACCCTAACATAAATACAGATCTGAGAGAAAAATAAAATAGGAGTATATGTTTTTTTTTTTCCGACTTGTGTTTGTTTAATCGATGGAAAAATGATTGTTAGCTACACGAAATATTGGCTATTACATGACTATACATCACAACTTAAAAAATATATCTAAAACTATATCAAGTATTGTAAATATATATTGACAATTTATGTCACCAACACCATAACCATCAAATTATAATTTCTTAACGTTAATCTCAACGGAATCCGTCTAAATCTGACTAAATCGGGATTAAATCAGTTTATACCCAATCTGATTTCAAATCAAATTCTTAATTTTTAGGTCGGGTCAGAAATCAATTTGTATCAGATCGAGTTGAAATCATGTTGAGTATAAACCAAGGTAATTCCGGTTTAGATGGATTTAGACGGATACTGTCAGAGATTAACGCTAATAATTTGTAATTTTGATGGTTATGGTGTTGGCTACGTAACTTATGTTAGTTGATGCATTTCACCATGTGATTACAATATCTAGTGTAGTTACATATACATTTTTTAAAGTTAGGATATGTAGCCATGTGATAAACAATATTTCGTGTAGGTGGCAATCATTTTTCGTTAGTGGATATGTGTTTATTGTTTACGAACTCTTCTACCAAAAATAACATTCGTTTTTTTTTTGTTTTTCTCATGTGATATTAATTCAGTGATTTTTATTATTCAATAAGCCGAGGGGCACTAGTTTCGAACTACAAAATATATGTTGTCATTACAACATAACTGTGGTAAACATTTTTTGTAAGAGAAAAATCGTTACAACTTCCATACTTACTTGCAACAAAATAACACCAAAAAATTTACATAGATTTATGTTGTCATTGGATGTTTTTATATAAAAAAAACTATTAAAAACATGTGAATCAATTCAATTTCCAATCAAAACTTATAAAATCTGATCATGATTGATCCATTTTCTAAACCTATTAAACGTAGTTTATGCAGTTGTTTGCTGAAATATCAAAAGCACCTCTTTTATTGCTTGCAATTATACTACTCAAATATAGCCTACAACATGAAATGAATTCTTTAGCTTTGAGTTAACTATTCGCTAGGAATTTCTCATTCGTCATCACACTTCAACATCTTTGGGCTAGGAAATAATCAGGTTGAAATTCGGGATGGATTGGTCGGCCTGCCTCATAGTGTGCACTGGTCGACTTGTCCCTGGCGATATGCTTCTACTCTCTACGGGCTGGATCGTGCCTTTAGCATTTTTACTTTGAAGAAATTAGAGTTCTCAAAGCAAGCATACATTAGCATGAGATGATATTATAAGATTTCGATCCTAGTGTATTGGCCTTCAGGATCAGAATAATGATCAACATAGACAATCATGAACATTCATATTTCAATAGACACATGTGAAATTCATGGATTTAAAAAGATGAATAACTGAAAAAGGATTTGCAAATGATGTTTTTATTGATCAAGAACGAAAGCTAAGAGCTCAAAGACGATCATATACTATCCTAGTCTCGACCATAAACGATGCTGACCAACGATCATTGAATGTTGCTTTTAGAACTCTTTTGATGACCATATCGTTTGAGATTTTTTTTTATATATAAAAAATAAAACAATTAGAAATATACAAATCAATCTGATTTCCGATCGAAGCTTGTAAAATCCGATCATGATTGACCCATTTTTTGAACATATTAAGTGTAGTTTATGCACTTGTTTGCTGGAAAATCAGAAGCACATTTTTTTGCTTGCAATTATGCTCTTTAAATATAGTCTGTAACTGGAAATAAACTCTTTAACTAATAGTTTATTGTTCGTTAGGAATTTCTCATTCGTCATCACACCTCAACATCTTTGGATTGGAGAAGTGCAATTTCTTCTTCGTCTTACGTTTCAGAGTACTTTCTATCATCTCTTAAGAGAACAAAATTGTGACATCCCAAACCCGGCCCATAACCGTAAAGCCCAATGAAAGAAAACCCTAACTCTCATTAAGGGTAAACCGGTCTTTTCCCCTCAAACCCTAGACCTAAGAAGCTCGACCCTTGCTCTATATATTGAGGAGACACGTCTTTCTAAGAGGTATAAAGAGAATTCTCAGCGAAGCTCTGTCGAAATTCGCTCAGAACCGCCAACCGTCGAATGAGAAGCAGTGTAGAAACAGTCTCGAGCGAGCGTATTGTCGGGCCGTTGGCGATCAGACCAGAAGGAGTTAGGTGGAAATCCGCATACCTATGGAAAGATCTCGGTGCAAGGAAGCCATATCAGTTGACCGATCGTCGTTTCGAGGTAAACTCCATCTGTAATCCCATCTACAAGTTGAGGGAAAATCACTGTGTTTCTTCTAAATCCAGAAATCTGTTCAAATTTGATTTTTCCAAGTTTTCCAGAGTCGTTTTGGCAGCCGTTTTATCGTCAAACCAGAAGAACCCAAATTAAGATCTACATACGGTTTTGAAGATATTTTATAACATTGATTCCTGGGTTTAGAAGAAAATCAAATCTGAACAGATTTCTGAGTTTAGATCAGATTGCGGATGGAGTTTACCTTGGAATGACGATCAATCAAATGCTATGGCTTCCTTGCAAGAAGATCTTTCCAGAGGTATGCGGATCGCCACCTAGTTCCTTCTGGTCTGATCGCAAACGGCCCGACAATACGCTCGCTCGAGACTGTTTCTACACTGCTTCTCCTTCGACGGCTGGGGGTTTTGAGTGAATTTTGGCAGAGCTTTGCTGAGAATTCTCTCTATACCTCTTGGAACCATGTGTCTCCTCTTTATATGGAGCAAGGGTTGAGCTCCTTAGGTCTAGGGTTTGAGGGGAAAATACTGTTTTGCCCTTAATGAGAGTTAGAGTTTTTTTTTCTTGGGCTTTAGGGTTTCGGGCCGAGTTTGGGATGTCACAAAATAGTCGGCAATATTTCCTCTTCGTCTCACCTGCTCGCCAAGACTATTGATAAACAAACACGTGATATAATTGATCTCAATTTGATACATTTAACCCTATAATTCTACTGCAATAGCACATCAAAACGACTAGGGCTCGAATCCACATAGACCAAGTGAAATACTACGAGAATGCAAGAGTAAAGTAATGCTAAGACTAATGAAAATTGTTTGTGGTTTTAATGCAATAAAATAACAAGCTAACTAAAAATGAATTAAACTTATGAATTAAAGGCATCATGCTTCAAGGAAATTCGCAGGAACCATGAATTGCAAAACAGAAAATCAGGCAAGGAAAGCATTAAGCATCGTTCTCGAACTCAAATCACTAGACTAGATCAATCTCTTCCCAGAGTATTAAATCCCTATGTATTTGATATATGAATACTAACTCCCGTTGAATTCAACAACCTAAACATGCATTATAAGCGAGTTTAATAAGTTCACAAAACACAATAACATCAACTCACGTTGGTTAAGGATATTTTGCTCATCTATGTTCTTTCATGCAATTTAACAAACGCTTTCGGCGCGTAAATACACCTAATATCAGAAACTAGGTCGCGAGTCAAGTTTCAACAATAAGATCAACAATAGATGAAGAAACCAATCGATAATTCCCTATATAACAATCTTAAACTAGCAATCCATGAATTCCCTTGAAAACCCTAAAACCTAACTATGAAATCTACTCACACATAGTTGTAGAGAATAAGCAAAAAGGTATGAGATAAATCATAAAGAAATTCAATAGATAATAAGAGGGTTCAGAAATCTTCTCCAAATTTGTCAGAAGAGGTTCAAAGATAAAGATCTTCTCCCAAGAGAAATAGATACAAAGTCTGTAGAAAAAAAAATAAAGTTTAGCCTTAAAAAGTGGCTTAAAATAAGTATATATAGGTTTTGGGTCGAATTATGTTGAGTTGGGATGATTCCAAGGAAAGATAGGAAGTTAAAAACTGTTTTTTTCGTTAGAGAAGTGGATCGGTCGATCCATAATGTGGATCGGTCGATCTGGCTTGGGTCGGTCGATCCAGACGAGTCCGGTCAATCCGGAAAATGTTCGCAAAATAATCGGATCGATCGATCCACGTATTCCTTTCTCTACCTGCTTTTTCTGCTCGCCAGACTGGATTGTCTTCACGCAAACTGACATAACTTTTGATCGCACAGTTGGAATGGCCTCAAAACTTCCAATTGAAAGCTAATTCATTGCTCTATCTTGTATCAAAATTTGAGCTTAATCCATCGGTGGGAAGTCTAACGAATGTCAAAGTTCTGACGTCTCTGCATGATCTTACATCTCCATATGCTCATTTTCATCCAAAAAGGCTCATTTTCTCCCCAAGTGACATAAAACATGAAAAGACTCGATAAATGACTAAAAAACTCTAAAAACAAACTTTGACTCAATAAAAAACACAGAAACAAATGTTAAAAACCAGTAAAAACACAGTTTATCACAATTCACACTCTAAAAGATCATCAATATGTTATGTCAAAAAAAAAAAAAAATCATCAATGTGACAACTTTCTATTACCACTCTTTGATTTTCTCGTAAGCTTTTAAATATCTCTTGACTTTCTATGGCCGAAGAGTTTGATGGTTTCGTTTACACTTGGTAGAGAATTATAAGAAAGGGAAAGAAAAGAAAAAAAAAAGTAAAAAGAAAGAAAGATAACAATCACATTGCCTCATCAATTCCGTGACTCAAAATTCAAAAATATTATATATTTTTGTTATATGAAACCAACGAGTGTCCTTCAAACTTTCTAAATACGTATAACTCTAATTTATAGACCTCCACATGAAAATATAATGGGTTCATACGGAGGAGGCGAAAATCAATAATGTAAACTACATTATCGATTCTAGGATTTTGCTTTATGCTTCTAAAAATAAAAAATAAATAAAAGTTTTGAAGACCATGTTCATGGGCCAACCAGTTCACAGCTAGTCCTCACCACAATATTACAAGGAGGAACACACACGCTTAACTATACGATTCGGTTATAACTTATATGTTTAGATTTCAAAATTAATTACTAACTAAGACTTAATCTGCGCTAATTATAATGCAGTGTAATTTTTTTTTTTTTTAAGAAATTGTTTTGAAATTTTAGAAAACTTGCTTTTATATGAATTTTATGATATGTCTAATTCATGATTATAGATAGAGTTGTCAAACGAAATAATTTGTCTATTTAACCAGTTTTGCAGTGGACTAAAATATTATTCGAGATAACCCGCAAAACCTATAAATATAATCTTGAAAACATAACTATAATATGCACCGTTTAATGACTCTAGTTTCGTGGTTAGTTCACGAACTCTTTAAAAAAATCAATTTTCTTGTGGCTAATTTTTTTAAATAAAATTAGTAAAATATTTTTTAACTTTTATTTTGATATATATACAAATAAAATATAATAAATTATAGTGAAAAATATAGTAAAAATATTTTTTCTTTGAATATATATGGATTGATTATTATTTAAAAATATATAATATTATAAATAATTAAGAAACTAAATACTAAATAACCTCTTTAATGATAAATAAATAATTTCCATTATCTTATCAATAATTATAAAAGATAATTATATCCTTTCCTATTTCAATTATCTTTTCTTATTTGTAATGACATAATATGTAATAATTTACAAAACAAAATTCATTTTCAAAATTATCTTCTTAAATAATATTATAGAGATTACTGTAGGGGCTAAAAAATTAGCACTACGGTAAATGCGACTAAAATACGAGAATTATATAAACGACGTTACGGTAAGAGAGAACGAGTGGAGGCGAGATAATGAGTCTCTTTCCGTAACTCTTTGAATCACCCGCAGTGCGACATAAATCTGTGATTCAAGAGCCGCATGATACAACCACTAATATCCGGTTTCGCAAACACTCGAAACGCGGAGCTAGCGAACTAATACTCTACGATACTCTCAAAGAAACTTACGTCAAAGGAGAGAGAGAGAGATTGCTGGAGTTTTCAAGAAGTTTGATTTTTTTGTCTGTGTAAAAATGGGAGAGTAACTCACGTTTTTAAAAACGAAGGAAGAGAGAGGTGACTCCGCGGAATCCGAGAAGATCTCGCAAGATCATGGATTGAGTCGTGCGGAGATCATGGGAACGTTAGGCAGAAGACTCGGTCTTCGTTGCGTGGAGATAAGGGATAAAATCCGAAGAGTCCACACCCACGCCCACGTCCACGCCTGAGCCAGGCTCGGCGGCGGCGGCACGTGGAGCCTCCTTCCTTCTCTATCACACACACTTTGAACAAGGATATAACTTTGTCCTTATATATACTACTCCAAAGTTTTCCAAACTTCCAATGTGGGACAAATGACATGTCCCTCATTTAAATTTTACTTGACCAATCATTTAGACTTGGCCCATTTCTCTTCACACTCAAATTCTAATAAGCCCCATTGGGCTTTATTAAAATTACTTTCCAACAATCCCTCACATGAATACTCTAAACATACGAAGATTCGACTGGCTCGATAAACTAGACTTGACTAGACTAGACGCGACTTGACTAGACTAGACCGACTTTCAAGGGTATACGAAAATGTAACTGTATATGAGAGGTAGCATTTTTCAGCTTTGAACCAATCATTTTTAATATCTGTCGGGTTTACTTGGCCATGAGGTGAACATGATGTCTTGAACCACCCAGACTTTGATGTAAACCGAGACAACATGTATCGCGCAGCGACATTTTCTCGTAGAACTTGAGTTCTTTATTGTGTTAATTTTGGCCTTGAACATTTCTGTTTTTCATGAGTGAACTTGGAGAATATAGCCTTACTTTCATCCTCCTAGAAACGGCCCCATTTCACACTCATTAGGTGATCTGCCATTAGCTTTGTTCTTAGAAGTAACATGTAATACTCCACGAATATCTCAAAACTATGGAATCATTAAAAGCCAATGCTTAACCTTAACACTTACAGGTAGCACTGTTTTGTCATCCTAGGAACTGGGTAGAGACATAGTCTTACAGTGCTCACTACTGAATCAGCTTGATTTCGTTTTCCCTTTGAACCTAGATCTTGGGATCTCCAGGCACATAGGTGGGGTTTCCATTAAGCGTCATCTTTATTTATAGGCTTTAAACTCATTCCTCTTGATGATTTAACAACTTGATCTCGCGCCAGACTTTTCATAAAAGGATATGCTAAGTTTTCAGCCGACTTGATGTAATCTATCGTGAGTACACCTGTCGAGATCAATTGTCTAATGGTCTTGTGTCGTCTTCTAATATGATGAGATTTACCATTGTATAAATTATTCAGTGCCCGAGATATAGCCGATTGACTATCACAGTGTACAGGTAATGCTGGCACTGGTTTATCCCACATCGGGATATCTTCCAAGAAGTTCTGAAGCCACTCAGCTTCTTCTACAGCTTTATCTAAAGCTATGAACTCTGACTCCATGGTTGATCTGGCCATGAGAGTTTGTTTGGAAGATTTCCAGGATACTGCTGCACCACCAAGCGTAAAGACATATCTACTTGTTGATTTCGAGTTCTTAGAATCTGAAATCTAGTTGGCATCACTATAGCCTTCTAAGACTACTGGTTCTTTACCATAGTGCAGCCCATAACTTTTAGTGTATTAGTTCAATACTCTAGTTATGGCCTTCCAATGATTGTGTCCTGGATTACTCGTATAGCGACTTAGTACGTTTACTGAGTGCGCTAAATCGGGTCTAGTACAGTTTGTCAAATACATCAGACTCCCGATTACTCTTGCATATTACACTTGTGACACTGGTTCACCTGAATTTTCTGTCAAGTGAAAACGAGGGTCATCATGAGTTTTTGCAGTCCCATTCGAGTAGTTCTTAAACCGCTCAAGGATCTTTTCAGCATAATGATCTTGGGTCAGGATTAGTCCATCAGAATGTCTGATGATTTTTATTCCCAAAATTACATCGGCTAATCCCATGTCTTTCATATCGAACTTGCTACTTAGTAAGTTCTTTATTTGACTGATCATGTCTTTATTGCTACCAATAATTAGCATGTCATCCACATACAAACAGAGCAAAATGTATCCGTGTGGAGTACTTTTGATGTATATGCACTTGTCACATTCATTTATGCTGAAACCGTTAGACATCATTACGTTGTCAAATGGGAGAGTAACTCACGTTTTTAAAAACGAAGGAAGAGATAAAATCCAAAGACTCGGTCTTCGTTGCATGGAGATAAGGGATAAAATTCGAATATCCCGCAGATGACTTATTTAGTCAACAAAAAAATGTTGACAAAACGCTCTTACAAATTTGGCCCATAAAAAAACTCTTTATTGGGCCCCAAGAGCCAATGCCCACGCCCGGCTCGGCGACACGCACGTGGAGCCTCCTTCCTTCTCTATCACACACACTTTGAACAAGGATATAACTTTGTCCTTATATATACTACTCCAAAGTTTTCTAAACTTTCAATGTGGGACAAATGACATGTCCCTCATTTAAATTTCAATTGACCAATCATTTATACTTAGCCTATTTCTCTTCACTCTCAAATTTTAATAAGCCCCATTGGGCTTTATTAAAATTACGGTCCAACAATTACCATAGTTGAGGTTAGCTTTATCGAGAACCTCATGACATATTAGGTTAGGTTATCCGTGGACCGAGTAAATAAAGCATGATTAGAGGTGTAACGATCACTAAATGAGTTACAAATACAGGAAAAGTTGTGTGGCATTACAAATACAACTGAGCTATAATCCAATGGTGCAGATTGCAGAAAGTTAGGAGATGTCGAATGGATTGTTCTGAGATGGTTTTACGAAAGTGCTCCATTCCAAATCAGAGGCTTTGATTCATCATGTCAAGCTTCTAAGATCATCATCTAGATTGTGAATTTTTTTTTTTGATAACCAGACAATCTACTTTTACCATTTGACTAATCTTTCATAGTGAGTGTAGATGTTGAATAGTTTACTCACAAAGTTTTCTAATTGGTGTAAGACATGACATAATTTGGACATGCCAAATGAAAGTTGTTAAATAATTTCACGTTTGCGGAGAATCTATTGGCCTAGATCTACATGGTGACTAATACATTAAAAAAACAAAAATACAATACCATAAAACAACAAAGGGGAATTTTGACGATTTTTCTTCGAGAAAGTTTACTCGCTAATGGAGTGTCAACTCTTTCCTTCCTCAAATTCGCATTTAATATGATGTGATCTTCAGCTTTGGCTAATGTCCATTCTTTTCCATGTTGTATTACATTGACAAATTCCCAATTAGGAACTAAAAGTGTTCTTCAAATAAGAACCCAAATTTCGAAGAAAATAAGCTTTGAGACTGCCAATTTTCAACAACTGTACCAATGTCGCCATACAACAAGGATAATTCTGTTCCAAACCCTTGTCCCTTCCAAGGCGGTTTCCATGGTGGTTGATTCCATGGTAATGCCGTTTCCCTCAGAGTAAAATCATCGAAGAAAATCAAAGTTAAATCCCAGAACCGCCGACCATTGTTCCTTATTTTTCCAATCCCCGGATCGAAAATCCAGATTACGTACTTGAACCATAAGATGGTAAATAGTAAAGGTTGATTACAGAACAAAACCATCAAGGTTTGTTCCAAATTTTGCACATCCATAATAAAAGATCCACTGGAGATTACCAACGGAGACATAACACCATAACGTATCGGACAATAGCCGCTGAGGACGGTAAGGAGACACCACCAATCATCAAACGAAATGAACCTCTTAGAAGAGGGAGATCGATTGAGAAAACACATCACATAACCGTTACTTGTTACGTGAACCAGAAAATACGAAAGCCAAAATTCACCGTCAGAGATCGCCAAGGATAGATTGATGGCGGAGAAAAACGGTTGGAGATGAAAAGGTAAATCGATTTTTTATCCCTAAAATCTTCAAATCGTCTTCGAAATTGTATCACCAATTGCAATGATTGAAAGGAAGAAATTAGAGAAGTTTTACGGTTAGAGAACCACCAGCAAACGCCGGCAGTCTCAGGAAAATCAAGGAAGAAAACGGTTTACTCTGTCGCTTTCTGTATCGCCTTACGAGAGCAGTTGTGTTCTGAAAGATGATTATGTTTTTTTCTTTAATTTATCATGTGTTATCTTCTTGTTTACTATTTTTTAAAGTTATTAAAGAGATATTTTTACGGTTTATTCATTTTTTTTTCCATCGTGTTAAAATTTGTATACCGATTCGTTTGGCTCGTAAGAGTAAGAAGTGGGGTTGGTTTACATTTTCTTTTGTAGATGTCCATTACTCTTGAAGGGCACATCCCCCAAAAAATTTAATGATAATTTTTTCTAGTTGACAAAAAAAGTGAACTTGAAATATATTTTAAAAAATTATATATTAATTTGTAAAACCATATAGACAAGTAATCGTATAGATTATGATTGGTAGACAAGTAATCGTATAGATTATGATTGGTAGACCTAAATATTTGCCAGCCCCTCCTCATTTTCAATTCCCAGTTTCTCCTTAATCTTTGCCTTCACCTCCTCATTAACCTTGATCCCAAAGGTTATGGATGATTTCGTGAAGTTAATCATTTGCCTAAATATTTGCCAGCCCCTCCCTTATTTTCAATTCCCAGTTTCTCTTTAATCTTTGCCTTCACCTCCTCATTAACCTTGATCCCAAAGGTTATAGATGATTTCGTGAAGTTAATCATTTGCCCTGAAACTCGTTCATACTCTTTAAGAATAGAGTAAATCTCGTTACATTCCGTTTCTTCCGCTTTACACATCAGCAAGGAATCATCAGCAAAGAGGAGGTGATGGATAGCCGGTCCATTATCTAAGAAACGAATACCGTTGAGCCTTCCACTCGCTTCAGCTTTGTTTAACAGATGCGACAAACCCTTTGTACATAGATCAAACAGAAAAGGCGAGAGGGGATCGCTTTGTCGTAATCCTCGTTCTGGTTTTATTAACCCATACCCTTCGCCATTAATCAAAACCAAGAATGTAACAGATGTTACGCAAAACATAATCCATTGAATCATCTTTTCATGAAAACTTATGGCGTGTAACAATTGTTGGAGGTAGTCCCACTCTATCCGATCATACGCCTTTGACATGTCTGTTTTGATTGCCATACATTTTGCCGAGATCCTGTTATGAGTTCGTAAACCATGTACCATTTCATGACCAATAAGAATATTGTCAGAGATTAATCTATCCGCAACAAAAGTTGATTGTGTGGGAGAGACAATGCTAGGAAGCCATGGCTGTAATCTTGCAACTAAGATTTTTGAGACAATCTTATAGAGCACCGAGCAGAGACTTATCGGTCTCATATCAGTCATCTTTGTCGGTTTAGGGATTTTAGATATGAGACACAGCAGTGTATAGTTCCACTCTACCGGAAAAATCCTTGTTTCAAAAAAACCTTTCACTTCCTTCGTGATTTCATACCCTATCTCGTTCCAGTAATGTTGAAAGAAAAGGCCATTCATTCCATCTGCACCAGGAGCACTAGATGGGTTAATCGCAAACACCGCATCTTTGATTTCTCTATCTGAAACAGCGCGAGTAAGGCAATCATTTATATGAGGTGTTACTCTTGCCATAAAGCCATCGAAAAAACCATTCATTTGACCATCATGTGTTTTTTGAAACAATTTCCGGAAGTATTGTAACTTATATGTTTAGATTTTAAAATTAATTACTAATTATGACTTAATCCGCGCTACAGCACGAGACAAAGTTTTTTATTTTGAATTTAGTGATATTTGTTTTTTAAGTTTCTCAGTTTATTATAATCGTTACATGATTATAGTATACTAGATTAGGTCCCGTGTAATACGCGGTTAAAAGATAAATTATATTAGACTCTAAAATTGATAACTCGCGTAAATATGATCCGTATAATTATATTTTACATTAAGATTCATATTTAGTTTTCTAGAAATTATGTTTTGTAATTCACAATTAAAAAAATTCAAAATTGATTTATATTACACATAAACATGGTAAACTCACTCTATATGAATGAGAGAGTTCCAAAAACTAATTCCAAATCTTAATTTTTTTTATCATTTAATGCTTATAAAAGAAGTATCAAACCGATAACAAATTTTTATTAATCTAATTTTATATATTATAAATCTTATATAAATTTTCTAGTTTACATTTTTTTATTATATAGTTTCTATTTTTTTGTTTCTTACTTTATTTTTTTGATTTTAATAGTTTACATTTAAATAAAATACAATTTCTTTTCCGTTTTTGCTATTTTATCTTTTTAAGAAATAAATAACTAACAATAGAAAAATTTATATTATTACAATGACATTTTACTTTTTTGACACATGTCACGATCTCATAAGTTAGAATTTTTTTAAAATATTTACTTAATACTTTTTTTTTCCTTTTTTTTGAGATTATTACTTTTACAAATGTCGCGATCTTAATTAACAACGACACATGCCATGATCTCGCGAGTATGAATTATCCTACGAAGTTAGATTTTTTTTATAAAAAAAAATTTACTTAGTACTTAGTACTTTTTTATTTTATTTTTATTTTTTGAGATTATTACTTTTACACATGTTGTGATCTTAATTAACAACGACACATATCACGATCTCGTGAGTAAGAATTATTCTACGTGTTCTTAATTAACAACGACACATGCCACGCTCACGATCTCGTTTCACGATCCAACTTTATATAATAAGATAGTGTTTTTTGCATAATAAAAAGATGAGTTGGGCTGCAAACTATTAAAAAATCAAATTTTTCGTGTCTAACTTATAAAAATAGTAAAACATTATTTAAATTTAGGTTTGATATATACTCAAATAAAAATATAACAAATTATAGTTAATTTTCAAAGACATCATATTATTTAGTAAATCGAGTATATCATCTATTTTTAAAACTAAAAATTAATATTTTGACATGTGAGACCCGCTTTTGTGGACATTTAAAAATTAGAGTCATAACATATCCCGTTGCGGGCTAACCCGCTTACTTAACACCTTTTGCAGTGGACTAAAATTATTCTGGATAACCCGCAAAGAATTACAATTTTGAAATCACCAATTTTGTGATCAGTCTAATAACTCCTTAAAAATCAATTTTTTCGTATCTAATTTTATATAAAATTAGTAAAAAAATTTCAATTTTTTTTTGATATATACTTAAATAAAAATAGCAAATTATAGTGGAGAATATCGTAAATTCTCAAATATATATTTTCTTTGCATATATATGGATTGATTATTATTTACAAAAATATAATATCTTTTAATATTGAAACTAAATAATAAATACCCTCTTAAATGAAAAACAAATATTTTCCATATTCTCTTTAATAGTTTTAAAAGACAGTTATATCATTTCCAAATTTTAATTATATTTTCTTATTTGTAATGACATAATATGTTATAATCTACAAAATAAAGTTCATTTTCGTAAATGACTCCTTAAATAATAATATAGAGAGTACCATCGTTCATGTTAGCTTTATCGAGAACCTCATTACATATTAGGTTAGGTTATGTTATGTGTGGACCGAGTGAATAAAGCATGATTAGAGGTTAGGGATGTCAATCGAGCTGGTCGGCCTGGCCTGCCCCGAAGAAACCCGAAAAGCCCTCGTATATTTAAGTCCGGCCCAACCCGGAAAAAAAATCGGGCCTATATTCTAAAGCACGGTCTGGCCCGAACATGGCTATAGGGCTTTTCGAGCTTTTTCGGGCTTTTCTTTGATATGTATAAATCATATATAAATATCACTGAAAGTCTATAGATATTGATTTTAAATATATCAAGTAAATATAATGAATAATAATGTTACTTGGATCACGAAACGTAAACTCATCCAACCAAGTGCATGTACAAATTAATGCTTCAACGTGTCTAGGTAGAAGACGATTTCTATATTTTTTTCAAGATATACACACCAATACTAAATGTAGACTCTGAGATTTATAGTAAGACAAAACTAGAAAATTATGGTTTTCGATCAATGAAAAATATATAGAAAATACTCCATGTTTTAAAACGTTAAATTCTTAAACAAAACCTCTAACTCAATCAAAATATTTATTTCCGGGTTTTTCGGACCGGTCCGAGCCTGGCCGGGCTAAGCCCGAAAAATCCACTAGCCCGATTGGACTTGGACCTAAAGGCCTGATTTTTTTTGGGCTTATATATTTAAGCCCGAACCCGGTATTTTTCAGTGCCGGGCCGGGCTGGCCCTCGTGCTTTGAACCTAATTGACATCCGTATTAGAGGTGCAACGATCACTAAATGAGTGACAAATCAAATATATGAAAACAGGCTCAGTCTTTCCAGCAGCTTGCCACGTCAGCGCTGCCACATGTCCCTCTAAAAAAAACCTAAAACTCCCGTCGTCTCATGTTCCTCTTCTCTCTTACGTTTCCAAATGAAACCAACGCATCCTCTCATCTTCCTCTTCTCTCATAGGTTTTAGTGGCTTAGGAATATAAATATCTCTCCTTTCCGATCGTTTCTTCTTACTCAATATCTCATCGTCTCTTCTTCAGGTGCTTCCCGATCTCCATATCTTTCCTCTCTTCTGTTTTTCGTTTATTTTATTTTGTTCGCATCGTTTCCCAATTCTGATATTGGGTCCATCGACCTGATTTTCAATTGGTAATTATTCACACAACCCTTTGATTTCTGCTCTTAAATTTCCTTGATTCGGTTCATATCCTCTTCAATTTTGTAGCCAGAGCAGGTGATGAAACTGAGAGATGGATCAGTTCTTGGGAAGAAGACGATTCTTAAGAGCGACCATTTTCCAGCTTGTCAGAACAAGCGTATGTCTCCTCAGATCTAAGGCCCTCCCAATTACCGTCAAGTCTCTCTCCCATTCCTCGATTTTTATTTTTATTTTGGAATTTCTTGTGTGTTTAAAAATCTGTTTGTACGAAGTGAGCTGAATCTGTAGAAGTCGGCATTTACAGGTCCAGCTGCTCTGTCACCAGTATGGAAATTTATTTTTAGGCTTAAATTTATGAAAATCGCATTTCTCTAATTGTGACCATTTATCATCTGTTGATTATATATGATTTTCTACAAAAATTGGAAAGAAGAAGTTATGAACATTAAGATTTGATTTGATTTTATCTTATAATATGCAGTTGATTTACAGTTGGAAGAACAAATGTAAAAGTTGGTCCAAACATTTGTTGTGACAGCGAGTGAAAACTACCGACTATTAAGACTGCTTATCGAGGAATTACAAGAAGAAGATGTTATTCTAAAGATGGTATGTATATGTATGCTTGTGCTGGATTCCCGGTAACTTACTTGAGGTTCTGAAATTTGTATTAAGTTTGATGTGTACTAACAATCTAATCTGGTCGGTGTTTTTTTTTTTTTTTTACTAGAAACATGTACATTGTAGCTCCTATCTCATGTTGCTAGCTCTAAACATTCATCAATCTACTGACGTAAGATATTAGTTCAATCCTGACAACGGTTGCATTTAGATGAGATTATGACTCCAATTTTCGTTTTTAATTTTTTAAAGGGTTTATATACTTCCAAGATATTGAAAAATTGATTTGGATTCTCTGCGCAGTTTGGTGGACCAGTGACATTTTAGGTCGCCCAATCGCTTTTTCTAGAGGAGAGGAGTCTTAGAATCGGCGTCCTTCAGCTTCCTTAGGGCTACGGAATGATAACACATGGTTGACACTAATAGAATGGACTGGTGAGATGAAAGAACAAATCACGATGAACAAATACTTTTAGGTTAAATAGCAGTTAATCTTGTCCACTATTGACTAAAATACAAGTAAAAGTTTGAATTCATGTTCTGTGTTCATCACTTCTTCTCATCCCAATCTGCAAACTTGGACTGTTGATCATTCCACCATAATTCTTCAGTCTTGTTTGCTATCCCTCGCATGGCTGGATACTTATGATCATGCGTTATTACACACCAGTAAGAGAGAGAATGGTGAAAGATGAGTCGAAGGAGTCATATAAATTGGGTAAAGTCTCAAATTCAAATGTATCAAGAAGACGGTTAGATAGATCTTTATTTTAGGTGTAGATCTTTGTAGGTTCATTCATACAATGCAGCGTACCATAAAGACTAAAAGAGATTGTGTTCTCTAGCCAAAAGTAAAGAGGGTCTCGAGTTTCGATTTGATCACACTCTAAATTATGATTTTTCTTTTCCCGTTGACAATGTGATTCTCCTAAATTGATGGTGGAGCAAGAGCTATTTGGGGAGTTCAATAAACATATATATTTGATACAATCTATCTTTTGAGGCGGCTATGTCTTTTATTGGCCTTATTTGTATTCTTATTAGAATGTGTTTATCATATAAAATTATTTATGTTTATGGATTACTGTTCGAAAAACATAAACATAAAGCAATCACAATTCGAGAGGATTTAACTAGGTGAGTAAACGTGAAAGTGAATGACTAGAAGAAGCTTTAACAAAAAAAAAATGACTAGAAGAGGATTTAAAGCGTTCTTATCCTATGAGCAGATGGTGAAGGAAATCAAAGAAATTTACATACAAGAAAGGAAGGGATATAAAAGGATGAAGGAAAAAGAAACTATGAGCCTTCAGAGTGAAGAAGTGGAACTTTTTTTTGTTTTTTAACTAAAATGAAGTGGAACTTTTGAATTTCCATTAGTAGAAAGCTCAGCTTTCCAACTTCTCATGCAAATGGAGAAAACTATTAATTTGAAAAATGTCATTCACGCACAAATGTACTATTTACCAAAACTCATCACAATGTTTAGCCGGATTTATATTGCATTAGCTTAAAATTTTTAAGTACATCATCACCAAATAAAAATTTGTATCATAAACCTAGAATTTCCTTTTTCACAAGTTGTGAAATGAATTTTAACCGAAGCTATCCAATTACATAAAAACACTCTAAGAAAGAACATAAGTAACAACAAAAACGTTCAACATCTTTAACAACAACAAAAAATACTAAACATCAAAAAATTTCAACAAAACAAAAACCCGCGCGTAGCGTGGATATTCACCTAGTACATGAAAAGTTGTGTGGCGTTACAAATACAACTGAGCTATAATCCAATGGTGCAGATACATGAAAAGTTAGGAGAAGTCGAATGGATTGTTCTGAAACTCGATGATCAAATAGTCGGCATGAGATGGTTTTACGAAAGTGCTCCATTCCAAATTAGAGGCTTTGATTCAGGTCATGTCAAGCTTCTATGATCATCATCTAGATTGTGATTTTTTTTTTATAACCACATAATCTACTTTTACCACTCGACTAATCTTTCATGGTGAGTGTAACCGTCGAATAGTCCACTCACCAAGTTTTCTAATTGGTCTAAAACATGACACAATTTCGACATGCCAAATGAAAATGTTAAATAATTTCACGTTTGCGGAGGATCGATCATTGGCCTAGATCTACATGATAACTCCTCGTCAAGTGGAACCATTATCTCAATATCACTTAATTTATCAATTGTTATCTTCTTGCTTATTATTATTTTTTTAAGTTATTAAAGAGAGAATTTTACGGGTTATTCCTTTTTTTTTCCATCGTGTTCAAATTTTAAAACCGATTCGTTTGGCTCGTAAGAGTAAAAAGTGGGTTTGGTTTACATTTTTCTTTTGTAGAAGTCCATTACTCTTGAAGTTGAAGGGCACATCCCCAAAAAAATTAATGATAATTTTTTCTAGTTTAAAAAAAAAAAGTGAACTTGAAATATTTTTTTTGAAATTATATATTAATTTGTTAAACCATATATACAAGTAATTGTATAGATTATGATTGGTAGACAAGTCCTATAAAAGGAGGAAGATTTTAAAAACCACGACAAAACGAAATTGAGAAAAAGCCAACAGAACTTCATTTTGTCATTTATATTACAAAGATGTAAGAACATGTCACACCTGTGAATTGTGATGATAAATAAGTGGAAAAGTTAAGTTATTAAACATATTGTACAAAATTTAATCATAAATATGGACGTCTTGTACATAAGTAAACCATTATAATTATAACACAGATAAGGTTTCATAAGTACAGACAAAAGCTGGATTACGAAAGTCAAACCCTCTCCTAAGCCTTCGCTGTCTCCATTTTCTTAAATATAGATTTGCTCATTGTTTCGATTACATTGTACGGTGAACTATAATAGAAAGGAAGAAAAATGGTAGAAAAAAAATAAGAAGAAATCCAAAGAATCAGATATAGAAGGATTCAGTCAAATAAGGTAAAAGAAGAAGAAGAAGAAGAAAGTCAAATGAAATAAAGAGAATATCAGATCGAAGAAATTAAAAAGGGGAGAAAATATCTAGAACAAAAAAAGAAGAAGAATCGATAAGAGCAAAAAAATTGTATGATTTAGCTAATTTTTCTAATACCATATTGAATTTAGAGGAAATTTTAAAAATATTAATGGTTTTTCTCATTAATCAAAGTGTTAAGACTTTGATTTCTATACAAAACATTAGATCTAATTACGTTTAAGTAAATTGCCAAACTATACAATAGAATTAAACTAACTATAATAGAGACTTTATCGTTCAATTCAAATCATTAAGGTCTCTAGTCATAATAATTTTTATTTAGATTTCTATAACGAAGAGAGTAGCCTTTTACTCTACTAGTTTTTTTGTAATTTTCTAAAAAGCTTGTCTTATGTGACTTACCGCCATGTAAATCAAAATCACAAATTTGTAATGACATCAACGTCGTATGTCGGTCATATTCACGGACAATTCGACCTGTGAGATTATATATTTTTTTGTGCTACAAAATATATCAGTTACTTAAAAAAAGCCATTGTTTATTTAATATGATCAACAACTATTTAATCGCTTGTTGACCTCAAGTTCTGTCTTTTCTCTTTTACCATTTCTAACCGTTTTTTTTTTCACTAGAGTAATCTCGTTTAAATAAAACGGTTAAAGAATTTTTTCAACGGTTGTGAAGAAATCGGTTAAAGATTTTTTTTTCCAGAAGTTGTAGGTGTGGTTTGTTGGAAACACCATTTTCCTCTTGCGAGTATGTTGTTTTTAAGGTGACTTAAATCTGATTATAATGTTATGGGGTTCTTATTGAACGAGTAGAGGAATGTAACAGGCCGAAGTCTCTCACGTTACGGTATCCTATTAGATTTAGGAAAAGTTCATTATACTAATCCTATTGGAATCGGGTTTTTGGACGTAATAAATACGGGTCTTTAAGAGTTTGTATTATTTATTCACACAATAATAAAGAAATTCTAAAAACGACTATTTGCCTCAATACGTTTTTCTCTAAGATTCTTAGTTTTCTTCTAGTATTGATTCGATCTAATTCTCAACAAAGTCATTATCATAGATCCTCCATGGATGTCTAATTCTAGTTCAGTTTGTCTCTTGATTTATTGTAAAGCAAAAGTTTATGACCCAAAGTCTATGTATCCATTTTTTTTTTAAGTTAATGAAAACTCTTTGATAAAAAAAAGAAGATATAGCTAGAGTTGTGGGAGTAGAGAGAAACATATCTCTATTATTGGAACAAACGGAATCGCTTCATGGAGATGCATCTTCACAAAGGATCCGATGAAGAAGATAAATCAAACCAACTCAAAAGTTCAAGAAATGGAATAGACCGTAGTTGGAGGACAAGGCAAACGCGGTCGAAGAGGCTGTGGTGCCGTGGCCAAATCAATTAGTAGTTTATTGTGAGCTAACTCTTCTCTCACACCCTCTATCTTTAGCTTAATTGGTACTCAGAGCTGTGCCTAGAGATACGGAGCCTCCAACTCATAAAACTAATAACATTATATTCCCATATAAAACCAGTATTAACTAACATCGTTCCAAATAAATAAAAATCATAGTAAACTACAAAATTTTAATTCTAAAACATAATTTTGCTCTTTTTCTTTTCTACAAAATCAATAACCAAACTTTCAAAATCAAGACTTTTAACTAATTTTCGTTCGATAGACTAGATAGTCAAGTCACTTAATCACTTTTGTAATATACTCGAACGAAGATAAGACTATCAATTTCGACCAAAAGGCACAACATAGTTTGATCGTCTCCAAATTCACAAGACTACAAACACATATCTAAAATTTTAAACCTACTCCAATCAAAAAGTCCAAATCATACTTCATTAAAATTGATAAATTAGCCAATTATTTGAGTTTTTGTTTGTAATTTATCCTAAATTACAAATCAAGCTAAATATAATATTAGATGAAACAAAGTTATAATGAAAAAATACTTAATTTTTTTTTGCAAATACCAATTGATTGTGTCGTTGTTGTGAAAAATAAAAGAAAAACGCAAGTATTCAAAACTTCAACGATGAAGAAGAGGAGAGTTGAAGAGCTGATTTTAAAAAGTAAAAGAGTAATTGTTTAATTGATTGGGCGTCCATGTGTTATCCTAATTTTTTTTTTAATGTTGAATTAACTTTTTAATTATTTGCTAACTTAAAGAACTCACATTTTTTTATTATTAAAAGTTAACAACTGATCAAATATGAACTCTTTCAAATTTTATTAAAAAATGGGCTCATAGGCCAATGTTTCTTTTCTTTATTCATAGGCAGGCACGGCCCTGTTGATACTTCAAAGCTATCTAAAGTGTAAACTAACCTACTTTTCGTTTTAATTTTCTAAATTGTATGACCTAAAAACTCATAGCTTTGTATTAATTTTAGAGTCAATTGAGTGAATATGATAAGTTAGACCAAAACATTAGGTAATAATTTGGAAATTAGGTGAAGAAAGAGAAAACTTAAAATACCCTTTGCTTTTTTATAATCACATAAATGTCATTGGTCCGAAAATCATTTTCTGACAGAAGAATCCGACGACACTGTTCATCTAACGATCAATGTTACTATTCATCAAAAACTCGACGACCACTATTCATAACCAGAAAAACATATTGTTAGCATCGTTAACATGACAATGTTAACCCAGCTATCATTGTTAGCATCGTTAACATATAGTTAGTATCGTTAACATTGTCATGTTAACCCAGTTATCATGTTCATTTTTATGAAATTGTCATGTTAAACCAGTTATCATATCATAAATTATCGTGTTAATCCAGTTATCATTTCGCAGAAAAATATGAAATATGGAAATATAAAAATTATTGTGATAATCCGGTTATCGTATCATAGATAGAAACTAAGTGTTATTGGTTATCTAACTTTGTTATTATCACAAATGTATACTGATAATTTATTGGATAACTTTGTTATTGATTAACTTCAGCGTAATTAACACATAAAATCAGCAAACCAAAAAAAAAAAAAAAAATTGAACACCGCCACAGTGATTGACGCCGTCACCGGCGTCGCCACTGTCGCGGTCTTTTCCGTCGTCACCGCCGTCCTCGACTTCGTTGACACCTCTTCTTCTTCTTCTTCTCTGCTTCTTCTTTCTTCTCCCCCTTTCTTCTTTCTTCTTCTTATTCTTCTCCCCTTTCTTCTTTCTCCTCCTATTTCCTTCTCCGTCATGAATAGTAATTCATGAGAGAGAAAAGCAAAAATGAAATTAGTTAGAAAAGGTAAGGTTAAGTTAGTCATTTACATGTGAACAGTATTGATAGAATAATGTTAAAAAAGGTACACTTAATTTCCATGTTATTTAATAGTACTTTGTGCTATTACTCTTCATTTTATGCATTTTTATAGCTAAAGTTTTTTTTTTATCTTGAGCTAATTATTGTTCTATAGTTTTAAGAGTATTATCACTATCTATCCTTCACTAATAACAAAATTAGTTTTTATGAAAAGTTAATTGCAAAATTAGGTAAGTAGAAAGAGAAATAAAATTACACCATAAATATCTTTTTCTTTTCAAATAATTACAACAATACCGTTTGACTTGAAAACTGTGTTAGCAACTAATAAAGCCGGTGACACTGTTCATCAACCATCATGCCGACACTGTTCATCAACCATCATGCCGACATTGTTCACCCCGTCGACACTGTTCATTTACTACAATAATATATGGTACTTGTTAACGTGCTATCCGACACTTGTTATCGTGCTAACAATAATAACAAGTATCATATATTATTGTTAGGACGTACAAGTATCATATATTATTGTTAATACGTTAACATACTATGTTAACACATTACAAGTAATTGATATTATTGTTAGCACACTAACAAATATCATATAGCACGTTAACAAGTTTCAGATATTATTGTTAACATGTTAACAAATATCGGATATTATTGCTAGCAAGTTACAAATATCATATATTATTATTAATTCGTTAACATACTATGTTAACACATTACATGTATTTGATATTATTGTTAGCACGCTAACAAGTATCATATATCACGTTAACAAATATCATATATTTTTGTTAGCACGTTAACAAACATCATATATTATTGTTAGCACGCTAATTCGTATTAGATATTATGTTTTCCTAACAAGTATCATATATCACGTTAACAAATATCATATATTTTTGTTAGCACGTTAACAAACATCATATATTATTGTTAGCACGCTAATTCGTATTAGATATTATGTTTTCCGATGATAAATAATGTCATCGACTTTTGGATGAACAGTGTCAGTAGGAGAATGAACAGTACCGCCAGTATATACTCTTGTTTTTAGATCAATGACACTAGTGTAATAAAGAGAAAGAATAAGGATGTTTTAGTCTAAATTTTTTTCTCTTTCATATTTATCTAATTTTTAAATTATCTTTACCGTTCACTTAATTAAATGTCAACTAGGTATATAAACTAAAATCACCCTAGTTTTAATTTCAACTCTCCGACGACAAACAAAAAGTAGATATTTGATTTCTTAAAATCCGAAATTGATTTTAAAGTTATGAACTAACTTTATTACCGTCCAATGGAAAAGGTCGACGAGTTTTTATGATGTCTATAAATGCGCAGCTGCATCAGTGCAGAAGTCTTTTGGGAATTTAAAATATTTGTTTATAGAAAATGTCGGACTTTCGACCTATAGTATTTAAAACTATGTCTAGATATATTCAATCAAACTCTAACAAATGTAACAGTAGTTTATATGTATATATATATATATATATATATATATTTTAGCTACTTACATTGTTTCCGATAAGGCCAATAGATGATTTTTTGTGGACTATTTTTTGTTCGCTAACCAGACATTACTAGTTAAATTGTTTGGTTTCATGTAAATACAAATCACTAACAGTGTCATTTTCCAAATTTCTAACTTGTCGACATTCCCTTTTTTTGGGTTAAATACCATTTACGTTTTTTTTCTTTTTTCACACCAGTTATGGATTTCTATTGTTTATTTCTCATTTTTAACCTTTTTTTGGAATCAAAACCATTCAGTAGGAAAAACGCATAACAAATATATTTACTCCGTTTTTGATAGATTGATGTTTTGAGTTTTTCACATATTTTTAAGAAACAATAAGTACTTTTTGTTTTTTTAATTGATTTTAATGTATTAACAGAATAAAACATCAATATGTTTTTTCAAGAAACGCATATCGATTTATTATTTATTAAAATGGGTGAAAAACTCAAAACATCAATCTATCAAAAACGGAGGAAGTATATTTGTTATGTGTTTTTCCTATACATAAATGTATGCCGAATGGTTTTGATCCCAAAAAAGGGTATGTTGAATGGCATAACAAATATACTCACACATTTAAAAAAACATATTGATGTTTTATTCTGTTAATAGATTGATGTTTTATTCTATTCTTGTTTTTAAAAAATTGATGTTTTATGAGTATTTAATGAATTTTATTTGTAAATTAAAAAATTTACTTAATTTTTATTAGTTGTAAGAATATCAAAGTTGTAGAATATTATTGGAAAATGAGACATTGTATTAATACAATTATTGGGAACATTAAATCATTAAAAAACAAAAAGTAATTATTAAAAATATGTGAAAAACTCAAAACATCAATCTATTAACAAAATAAAACCCAAAACACCACTATATTAGGAACGGAATGAGTATGTTATTTTTTTCGGTTTTCAAGTAAAATTTTTTTATATAAAAACGATGTATTAAAATTTTTATACACGTTTAAAGAAAAAAATGTCCTAATACAGCTATACTTTTTCATTCTAGTTTATATATTACTTTGAGATAGAATATAATCATTACATATTGTTAAAAAGAAGTGGAAATCATTAAATAAAAACATCATACCTACAAAAGAACCAATAAAACAAAAATCTATATAAAACAAAAATTAAAAACATATATCATCAGTAATAGTGGAATTGAAAAAAATATATAAATAAATTAATCATAAATATTAATATATATATAGGAGTGGGAGGAGGAGATTGTTTGTCTTCTCTGTCTTCAAATATAAAGAGAACAACAAAATATAAAAGTCAGAAAAGATTAATTTTGAAGTGTCGGTGAATTCCGAAACCTTCTCTTATTTCTTCTCCTCACGTCTTTAAACTCTCTCCTCCCTCCTCATGTAACCGCTTCGCCGTCAAATTCCATCAGATATTTCTCTCCGTTTTAGATTTTTAATTTTCTCGAAAATCAGATCCGGAAAAGAAGAAAACGTCGATGATTCCGTAAAGAAACTACTCTCGGTTGATTTTTTTTGAGGCGGCTATGGAGACGGGAGCGAAAGTAACGGCGGTGACGGCGACGGTTACTACGGCGGCGACGATGGGGATAGGGACGAGGAAGAGAGATCTGAAGCCGTACAAAGGGATACGGATGAGGAAATGGGGCAAATGGGTGGCGGAGATTAGAGAACCGAACAAGCGTTCGAGGATCTGGCTCGGTTCTTACTCTACGCCTGAAGCGGCGGCGAGAGCTTACGACACTGCCGTTTTCTGCCTCCGTGGTCCTTCGGCGAGGCTTAATTTCCCGGAGCTTTTGACCGGAGTCACGGTTTCAGGCGGCGTTGGAGGAGGAGATATGTCGGCGGCGTATATAAGGAGAAAAGCGGCGGAGGTTGGTGCTCAGGTGGATGCGCTTGGAGCGACGGTGGTTGTGAAATCCGACGGTGATTACGAGAATCGTAACGGAGTTAAGAGCGGTAACGGGTCGTTGGAACGGGTCGATTTGAATAAATTACCCGACCCGGAAAATTCGGATGACGATGACGAGTGGGTAAAAGAGGAGATAGAAGAAAAGTAAATTAAGTAGTTGTAGAAGGAGGAGAATGTTTGTCTCTATGATGCGCGGTGGTCACTACTAACTTGCGCATTCATTTTAATCATCTCCATTTTTTGTTGTTTCATCCTCGGAAAAACAAAAAAATAATAATTAAACTCAACTCTCAAATTTGTCACTTGCAAATAGATTGAAGTGATTTAACCCATGTTAAAAAAAATCGGCCGCTTCAGCGCTAAGCGGCGGCGGCAGTAGACCGTGGTGATTTATGGATAATTAGTTTAATAAATCGGATGTCTGATTAATTTCTGCTTAGATTGATTAATTTGTCTGATTAATCTCTGCTCTGATTGATTAATTTTCGTCTAGGCAGCCGTCTAACCCATTTTTTTTTTAAATTAAAAAAAAAAAAAATTGGTTCTAAAATTTGATAAGTCCAACTTATGTTCATATTTTTAATGAAGATCATAATGTATTTGACATAATATTTGTTTTCATGTGTTTTATCCAATCTTGAGCACAATATTATATTGAAACTATAAATTATAATGGATTAACATGTTAAAAAGACATTAATAATATCAAAAACAATCCTGATTTTTTTGCTAGACGCTAGGCCCAGCTCGACCGCCCGACTAGCGCCTTGCAAACTTTTGAACATTGAATTTAACTATGATAGCTACAAGGATTGCATAATTTTTGAAAGAGAAATTTTGCTTTGGCTATAATTTCAGAGTTTAAAAAAAAATAATCTAAAATATATACTTGTAGTTAAGTCTTCTTCACTTGAATTCGAACATGGTTATTGTTGAAAATAAGTGTTTTCTAATCATCTTTAGTATGATTTAACTAAAATTCTAACGATTCTATTTTTTGTTTTTGTAAGAGCCACCAACGTCTTAACAGTTTTGAGTACTATTGAGCTGGTATTGCTGCTACTTTATAATAAAGCAAGAAAATGCAAAAAATAACTCAAATCGGGAAAAATACTTTTTGTTCAGTGGTTGGGGATGAGAGATTGATGTGTTAGAGAACTAGAAAGTAAGAGAGTTTGCAAAAATTGTGGAGGTTGGTGCAACTTTGTCCCATCGTAACAACTAAAGCTCTAAAATTATCGTAACCACTAAAAAGGATTTGATGTGTTTTTAAGGATTTTAATGTCGGTACCAAATTTACATACCGATTTATTTGCACATTCAGTTTTTGGGAGTTTTTTTGGGGCAGAATTGGTCGGCAAGATTCTTTTATTGTTTTTACTTTCTTGTAGCCATTGGCAAATTCTAAAACGTGAAAAGTGAGGATCGGTTTATACAACGGGTGATGTGTGAAACTAAAGATTGAACACAAGTCTTGTGACCACAAAACACAAGATAAACTTTTTTCAGACTGTTCCGTGTGATCCCACAAGTTCGAAAAAAAAAGAATTAAGATTCTTCTTGACTCCAATATTCAAGAAGAATTTTTCTTGAAAGTGAAAATTCGATTTATGATTTTTCTTGACTCCAAAATTCAAACATAGTTTTCGTATGTCTCATGATGAGCCTCTGACGTTGCGATTACTTTCTTTCTCACTCTTTTTTTTATCTAGAATTTTTTTTTTTTTCTGATGAACCGTGGAAATTCCGGTCCTTCGACACATAATCTTCTCCAATATTCGGAGTCAGCCTTTTTCTTTGGGTCGAAACCCGGAGTCAACCTTTAGACATTCCAATTTAAAGGATAATCCTCCGTAAGGGGTTTTGAATCCGGTGCAAACCATCCCTCTGGTTTATCTAGGAATATTTAATCCAATTTTCGTTTTTTTTTTTTTTTTTTTTTTTTTTTTTTTTTTTNTTTTTTACTCTCATTTTTGTTTTTTTTTTTTTTTTTTTTTTTCATTTTTTGGTTTATAAATAATTATAACCAAAGTAAAACCTAATATATTATGATAGTTAGGTATGGTTTTGGTTTGGATTCGTATTCAGGTTTTATTTTCACATTGAAGTTTTTTTTTATAAAAAAAACGACTTTCATTTTCATTGTAGAGAAAATGAAGATAAAACAGTAAAAGATTAATGCAAATGGTAGCTCAACAATATAAGCAAAATTCAGTAGCAAGGCATAAAGATATTTTGGTTGAACTAAAGCAACAAGTACCGTAAAAGAGAGTACATTACTTTGGGTGGATAAACAAACCAAAGAAAGACGAAAGTTTATTTTGTTTTATTAATCAAAAGTATGGTTAGATGAAGAATCAAACACCCCAAAGCATCTGATAACCTAAACCCATCCATCAAATAAATAGAAGCTGATTCTGGTTCTGCAAAAAGACAGAGACAAGTGCACTTACACCGTTTTAAATCCTCCGAAGTTCTTGAAAGCTTTCTAAAGTTTACTTGGCCTCATTAAATGCAATTACTTGACACAGTGTCTCAAAAGCTCCCCCATTGTTCTTATTGTGTAGCTTTTGCCCTGCATTTAAAGTCATGAAAAATGATTCATCAGCGTTAGCGAAGGTTTGAGATCGCGGGATGCTCTTTAAGTCAATGGAAAAATGACACAAGAACATCACAAGATGTGGACACAGGAGAAAGATTTGTCCTCAAACTAGGGTAGCAACTATAACTCTTAACACAAAAACATTCATTACAAAGTAAAGAAACTAGATGAATTGTTGGGATGTATATGGTCATAACAAAAGGTTTAGGATTTCAATCAATAATATGACGATTATCGTGAGAGCCGAAATAATAAATGCATTTGACAAACAATATGATAATTATAATAAGAAAAGCATTCAGTTAAATTAATAGGTACAGAGTTGTCAGTTCTTCCACTGCCTATGAACAAAGCATAAATGTGCAATACGATTTCAGGTGAGTGTAAAGAAGCTTCTGTTTTCCATTTCACAGTGGGCAATCTCGTTCGTTTTTACACTACGAATGAGACAGAAGGTTTCCGTAACCAACGGAACCCAATGTGTATCAAGTAGCTTTCTACTTGTTCAGCTTCATAACAGCATAGATCGAAGGGAAAACTCACATTGAGTTATATAAAAACAAAAGAAAACCAAATACTGTAGATAACCCCCATTTACCTGATATTGAATCAAAAGCCAAACATTTTCAAAATCTGAAACAAGCCTACAGGCAGAAAAACATTCATCATGAGCGTTCTACCGACCGATCTTGATACAACTTCAAAAAAAGCGATATACTATAAACTGTTTTCGAAAAGGCGAAAAGCAGGAACGTATGACCTGAGCATAGAAGTGCACACTAAGCAATTTCCATTCGCCATCTATTCACAGGAAAAGCATCCGATTCTATCATCCAAGATCACTTTCATAGCTGTCGAAAAGTGAAAAAAAAAAGAGAAAAGAAAGATAACCTGATAAAGGCGGTGTCTTTTAGAGATAACAAACAAGCACACATCATTAGACATTCCTTGAAAAGATGGCTTATAAGTCCAATGCTTACTAGTACTTCTTCTCTTCTTCAATGTTAAAGTCTTAAAGATTCATAAAACCAAGTGCAAGTTCACTTCTTTACTCCACTTCTTGCCACAATCACGAAAATTCAAACTAATTGTCTGGTTAAAATCACAGCACTTTACACAGCAAATATCAAGGACTAAACACCAAAAGATTTCCGAAAACCACAACAGGAATTTTCAATTTTACAAATATCACGAAGCAAAAGAGATATAGTAGACAGAATGAATATAAAACCACATAATCTAGAAAATTTACCAATCGGTAAAGGTAGACTCGAATTCGAGCTTGAGTAAACACAGACACGTCGTTCCGAGAGCTTACCGGAGATGAATTAGTCAAAAACCGGCGACGGCGGCGGAAGCGGAAGGTCTCCTCGACGGCGGAGCAAGCTTGGAATGGAGACTCCACAGTCACGAGATGATCACGTGAGATATGATGGGGCCCATCGTTACTTCTTTGTAAGAATCGGACGGCTGAGAATAAAAGACGACTATTTCCTTTATTTTTAAAGAATTGGATCGGACGGCTGAGAAAAAAGCAGACTAGTGAAAAAATAAGATTTTTGTTTTTGTTTTTATTTTATTTTTACCTGGCTAGGGTTTTCGAGCAAAAGAATCATTCTCAAACACTTCGTGAGAGACTTGACCAACTATATAAACTCAGCTTTTCTCCATTACTATCCGCTGCGGTATCGCCGTGCTGCCCACAATCTCCGACTTCGTCTTCGCCATCGTCGTCGTCCTAATTTATCTCTCTTTATCCCTTAAAAACAAACAAAAAAACAAAAAAAAAATCCCTTTTTTGTTGTGTGTTCCTTCTCTTCAATCCAATCCCTTATCGCAGCAAAAAGAAAAAAAAAATGGCGCAGGTTCAGGCTCAGGCTCAGGCCCCTTCTTCACATTCATCTCCGGTTACTGTTGGAGATGGGACGGTGGCTTCTGGCGGCAGCGACGGAGTGAATCACGGTGCTATGTGTTCGCTCTACGTCGGAGATCTGGATTTTAATGTGACTGATTCTCAGCTCTATGACTATTTCACCGAGGTTTGTCAGGTCGTATCTGTTCGTGTTTGCCGTGACGCTGCCACCAATACTTCTCTTGGATATGGTTACGTCAACTACAGCAATAGCGACGATGGTTTAGTGCCCTAAATTTTTTTCCCCTTGTTGATATTACATTCGACATTATGCTTTACGATCTGATTTCACCATTTTTGGATAATCTGAGTGATGGGTATTGCGTCGATGAACTGTTTGATTTGTTTTTTAGCTACCAATTTGACGATTTTGTTTTTATTGATTTCGAAATTATGTTACTTTGCCTCTGATTTGATGTCAGAGGTTGCAGTTTTAGGGGTTTTGTTATTTTGTTTCTTTGGGTTGAGTCTCTTTTTTTGCGTTTTTGTAATGACAGCGGAAAAGGCACTGAATAAGCTGAACTACACTAGTCTCAATGGCAAGATGATTCGGATTACTTACTCTTCTCGTGACTCTTCTGCTCGTAGAAGTGGGATTGGGAACTTATTTGTTAAGGTATTTTGCCTTTGAGCTCTCTAGTACATTTGTTTGCAGCTTATGTTCTTTTTTGATGATGCCTAATTCTGTTTGGGGTGTTTTCTCATGTGAAGAATTTGGACAAGTCAGTTGACAACAAAACTCTGCACGAGACGTTTTCAGTGTGTGGAAGTATTGTGTCCTGTAAGGTTGCTACTGATCACATGGGTCAGTCCAAGGGATATGGTTTTGTGCAGTTTGAGAGTGAGGATTCAGCTAAGAATGCTATTGAGAAGCTGAATGGCAAAGTGCTGAATGACAAGCAGATTTTTGTTGGACCTTTTCTCCGGAAGGAGGAAAGAGAGTCTGCTGCCGATAAGATGAAGTTTACCAATGTCTATGTGAAGAATTTGTCGGAAACGACTACAGATGATGAGTTGAAGACTACTTTTGGGCAGTATGGTAATATTTCAAGCGCTGTGGTTATGAGGGACGGAGATGGGAGATCCAGGTGTTTTGGATTTGTCAACTTTGAGAATGCTGAAGATGCAGCCCGTGCTGTTGAGGCCCTCAACGGAAAGAAGTTTGATGACAAGGAGTGGTATGTAGGTAAAGCTCAGAAGAAATCCGAGAGGGAACTTGAGTTGAGCCGAAGATATGAACAAGGCTCAAAGGAGACAGGAAACAAGTTTGACGGTTTGAATTTGTATGTTAAAAACCTTGATGATACTGTCACGGATGAAAAGTTGCGCGAGCTGTTTGCCGAGTTTGGTACAATTACTTCCTGCAAGGTAAGTATTGTTGCTTTGCGCATACATAGTAACCATGAGAGATTTTCAATTTTTGTCTCTTGATTGATTTAAATATCTCACTTTTAAATCAAACAGGTTATGCGAGACCCTAGTGGTACTAGCAAAGGATCGGGATTTGTTGCCTTCTCAGCTGCCAGTGAAGCTTCTAGAGTGGTAATATAAATTATCTTTTCTTCAGACATTACTAAACTGTTTTGAGTCTCTAGATTCTTTCTTCATGTATATGCTTTTTTTTATATATATATATTTTTTATGCAGCTGAACGAAATGAATGGTAAAATGGTTAGTGGCAAACCGTTGTATGTTGCTCTTGCACAGAGGAAGGAAGAAAGAAGGGCTAAGCTGCAGGTAATACATCCCACCATCAATAAACAACCTAATCGTGGCGGGTACTTTTGTTTGACCCGTCATGATATATCCCTTATGGTCTTGTTTCAGGCACAGTTTTCTCAAATGAGACCTGCCTTTATTCCCGGTGTGGGTCCTCGTATGCCAATATTCCCCGGTGGTGCTCCAGGTATTGGACAACAGATTTTTTACGGTCAAGGACCTCCACCAATCATCCCTCACCAGGTACCACTTTTTTTCTAAGCTGAGATTTGTTTCATTGGATTTGCTGAGTAACTCGGTTCCCAGATAGATTATTTTGTGTTCTTTGAAGCTGTAATTTGAAATCAGTAACCACTCATCTGAGTTGCTTTAATCTGTGATAGCCTGGATTTGGATATCAGCCTCAGATGGTTCCTGGAATGAGGCCAGGATATTTTGGCCCGATGATGCAGCCAGGTCAGCAAGGCCCACGACCAGGTGGCAGACGGTCAGGTGATGGACCCATGCGCCATCAGCCTCAGCAACCAATGCCCTTTATGCAACCACAGGTTAGTTAGTGCTTAGATGAAAAAACATGGCATAAAATCCCGGGTCAAGATGATTCTATAAGCCCTTGCTTTGCTTTCTTCTCTCCTCTAGATGATGCCAAGAGGACCTGGGTACCGTTACCCTCCTGGTAGAAACATGCCGGACGGTCCAATGGCTGGAGGAATGGTTCCAGTTGCTTATGACATGAATGGAATGCCTTTTGGTCAGCCTATGTCCGCTGGTGCATTGGCTTCTTCCCTTGCTCAAGCCTCACCTGCTCAGCAGAGAACAGTAAGTCTTTCTCAATACGTAGTCTTTCAAATCGCGTGGTCTAGGAGAAGTTCACTTACATTCTCTGTTTCCTTTTGGATTTTTGTAGCTTCTAGGTGAGAGTCTATACCCATTAGTGGATCAGATAGAGCACGAGAACGCTGCCAAAGTGACTGGTATGCTTCTGGAGATGGATCAGACTGAAGTTTTGCATCTGCTCGAGTCACCGGAGGCTCTAAATGCTAAAGTTTCAGAAGCATTGGATGTGTTGAGAAACGTGAATAAGCCATCGCAGGTGAGTGAAGGCAAGAGTGGAACCCCAAGTGATCTCTTGGCTTCTCTTTCCATTAATGATCACTTATGAGAAGCTTTTGTCGGAGTTTTACTTTAACTCTCTTTCACACTCTCTCTCTCTCTCTGATTGACAAATTTTTTGCGGGAATTGATTTTGCCTTTTAGACTTTTGCTCGATATGATTGTTTCTGTTTTGACATGACTTGAAAGGATGGTTTTTTTGTTGGATAATCTTTTTACTTTGCTAATGGTGAAAGTCTTTTATGATTATTGGGTTTTTAATTAAGAAAAATCGCCTAAAAAAACCTTTAAGGTGGCACATTATGATATTTTAAACTTCCGAAGTATTTTACTAATATTTTAAATTTTCTAACATAGAAAAACTCTCAAAAGTGGATCTATAGGACGGCCGTCAAAAATTTTAATGGAATAACAAATTTTTATGGAATAACAAATACTGTTAACGGCAAAATTAAACGGCAAAATTAAAACCGTTTATAAATCAATTATTTTTTAATTAAAAAGATTAATTTTAACTATTATTACATTTAAAAAAATCAAAAGTGAAAAAGATATTAAAAACATAATTTTTTTTTTTTGTTTCTTCTTCCTCCTTCCCGAGACCACCGTTCATCTCCTCTCCTCTCAACCAAATCTAGCCACTCCCTTAAGTTGCTCGTTGAGGCGTTTGTTGTTGCTCGTTGAGGCGTTTGTTTCAGATGAATTTGGTGGCTAGGCTTGGATTTCTCGGCGACGAAAACTGAATCACTTCGGTGGCTTAGGGATTCACGGCGGCGGTTTCTCGGTGGATCTGCTCTGCGGATCTGGATTTAGAAGGATGCGGTAAAGAGAACAAATCTCTGTTGCCGCGGTGTGTGTGTATTGGAGACGCGATTCGATCTTCCGGCGTGGATGCGGTGTGGTTGGACCTGCGAGGCAGCGAGGCACGGAGGAGGAGAGTGATTTTCCCGAAGACCGCGGCTGCTAGAGGACGGCAGCAGATCTCACGGGATTTCGGCGAGTGCACCGCCGTCGATCTTTCTCTCTGCCTCACCGTCGACGGGGGTTGTGAGGCTTGTGTTGTTTTCTCTCCATCCTAGTCTCGAGGCGTGATTTGGGCTTCTCTCCACTTGAGGCCATTAGTGGAGGATCGGAAGTCTCTGCTTCCCGTCGCTGGTGTTAGGCTCGAGACTAGCGTAGAGGATCAAATGGATCAAATGCACAAAAGCCACCTTTACTGAAAAATGTTCGGATATGTCACCCTTCTAATAATTTTTTTAGTTTTGATTTTTATTTATATCCGAAAACTGAGTAAATGCCTTGATTATCCTCGTACATCAATAATATTACCAACCCAACCACAATTCTACCCACCCATCCCACCTAAACCTGATGACCCACCCAACCCACAATTATCCCCAAATAATTATCCCCATTTTTCCTCAGATTTTTTTCTCTCTCTTTCACTTTTCTGAAATTATTTTTTATTTCGGATGTTTTTATTTATGTTTCCTTTCACGGTTATGTGTTGCAATATGGGGGTTTAGTGAGTTGACATTCTAAGCTTTACTTCAATCTCTATGGATTCTTCTTTCAAACTGATATTTGATTAATTTGTGTTCTTGGTAGAAATTTGTGTTCTTGGTAGAATTTCGGACAACTGGGACAACTAATTAATACTTTGTTTGATTATTTGTGTTTTTTTGGTAGAATACCGGATAATTGGGACAACTAAATAATACTATGTTTGATTAATTTGTGTTCTTAGTAGAATTTTGGACAATTGGGACAACTAAATAATACTGTGTTTGATTAATTTGTGTGTTTGGTAGAATTTCGAACAACTGGGACAAGAAAAAAGAAGGGAAAAAGGGGCAAAAGACAAGAATAAACAAAAGATTTAAAGTTTATGGTTTTTGGAATTTGACCGTTAGAATTTATTTTAGTATGTTTTTCTTCAATTTGGTTAACTAATTATATTGTGTAAGTTATTCAGTACAACTGGATACAACTAGTATAACTATATAAATTACAAATACAATTAAAATAAATTAAAAACATAATTAATAATTTTAATTAGAGACCATACAATGTTGAAAAGACATTGTTCGAGTGTGGAATTGCTAGCTCATACAACGTTGAAAATATACTGGTTTGTTTTTGATTTTAGGTACTTTGAAGTAAAAATGGATTTAGGTACAACTTACTACAACTACGTACAACTGATACTAAGTACAACTTGGTACAACTGGTATAACGATATAAATTAAAACTACAATTAAAATCAATTAAAATTTAATAAAAAAAGGGACATGTGCGCCGTCAAATTAACACATGCGCCGTCAAATTAACATGTGCGCCGTTAATTTTGTACATAGTTGTCCCTGCATGTCCAGTTGTACTAAGTTCCTAATAGTTGTACTTTTGCGAATTTATGGTTTTTGTAGTTGAACCGTGATATAAATTATTACGTTGTAATTGTCCACATGATTTTTGAGTTTTAATGGTCATTTACGAGGTTTACATAGTACAAGTTCTGCAAAATCATATATTTGGTTTCTTTTTCATCATAAGATGGTTAACATTACCAATGTCTTCCTTATAGTATAAAGTGTGTTTGATGTGAAACAAGAATATGAATAAGAAACGGAAGATTAATTCATGTTATCCATATTTCGCATTATGAGAACCTCCTAAATGACCATTAAAACTCAAAAATCATGTGGACAACTACAACGTAATAATTTATATCACAGTTCAACTACAAAAACCCTAAATTCGCAAAAGTACAACTATTAGGAACTTCGTACAACTGGACACGTAGGGACAACTATGTGTATAACACGTAGTGAACCTCCTTAATGATAATTAATACATATATGTTCTTAGTTGTACCAAGTTGAACCAGGTAGTACAAATCCGATAAATTCAAATCCAGACAAATACAAGCACACAAATACATATATGTTCTTAGTTGTACCAAGTTGAACCAGGTAGTACAAATCCGAGAAATACAAATACATACAAATACAAACACACAAATTAAGTTTGTTCATCATGCCTTTCGGGCTGCAACCACCTCTCCATGTCTATGCCAGGCACAGACTTGTACATCCTCTTTCGGCGACGTTCTCCGGTGGATGGAAACCGCGCCTCTTGATTTCTTCCTTTTTTTTGGTGTACTATGGCGGTAAGGTGTTTTGTATACTTAGGGACAACTTTCTGTATATCACACTGATACTAAGTACAACTACGTACAACTGATACTAAGTACAACTTTGAAGTAAAAATGAATTTAGGTATAACTAATACTAAGTACAACTACGTACAACTGATACTAAGTACAACTTGGTACAACTGATATAACTATATAAATTAAAACTAAGTACAACTACGTACAACTGCAATTAAAATCAATTAAAAATTAATAAAAAGGGGACACGTGCGCCGACAAAAAAGGACATGTGCGCAATCAAATTAACACGTGTGCCGTTAATTTTGCACATAGTTGTCCCTACGTGTCAAGTTGTACGAAGTTCATAATAGTTGTACTTTCACGATTTTAGGGTTTTTGCAGTTGTCCTGTGATATAAATTATTATGTTCTAGTTGTCCAAGTGATTTTGGAGTTTTAATGGTCATTAAGAAGGTTTTCATAGTACAATTTGTGCAAAATCATAGTATAAGTTTGCAAAAAAAATACTCAATTAGCAATTACTCAAGTTGTCTCAGTTGTACCATTTGTATCAGTTGTCCTATATCTTTTAGTTGTACTATTTGTACCAGTTGTCCTATATATGCAATTTCCAACATCTCTTTCCTTTGTTTGTCAAACAAATCGCACAGAGCTTCTCCGGAATCAGAATCATTAGGATTTAGCAACACTGATCTCTGGTAACACTTAGCAGCTCGATTGAGATCATGGGTCACACGTGAGTAGGACAAGCAATTCCCAATTTGCATACCGAAACAAACAATTTTCAAATACAATCCCTAAATTGTGAAATCCCCAAATAACACACTTACTTAGTTTTGAAGCTTCAACAATGGTGGAGAAGAGAATGGCTAGGAAAAAGAAACTGATTGCAGAGGAGGAGGAGGTGGAGGGAAGCGGAGGTGGAGGCGAGTGCCGACGACGGAGAGATGGAATTGAGCTTGGCTCACGTGATCGGGAAAAAGAAGAAAATCAATTGAGATTTTTTTTTGTTTTTCTTTTTAATTTAATAATTAAATGAATTTATTTAAAATTAATTTATTTTGATAAGATACATTAAGGTTAAATTTGGGAATTCACTTATAAAGTGGCATAGTGATTAAAATGTGGCATGGGTGATCATTTTTTCTTCAAAAGTGGCAAATGTGACTCGTCCTCGGATCAATGCACAAAAGCCACATTTTCTGAAAAAATGTTCAGATATGCCACCCTTCTAATAATTCTTTTAGTTTTGATTTTTGTTTATATCCGAAAACTGAGTAAATGCATTGATTATCCTCGTACATCAATAATATTACCAACCCAACCACAATTCTACCCACCCATCCCACCTAAACCCGATGACCCACCCAACCCACAATTATCCCCAAATAATTATCCTCATTTTTCCTCAGATTTTTTTATCTTTCTTTCACTTTTCTGAAATTATTATTATTTTTTTTGGTCCAAACTTCTCTGAAACTTTGTACACGATGACGACGACGAACACGACGAAACCGAATTCAACGTCAAGTCGAATTCCGACGGAATCATCGACACAACTCCTTTCTTCATTCCGGCGTTTCAGGAACCGTGAGCGTTGATGTAGACAATGGGATTCATCGATAAGGTCCTAGAGAGGCAGCGAGATTCCTTCGTCATGCTGGTAGCCAGAGGATATATGATGCGTGAGCCGTCGAATTGGGAGAAGCTGGAGATGGAATCAGAGTTTATAATTTTCGTATTGGGAGAAGATGGAGATGAAATTTGGTCATTGTATATACATTTCAATGTGGAGCCTATGTTTCTAGTTTAATGGGCTTTGCTTGGTTCAATCAGAATTCGAGGTTCGCATCTGGGTTCACACCGTTGTAGCCGAAACCGTTGGATTCGATCATGGATTTGGAAAGAGCCAAGACTAATCGCCGGAGGAACTCACTTCGGCCTAGGACGATGTAATTTAACTCTATGTGCTCTCAAAATCTCGTCTTTGATGTGTTTTGTCTTTCAATTGCTGATGATTCATTTGTTAGTATCACTTGGGACGAGGTCATATTGAGATAACGATGAAAGCTCAGCTTTATCGATTGTTGGAGTAACGAACATCCGAGTGGTGTTTATATCATTAGCCTTGTTCTTGTTCTGCCTTTTTGTGTGTGTATGTGTTCTTCTTGAATTGACTTGATTTGATTTTCATCATGACTGAATTGTGAATATCTGCATCTTGTGAGCTCTTCAGTGACCTAACACGAATTAATCATCATGACGTTTTCATTCTTTGTTTACGATTCTATTCTACAACCTAGGACTTTGATTTGGAGTTCGGATGTTTTTATTTATGTTTCCTTTCACGGTTATGTGTTGCAATATGGGGGTTTAGTGAGTTGACATTCTAAGCTTTACTTCAATCTCTATGGATTCTTCTTTCAAACTTATGTTTGATTAATTTGTGTTCTTTGTAGAAATTTGTGTCCTTGGTAAAATTTCGGACAACTGGGACAACTAAGTAATACTTTGTTTGATTATTTGTGTTTTTTTGGTAGAATACCGGACAACTGGGACAACTAAATAATACTTTGTTTGATTAATTTGTGTTCTTAGTAGAATTTTGGACAACTGGGACAACTAAATAATACTGTGTTTGATTAATTTGTGTGTTTGGTAGAATTTCGGACAACTGGGACAAGAAGAAAGAAGGGGGAAAGGGGCAAAAGGGCAAGAATAAACAAAAGATTTAGAGTTTATGGTTTTTGGAATTCGACCGTTTGAACTTATTTTAGTATGTTTTTCTTCAATTTGGTTAACTAATTATATTGTGTAAGTTATTCAGTACAACTGGATACAACTAGTATAACTATATAAATTACAAATACAATTAAAATAAATTAAAAACATAATTAATAATTTTAATTAGAGACCAGACAATGTTGAAAAGACATTGCTCGAGTGTGGAATTGCTAGCCCATACAACGTTGAAAATATACTGGTTTGTTTTTGATTTTAGGTACTTTGAAGTAAAAATGGATTTAGGTACAACTTACTACAACTACGTACAACTGATACTAAGTACAACTTGGTACAACTGGTATAACGATATAAATTAAAACTACAATTAAAATCAATTAAAAATTAATAAAAAGGGGACATGTGCGCCGTCAAATTAACATGTGCGCCGTTAATTTTGTACATAGTTGTCCCTGCATATCCAGTTGTACTAAGTTCCTAATAGTTGTACTTTTGCGAATTTAGGGTTTTTGTAGTTGAACTGTGATATAAATTATTACGTTGTAGTTGTCCACATGATTTTCGAGTTTTAATGGTCATTTAGGAGGTTTACATAGTACAAGTTTTGCAAAATCATATATTTTGTTTCTTTTCCATCATAAGATGGTTAACATTACCAATGTCTTCCTTATAGTATAAGGTGTGTTTGATGTGAAACAAGAATATGAATAAGAAACGTAAGATTAATTCATGTTATCCATATTTCGCATTATGAGAACCTCCTAAATGACCATTAAAACTCAAAAATCATGTGGACAACTACAACATAATAATTATATCACGGTTCAACTACAAAAACCCTAAATTCGCAAAAGTACAACTATTAGGAACTTCGTACAACTGGACACGTAGGGACAACTATGTGTATAACACGTAGTGAACCTCCTTAATGATAATTAATACAGGTATGTTCTTAGTTGTACCAAGTTGAACCAGGTAGTACAAATCCGATAAATTCAAATCCAGACAAATACAAGCACACAAATACAAATATGTTCTTAGTTGTACCAAGTTGAACCAGGTAGTACAAATCAGATAAATTCAAATCCAGACAAATACAAGCACACAAATACATATATGTTCTTAGTTGTACCAAGTTGAACCAGGTAATACAAATCCGAGAAATACAAATACAGACAAATACAAACACACAAATTAAGTTTGTTCATCATGCCTTTCGGGCTGCAACCACCTCTCCATGTCTATGCCAGGCACAGACTTGTACATCCTATTTCGGCGACGTTCTCCGGTGGATGGAAACCGCGCCTCTTGATTTCTTCCTTTTTTTTGGTGTACTCTGGCGGTAAGGTGTTTTGTATACTTAGGGACAACTTTCTGTATATCACACTGATACTAAGTACAACTACGTACAACTGATACTAAGTACAACTTTGAAGTAAAAATGAATTTAGGTATAACTAATACTAAGTACAACACTACAAGAAAACAGTCGATTACCAACGAAAATTTACATCGAATTTTGGCCGTCGTAATGTTACGGCGAAGTTACGACGACATTACGACGAAATTTTATTTCGATGTAATTTCGTCGTAAATGTTTGTCGTCGTAATATCGTCGTAATTGGACGTCGACATTACGACGATATTACGACGATGTGAAGAATCGTCGTAATATCGTCGGAAGTTTACATCGATGTTACGAGAACTTATATTCGATGTACATTACGACGAGTTTACGTCAAATGTGTGTAGGTAGGTGGCCACGTTTTAAAGTAGGTTCACCTAATAATTTACATCTCATATATTTGTCGTAAATCCGTCGTATAAGCGATGTAAATTCGTTGTAAATTATTTTTCGATGTAAATTCGATGTAAATTTCCGATGTAAATCCGTTGGTAATTCTGAAAAATTTCTATAAATACAGCCAACAATTCAAACGAAAATTTCAAAAAAAAAATACAAACACTTCTCCAAAAAAAAAAAAATTTAAAAAACTCTTTTTATAAAATGTCTATATACGAACTACGAAGATGGATGTATACGCAAAAGGATTCGGAGGGAGCGTTGACGAAAGAATTCAAAGAGGGGCTGGAAATATTCATGTATCAGGCCAGAAATATGCAAACAACCCTTGAAAGCGGTAAGATGTTCTGTCCTTGTCGTAAATGCAAGAATACGAGATATATTTTTATTGAGACGGTGTGGAAGCATTTACTAAATAGAGGGTTTATGCCGCAATATTATGTTTGGTATCAACATGGAGAGGGTTTTGAAAGGAGTACTACTGATCAA
>PKMM01050750.1:51160-103134 GCA_002933915.1 Eutrema heterophyllum | reverse complement strand
CAAGTAAGTTTACGTAATAAAAAAATTTCATCAAGTATATCGATGCTCGATCTAACATGCACACTTCTCGATGTGCCTTTTTCAATTCATAGGTGGATCATGGCGACCCTGCATATCCAATATGGTTTCATGAGTTACTACAAGGCCCCCTCGGGAAGATAACGACTGCACCCATGTATTTCACATGTGGTTATGTGTTTCATACATACAAATACGGTGTTCAGCGGGCAACTACCAACTACGGAGTATGTGTTAGGGGTGAAATAGATTTTTATGTGGTGTTGCAGGAAATAATTGAAGTTGAGTACCCCGGCTTGGTTAGTATGAAATGCGTTCTCTTCAAATGTGATTGGTTCGATCCAACAGTCGGTCGAGGGGTGCGAATTAACAAATTTGGTGTGGTCAACGTCAACAAAGCACGGCGATATAACAAGTTTGAACCATTTATCCTAGCATCACAAGCAGAACAAGTAACGTTCGTGCCATATCCGCGAGTTCGAACCACTGGGCCCACATGGTTATCAGTTATTAAAATAGCTCCAAGGGGTAAAATTGTTGGTGTTGACGATCTTCCAATGCAACAAGATTCTTGCTGTGACATTACAGAACCAGAGATTAAGGAAAACGTTATGTTAATTGATCCCCGCAACCGGGAACTTGAATGTTTACCTGACGACACAGAAGAAGAAGGCGATTCCGATGAGTTTGATGAGAGTGACGATGATTCTCAACCTGAAGATGATGAACCCAATGAAGATGATGAACCGAGCGGCGATGATGATTCTGATTGATTTATATATGTAATTGCTCTTATTTTAATTTTTATAATAAAACTTGATCTCGGCATATGACCGGAGATAATCGGAGATGGGATTGTAAGGATTCCCACATGTTGAATATTAGACATGCGGGAGTCCTTTCGATCACATCTCCGGTTATCATTATTACGACGGATTTACGACGATTAAAGACATTCGTCGTAACCTCGTCGTAACCCTTTAACCATTTAATTCAAATTTCCGGTTCAATAGAATGGTATCGTGTTAATTCAAATTCAACTTTTACGACGATGTTACGACGAACTCGTCGTAATGTCGATGGTAATGTACGACGACTTTACGACGAATTCGTCGTAATATCGTCGTAATACTTAATAAGGTAAAAGGGTTTAGGGTTTAGGGTTTAGGGTTTAGGGTTTAGGATTGGTTATAAATGTTTGGTTTTGCATCAATTATATTGTTTTACATAAGTTCTCGATTCGTTGTTTGACGTAATACAAAAATGATTAACAATTTATACTTCATGCATGTTAAGAAGAAAATTATACAACGAATGTTATGGTGTATTAAGCGGAGATAAGGAAATTTTCCATTTCTCAGATTCAATCATCATTATTGATTGTATTGGGTATAATGAAAAGTTTTTGATGTACAAATATACTTCGTTAATACCAGACGGATATGTGTGTTAGGGTTTAGGGTTTAAGGTTTAAATTTCTATTATTACGACGAACTTACAACGTATCTGTCGTAATTTCGATGGTCAATTACGACGATGTTACGACGATTCCGTCGTAAAATCTTCGTACCCCAAAATTAATTTTCCCGCGTGGAGTGACAATTTCCCGCGTAGGGAAATTGTTCTTATTGGTTTACTATTCGGTTTCGTGGATTACGACGATTTTACGACGGACCGTCGTAAAATTGTCGTAATATAGCATCGAAATTACGACGGCCACAAAATCTATATATACCCGAGCCCAGATTTTTCCCTCACAACTCACAATCTCCTTCTCTCTCTACCGAATTCCGGAGCTTTCTCTCTTTAAGGTAAATTTTTTTTTTGTTTTTTTGTTTTATTAATAAATTAGATTAGTATATTTGATTGTTAATAGTAGATAGGGATTGGAATAATTAGATAGAATTTGAATTATATATGATTGGAATTAGATTGGATATATTATATTTTTGATAGTCGTTAATTTTTTTTTAGATATGGGGCCACGTAGGAATCATTATCGCGCATTTATGGGTGGCGAGTCGGGGCCGAGTGTTAATTCGGATGCCGCCCCATCATCGTCTGCCACACCGTCTGTGGTTCCAGACACTGGGCCCGCCCCACATGCGACCCCGCCACCGCCAGATGCTCCTACACCTCGACCCGCTTTGATATATGCGGGATTGACGGTCGAGGACATTTTGCGGTCGCTGGGTCATGATTGTTTACCCCGGTTTGATCCGCTCCGCCCGCCGGGTACTTTTTGGTACGTAAGCTAAATTTTTTTTTTTTTTGTCATTAATATATGCTTTTTACATTTAATTTTATTTTTATATTTCAGGTTTAAGGAAGACAACAAAGTCGGGCGGAGTGTGTCTGACACCATCAAAGTCGGGCGGAGCCTCACCGCAATTGGTCTGCTGTTCCGAGCGACGTCGTTGATACGTGGTTCAAATGTTTCGCGGTACGTAATTTAATTGTTTTTTTGGTTTATAATAATTATTTAATTTTATTTAATCGTTTCTAATTGTTTTCTTGTTTTTATAGCAAAAATGGCACTGGGATGTTGCGATCAACGAGACGGTGAAGACGGAGTTTAAGGCGAAGGGAAAGTTGCGGCTCAACAATACCGTCTCCGATTGGAAGCGGAAGTGGGAGGTTGACGGCGATGAGGCGAAGCCCCCGTACATGTCTTCCGAAGTTTGGAACGGCTTGAAGACACACTGGATGGATCCGCATTCGCAGCAAGTGGCTGCTAAGTGTTCGGCTTCTTGGAACACTGTCGGTCCAGACGGTCGGCCTGCGGTGTTGCCACATACTTCAGGCCAAACTTCGTTTGCGGGAAGACGTCTTCAAATGGTATGATTTTTTTTTTATTAATTTGTTTTTCCTGCTTTTGTAATTAATTAAATTTATTCTTTAACCGTTTATATTTTCCGAATGTCATTTGTTTAGGCAAACGGAGGCGAACTTCCTCCGATGACTCGAGTTTTTGAGGAAACTCACAAAAAGAAAGACGGTTCTTTTGTGGATCTTCGGGCGGAGCAGGTCTACAATAACGTGCAGGCACGGATCGAGGAGCGTCAAACTCAGCTCTCTCAGCAGCTATCACCTGGCGATAGCTCGGTCCAGTCCAATGCGGCTTTGACCACAGCGTAGATGGACGAGATTTATGAAGAGGTAATTAATAATATTTATATTAAATTTTTAATTATTTCGTATTCAATTTATTAATTTTAACGTTTTTTTTTAGGTTGCCCCGAAGAAAAAGGGCAGAGTTTTAGGGATGGGATCGATTAGAGATAGTTATGTTGCCTCGGCTTCCGCACATCGTCCGACCAACGATCCGGTTGGGTTGAGGAACGAGTTGAACACTGCCCATTCCGAGATCAACACTTTACGGGCGAAGCAAGCGGAATCCGATCAGAAGATCCTTGGATTAGGTAAGACGATCCAAGGATACGATTCTCTGTTCGAACTTCTTGCTGTGGATAATCCCGCCTTGGCGAAGGCCCTGAGAGCGCAGCAAGCATCGACATCGGGACCGAGGGATGAGGATGAGGATGAGGATCCGGATCCGCTCGCGAAAAAGCGAGCGGAATTGTTGCATAGAACCGACGAGGAACTTTTTGAAGAATTTGGTATTAATTAGTATATTGTAGTTTGTATTTGGGATTTTAATTTGTATTTTTGAATTATTAATAAAATTTTAATTATTTTATTATATATTTAAAATTTGTATTTTAGAATTATTTATAAAATTTTAATTATAATTATTTAAATTATAATTTATTAATATATATTTAAATTTATTATTTATTAAATAATAATTTATTAATGAATATAATTCGATATATCGTCGTAAATTCGTCGTAAACAAGTCGTCGTAACCTCGTCGTAAATAATCCGTCGTAACATCGTCGTAAATAATCCGTCGTAACATCGTCGTAACACGTCTTTGGTATAATCGTCGTCAATTCGTCGAAATAGTACGACGAATTTACGACGAAATATTTACGATGGTTTTACGACGATTTATATGCATCACAGATTTTACGACGACTCTACGACGATTAGGGTTTAACGACGAACAATTTACGACGAAATGACAATCGTCGCTAAATCGTCCCAAACCCGATTTTACATCGATTTTACATCGATTCTGTCCGTTGTAAAACGACTGTTTTCTTGTAGTGCAACTACGTACAACTGATACTAAGTACAACTTGGTACAACTGATATAACTATATAAATTAAAACTACAATTAAAATCAATTAAAAATTAATAAAAAGGGGACACGTGCGCCAATAAAAAAGGACATGTGCGCAATCAAATTAACACGTGTGCTGTTAATTTTGTACATAGTTGTCCCTACGTGTCCAATTGTACGAAGTTCATAATAGTTGTACTTTCACGATTTTAGGGTTTTTGCAGTTGTCATGTGATATAAATTATTATGTTCTAGTTGTCCAAGTGATTTTGGAGTTTTAATGGTCATTAAGAAGGTTTTCATAGTACAATTTGTGCAAAATCATAGTATAAGTTTGCAAAAAAAAAACTCAATTAGCAATTACTCAAGTTGTCTCAGTTGTACCATTTGTATCAGTTGTCCTATATCTTTTAGTTGTACCATTTGTACAAGTTGTCCTATATATGCAATTTCCAACATCTCTTTCCTTTGTCTGTCAAACAAATCGCACAAAGCTTCTCCGGAATCAGAATCATTAGGATTTAGCAACACTGATCTCTGGTAACACTTAGCAGCTCGATTGAGATCATGGGTCACACGTGAGTAGGACAAGCAATTCCCAATTTGCATACCAAAACAAGCAATTTTCAAATACAATCCCTAAATTGTGAAATCCCCAATAACACACTTACTTAGTTTTGAAGCTTCAACAATGGTGGAGAAGAGAATGGCTAGGAAAAACAAACTGATAGCAGAGGAGGAGGAGGTGGAGGGAAGCGGAGGTGGAGGCGAGTGCCGACGACGGAGAGATGGAATTGAGCTTGGCTCACGTGATCGGGAAGAAGAAGAAAATCAATTGGGATTTTTTTTTTGTTTTTCTTTTTAATTTAATAATTAAATTAATTTATTTAAATTAATTTATTTTGATAAGATTCATTAAGGTTAAATTTGGGAATTCACTTAGAAAGTGGCATAGTGATTAAAATGTGGCATGGGTGATCATTTTTTCTTCAAAAGTGGCAAATGTGACTCGTACTCTAGCGTAGACCAATTTGGTTTTGTTTTTGTTTTTTTTTTTTGTCATTTCTTTTTTACTTTTTAATTTTTAGGATTAAAATTGTAATAATAATTAAAATTAATTTTTTTATTAAAAATAATTTAATTTTTAACGGCTTTTATTTCACCGTTAACGGTATTTGCTATTATGTTAAAAACTTGGACGGCGTGTACTCATGATCCAATTTGAGGGTTTTTTTTTATTAAAAGTTCTAAGTTAAATGTTTAAAGTGTGAGTGAAATAGTTCAGAGGTTTAAAATGTCAATACGTGTCACTTTAAAAGTTTTTTTATGCGATTTTCCCTTTTTAATTATCTTAGAAAAAATGTTTGCCAATGGTCCATTACATGGAAGAATGGCTTTGTAAACATCTCTGGAACTGCCCCTCCTGATCAACCACTGCTCGTCGAAATTGTTTGTAGCTCTCAAAATGTCTGTGAAGGGAATTGTCAAGCCTAAGTTTAGGTTGCGTAATGGCGAATAATAGACCGGATCAAAAGGTCTATTAATGCGTAGTGGACGATCCAAATTGGTTGCTGGCTTCAGTTCCTTTCTTGGTGAAGGAAACGAAGTTATCACCGGAGATCATATCTCCGACGAAGGTCTGACCACCATAAGTGACATTAGAATTCGACCCACATTTGACGTAAAACTTCTCGGGACGAAAATATGTAGATGTAGCAGAAAGAGTGGGACGAGGAAGAAGAACAATAACCACTGTAAGCGCAAGAGATATCGCAACAGGAACTGGAACACAATCTGACACATGAGATTTCTCTACAAGAATATATTACTAGCCAATCTTTTAAGTGCACTTACAAGATTGGCCTAAAACAATATATGACAAGCTCAAGACACACATTGAGTTGTCTAACTAGCCTAACACGTTCAAGGATCTATACGCGATCTAAGAACTCCATAGACAAACCCCTTAGCACCTTAGCTTTGATCTCTTACAAGACAACCAAAAACCCTATTGCTAAGAATTCTCTCTCATATTGTGTTAAGCGCATACAACGCTTAAACACACCTATTTATACACAATAGGTAAAAGACTAACCCTAATCGAATTCATCCTTGGAGATAAAGGCAAATCTCTAAGGATATGTAATGTTTCCTTTTTCTTCTCCTAATAATAAGGAATCTCCTCAAGGTTGCAATACCTCTCCAAGATGCGTCTAGCTCAGCTATCACTTCTTGGCTCGTCCATGTCAGCTACTAAGCCCAATCTAGAAGTCCAATCCAAGTCATGACTTCTGCTCCTCGTCATTAGTCGCCTAGCAGTGCTCCCTTGTATCACCTAATGAGCTACTTGAACTGGTACAACGACTGTTTCAAAAGCTGCATCTTCAATCTCCCCTTTTTTAGCTTTGTGTGTCTCTCAAGCACCTGCATCAACCACTCATACCACACAAGCATGACTCCCCCAAAATCCTTGATTCGGTCACTCCCCCATAATTCAAGCCTATTTCTCCTAGCCACTTTCATCTCCCCCAACTTGTGAGCACATAGAAATTAAAAACACCTTTTCTTTTTCTTTTGAAGTGTGTCACGAACTAACACATGGACTTGAAGCAGTATTCATACTTAGCTCGACACGATCTTAACTTCAGTGGTTAATTTTCAATTGAACTATCTCTCTGAAATTAATTTGAACTCCACAAGTTTTCCTCCATTCAGTCAGATCTCCGATCACATCAGATATTGAATGATTTCGATGAACTCGATGTATTATTCCCTGTTCTGAATCAGACTGTCCAATAGACTTATTCGTTTCATCCAATTATGCTTGTTCTGAAACCTGATGTATTAATCCTTGTTCTGAAATACAACTAGACTGATCTTCTGAAACAGTACGCTTCTTTAATTCATTACATTATGTTTGTTCTGAGTCACTGTCTGTATTGAATCCATTCCACTTCAGGTTAAAATACCACTACAAGAAAACATCGGAAATTCCGACGACAATTTCCGACAACCTTGTTTCTCGGAAATATTCCGACGAAAATGGGACAATATTCCGACTAATTTAACGAAATGTCGGGAGTTTATCGGAAATTTCCGAGGAAATATTTTTCTCGGAAAATAGACGGAAAAATTGTAGATAATTTGTTGGAAATTCGCGACGAGCAGGGTTTGTCGGAAACTTCTCTGAAAAATTATCGGAAAAACGTCGGAAGTTACCGATGAGGTAGTTTGTCGGAAATGGCTCGGAAAAATCATCGAAATGGCGTCGGAAAATTTCCGACAAGAATGTTTGTCAGAATTTTGTCGGAAAATCATAGGGAAGTCGCCGAAAAAATTTTCCGACTATATTTCGAGGAAATCAGCCGTCGGAAATAAAGTTAATAAACCAGCCATCGTTCTCCAGATCTGCCTCAGCAAAAAAACAAAAAAATCTTCAAAAATCAGAATTTTTTTTCCCAATGTCTTCTACTAATATATTTCAACCTCGAGCATGGATGTATAACCATATTGATGCTGCAACAGGAGAAATCATGAACGAATTTAAGGCATGGCTGCGGCAATTCATGAGTTTCGCTATGAATCAAGAGATCCCTCGTGAACAAGGTAATATGAGCTGTCCTTGTGTCAAATGTGGGAATGATCGGTTCATTAGTATAGATACGATTTGGAAGCATTTGTTTTGGTACGGGTTTACACCGGGGTATTGTTGATCGTATAAATCACACAAGGATAAAAAGAGCTGAAAGATCGATCGGTATCTCGTTGTTATTAAGTCGAACTCGTCGGAATTTACAAAAATACTCTTAAGTCGATGGTGAAGTCGAAATCGAGTTTCGAGCTCTCACTTTCTCTCTCTAAAATTTCTCTTTTTTCTTTTTCCTCCCCCCCAATATAATCGGGAATCCTTATTTATAAGCCTCTTCGGCGGCTTCGACAAGTTCCCCGAATCCGGGAAAAGCTCCGCGAATCCCGGATTAGAAAACTAATTAATCTTGCTTTTCCGTGTTTTCCGTAAAGTTCCGCGAATCCCGGAAATGGCATCTGATTATGACAGGTTGATACTTATGAGCTCGACACATCGTAGGTCGGTAATAGTATGACGTCTTTTTCTTCTACTGATCTCAAACCGTCGTCGATCGGGATCAACCAGGCCGATCTTGGTTCGACATATGGATTTGAGTACGGCCTTTACCGAGCTTGATGGTTGGTCGTTTTGGTCTCTTTTTACCGATTTTGAACCATCGTTGATCGGGGCTTGATTCACCGATCTAGATTCAAGTTCGGCATATATTCGGATTCTTACCGAACTCATCGGTCAATAGTCACTCGTGGACTATTCCTTCAAGTTCGGAGATCGGTAGTCACTCGTGGACTATTCCTTCAAGTTCGGCGGCCGTTTCGAGGTCTTTCCTTCCGGGTTCGAACCGTCGTCAACCGGGATCAATAGGGCCGGTTTCGGTTCAAACCGGGGAGTGCTAAACTGACCACCAACAGGTATTATGTATGGTTTTCGCATGGAGAAAATGTGGAATCATTGCCAAGTAGTAGTCGTGTTCCTAGAGGTGAGCGGATTACGCATGATGATTTTAGTAGGTTTAGAGATGAAGGTAATCCAACACATAGGGAACAAGATAACGTGGTTCAGATGGTTACAGATGCGTTTCGGGAAACTATAGAAACAACCGAGGTTACTGGATGAGGATCAGAGACCTCCCACCGTCGGACCGACCCAATCAACCAGGGTTACTGTTCGACAAACTTTGGAGCGATGTGGAGCTCCTGACGATATTGTCTTTCGCATCCCGGATAAGGATCAGAGACCTTGGGATGCTCCTGAGGGTTACGTCTGCATTTATGAAGATTATTTCAGAAGTTGCGGACTCAAATTTCCTCTGCCCGAGCTGCTTTACTTGTACTGCGCTCGCCGGGGCGTGGCGATATCCCAACTTCAACCTGCCACGATCATCAACATCGTCGGGCTTCTAGTCCTTGGGGAGGATTGCGACATCCCGGTTGACGTCCAGGTATTTGAGAGGCTCTTCCGCGTGAATATTGCCAAACAGAAGCCTTGGTACTTATCGGCTAACGCGAAACCGGAATATGACCTCGTGACGGGAAACAAACCGAGCAAGGTCAACAGTTGGAATATTCGCTACTTTTTCTCCAGATTGACGACCTTTCAGTAGAACGGCCCGATGGCAATTACCGGACTCGATGGAGGATCCCCATCGGTAGATATTGGTCTTTGCTTCGCCACTTCTTTTGTTTGATCTTATCTAACCGTTTTCAATTTTGTCTTTTCAGTCCGTCACACTCCGAGCATTCTCACAACGATCGAAGGTTTTACGTCTGAGCACGAGAAAAGGTTGAGTGTAGCTGGGAAAGTTCGTTGGCCGGAAGCATATCAGGAGAAGCTCGATCTGAAGGCTAAACGAATCCTTAGAAGTACGTCTTCAGCAATTATTTTCGTTTCGTTTGACATTGGTATATTTCTAACTCAGAATTGCTTCTGCCACAGCCAATCCACTTGGTAGGAAAAGGACGGGGAAGATGAAGATCGATGACATTCCTGACATTGATTACGATCTCGAGGACGACAAGGACCTTGCCGAGGTTTCTCCCAACCAACAGGTCGACGAGCAGGTTGTTGCTGAGGAGCAGGCTGCCGAAGAGGAGACGGTGGAGAGGGAAAAGCCGTTTGGTGAAGGGGAGCAGGTTCCTCTCGAAGGGGAAGTAAATCCCGAAACCGATCTGGAGGCCGAAAGGCGGAAGAAGAAGAAGAGGAAGAGTTCGTCAAAAAGGTTGGCGAGGCAGGCTGCGATAGGACCGAGCTCCCCCCAGGCAGGCGATAATTTGATGGCGGTGCGTACCGAGATTGATGGGGAAAATCTCTCAGACCGGTCTGCCGTCTCGAAAAGACAACGAACTGCCGGACCATCGGCCCATTCTGTCAAGTTCGATTACGACAAGGACGAGCCCGTTATTAATGATGCGGGAGCGTGCACCGATCTGTATCGTCAATTGACTTTCGGCATCCAAGAGTTGCCTCCAACCAAAGACCTTTTCCAGTCTGATGCTTATAAGAAGCTAGCTCGTACTACTGCCGACGTAAGCGAACTCTCTCTCTCCTCTTTTTTTTTTTTTTATCTTACCTTTTTTTTTATCCCCTTTGCAGATGACGACCTTCTTTTATCCCCTTTTCAGATGGTGGCTCAGACGAATGAGCTTGTTGGAACTTACGACCGCGAGCTCGGTATCGCGCGTCGTGAGGCCATCGAGGTTGGAGATGTTGCCAAGGAACTGCAAAAGGAGCTGCTTGCTGAGCAGGCGAGATCGGAAGCCGGCGACGTGGCTTTTGCCGAACTTAAAACGGAGCTGCTCGTCGCAAGAAAGGCGTATGCCGAGGTTAAGGCAGACATGGACGCGGTCGTCCAAGAGCTGAAGGACGAGGTTATTTGTCTGAAGGGGATCCGCACAAGGGAGATCGAGAAGAGAAAGGAGGTCACGGAGAAGTGTCAAGCTCGCCTCCAAAAGGTGAAGGAGCATCTTGCTGCAATTGATAGGCGAAAGACACCGTTCCTCGGCATCAACCAGCTCCGTGGAGTTCTCAGCTTTTGTGACGTTCTTGAAAAGAAGTACGGCATCGCTGTTCCGCCGGCCCGTATTGAAAAGCTGAAGAAGCTTAAGGCTGAGAAGTCGGCGGAGTATGAATCCATTGACTATGACGAGCTTACCGCGGAGGATCTCACATTGTCGCCGTTCATCGATCCCATTCATGCGGAGATCTCCCAACCGATTGGGGTAGAAGTTCCTCCGGGTCTGGATACGTTCGGTTCAAATCGGCCTGCGATATCGGGCGACCGAGCAAAAGAGATGAGGGATGAAGATGTCTGACCTTCTTTTTTTTTTATTTGCTTATGCTGGTTTGGTGAACTCTTTTATGCCCGAGGGGCTTTCGTGTAAACTCTTCTTTTTATTTTTATTTTTTTTGTTACTCTTTTTGCCCACAAGGGCTTTAATGAATTCGGTATTTCTTCTTTTCTGTTGTTTAAGTCAAAATTTCGATCTCGGTTTTATCTTGTTCGTACGTGAATATCGAGTTCGGCTTTTGTGAGGTCGTAAAATGATACGATCCTCTCGAGTTCATCGTATACCAAAATGGGGCCGTAAATAGATACGGTCTTAGTCGGGGTATAAAGGATGAACTCGATTCTACGACAGGTTCGAGGTCGGCGATCATTCGTAGATCGGCTTACTAGTTTGCGATTGTTGAGAAATCGGCTTATTTTTGCGAGAGGAAACGTTCGACTTTACCTTGGAGCTTAGCATAAGAGAGCATCGGTAGCTCGTCTTAAGATACTCCAGGTCTTCTCAGATCGAATCGGAGTGTGCGACATTGACTCGGCTTATTTAGCTCGGATGATCTGAGAGCGGATATAGTGCGGAACTGGTCTCGGCTTATCATGGAAAGTGTGTTATCCATAGCACCATGAGGATGCATGCGAGACAAAGCTCGGCTTATTCATTTATACTGATCGCCTGGCCATGACGTCGGTGTGGAAAACCGCGATGGTTTAAGTACGAACTTTTCAAGTTCGGTTTTTCGAAGATGCGAACTTCTCGAGTTCGGCTTTTTGTTGAAAGGGCGAACTTTTCATGTTCGGTTTTTTTTTTTTTTTTTTTTTTCTTTTTTTTGAAGATGCGAACTGCTCAAGTTCGGCTTTCGAAGATGCGAACTTTTCTAGTTCGACTTTTTCGAAGATGCGAACTTTTCGTGTTCGGCTTGCGGTGCGAACTTTTTGAGTTCGGCTTTCTATTGAAAGGGCGCACTTTTCATGTTCGGTTTTTTGTTGAAGGTGCGGACTTTTCAAGTTCGGCTTTTTTTTTTTTTTTTTTTTTTTTTTTTTTTTTTTGAACTTAGTAGTAATAGCGCTTGAGATTTATTGAGTTCCATGATCTCGAGATCGGGGTTCCGTCCATCTTCATAAGTTCGTAGACGCCCGGTTTGACGACTCGCATTATCTGATATGGGCCTTCCCAATGGGTGCCGAGCTTACCAGCGTTTTTCTCTTCGGTCCCTTGGAAAACTTTTCTTAGAACAAGGTCACCATCTTCAAAATGTCGACCTCGTACTTTCTTGTTGTAATAGCGTGCCGCTAAGTTTTGGTAGTTATGTATTCGGAGTAACGCTTGTCCTCGCAGTTCCTCCAGGCCGTCGAGATTGTTGAGCATCATTTTATCATTGAGGCCGGGATTTTGTGTTAGCATTGTTCTGCGTATGGTGGGGATGTAGATCTCGGCCGAACATAAAGCCTCCGAGCCGTATGCTAAGAAAAAAGGAGACTGTCCGGTAGACCGCCGAGGTGTAGTTCGATGAGACCAGAGGACTCCGTCTAGCTCGTCGGACCATCGTCCCTTCTTCGCATCCAATCTCTTCTTGAGTCCGTCGATCACGGTTTTATTAGTCGCTTCTGCCTGACCGTTGCCTTGTGGGTATCTTGGTGTTGAGAAACTTAGTCGGATTTTCCACTTTGCACAAATGTCACCGAACGACGTTGAAATGAACTGTGGTCCATTGTCGGTGATGATCTCATATGGCACTCCGTGTCGGCATATGATATATTTCCACACAAAATTCTGAACATTGAGAGCTTGTATCTCGACGTACGATTCGGCCTCAACCCGTTTGGTGAAATAATCGGTCATAACGAGGATGAACTGCTTATGTGTCGTTGAACGCCGTAGTGGACCGATGATGTCCATCGCCCATCGCATAAAAGGGTAAGGTGCAATTGACGTTGCTAATAGTTCGGCAGGTATATTGATCATCGGACCGTGTCGTTGGCACTTGTCGCATTTTGCGACGAACTTCTCACAGTCTTTCAACATGGTTGGCCAATAGTAACTGGCTTTTTTTATTTTCAAAGCAAGGGAGTGCCCTCTGGAATGATTTCCTCCTCTCCCTTCGTGCACCTTCCTCATGACTTTGTCAGTGTTGTTACTCGGTACGCATATTAGCAGGACTCCCGCGGCGCTCCATCGGAATAATTCCCCATCGAGGACGACGTACGAGGCTGCTCTCATCTTAAGTCGCCGAGCTGCCCATCTGTCCGTTGGGACCTGTCCGTCGCTGATGTACATCTTGAGTTCGGTAGTCCAATCCTCGTGTTCCTCATCTTCTTCGGCCTCAATATCAATCGACTCCACATTGTTGTCATCGTCGGACTGATCCCGTAGATCGGGATTTTGCGGGAAATCTAGCTCGGGAGTAGTTTTCAGGTTGATCTGCCGGGATGATACTTTTCTAAGCTTTCTCGTTTTGAGTTTTGCATCCGGTTGTTCGTCGTAAGTACGGCCGCGCGTTGTTACTAGACATGCTTCAGGTTTCCCGATACTCGGTTTTGGAATGCTTTCGACCGGGATTGTTCGCTTCAAATGGGGGTCCGAGCTGGATGCGAGGGCGGCGAGTGCGTCGGCAGACGCGTTCTCTCCTCGTGGAATTTTGGTAAGGTCGAAGGACTTGAAATCGGTGGCGAGCTCCTTTACGAGTTTGAGGTATGAATCCATTCGTTCGTTCTTCGCGTCGTACTATCCGCTGAGATGGCTTGCGACGAGCTGAGAGTTGCAATAAGCATGCACCCGAGTCGCTCCGATGGCTTTAGCCAGTCGTAGTCCGGCGATTAGTGCTTCGTACTCGGCTTTGTTGTTTGATGCATTGAATTCCAGCCGGAACGATTGCTCCAAGATTTCTCCAGTTGGCGACTGTAGACGGATGCCTACTCCCGACCCGCGATGGGAGGATGCCCCGTCGACGTGCAGGATGCATTGCTCGGTGGTTGTGATGTCGGTATTAATAAATTCTTACGGCAGTTCGATGAGAAAATCGGCGAGTAGTTGTGATTTGATAGTCGTCCGACTTTTGTAATCGATATCGTACTCGCTGAGCTCGATTGCCCATTTGGCGAGTCTGCCTGACTGACTCGGACTATGTAGAATAGCTCGCAGGGGTTGGTCGGTGAGCACGGTGATTGAATGTGATTGGAAGTACGGCCGAAGCTTTCGGGCTGCGGTAACCACGGCAAGGGCGAGTTTTTCAAGTGTGGGGTATCGTGCCTCGGCCTCGCCTAATGACTTGCTAACATAAAAAATAGGCTTCTGCTCGCCTCGGCCTTCCCGAACCAGTACCCCGCTGACAGCCGACATTGAAATCGCGATATAAAGGTAGAGGGTTTCTCCGTTCCCAGGTTTGGCCAAGATCGGGGGAGTCGACATGTACTTCTTAAGCTGTTTAAATGCGTCTTCGCATTTGTCGTCCCATTCAAGATGTTTGTTACCACGGAGTAGTTGATAGAAAGATAGGCATTTGTCTGTCGATTGGGAGATGAATCGATTAAGAGCGGCGATACGGCCAGTCAATCGCTGAACTTCTCGTTTAGTTGTTGGGGATGGCAGGTCGATGATCGTCGAGATTTGCTTGGGATTGGCCTCGATTCCCCTATGAGTTATGATATAGCCGAGAAACTCTCCGGAGGTCACCCCGAATGTACACTTGTTCGGGTTAAGTTTCATACCGTATTCGTTAAGTATATCGAAACACGTGTTGAGGTGGCCGATATGATCTTTAGCGACAAGGGACTTGACGAGCATGTCATCGATGTATACTTCCATAGTTTTACCGAGTTGACTAGCGAACATTCGATTGACGAGTCGTTGGTATGTCGCTCCGGCATTCTTTAATCCGAACGGCATGACTTTGTAGCAATAGATGCCTCGATCCGTGATGAACGATGTTTTTTTCTCGGTCATTGGGGTGCATAAGTATTTGGTTGCAGCCGGAGAAGGCATCCATGAAGGATAGGAGTTCGTTACCGGCTGTGGATTCCACCAATCTATCGATGTGCGGAACCGGGAAGCTATCTTTTCCGTTCGGGTCGGTGAAGTCAACGCAAATTCTCCATTTTCCGTTCTTCTTTTTCACAACAACCGGATTAGCTAACCAGTCTGGGTATCTGACCGCGGTGATTAAGCCTGCTGCGAGTAAACGTTCGACTTCGTCATTGACGGCCTGTGCCTTTTCTGGGCCGAGCTTTCGTCTTTTCTGCTTGATCGGTTTGAAGGTGGTGTCAATGCCGAGCTCATGACACGCGATTTTTGGGTTAATTCCAGTCATATCCGTCATTGCCCACGCGAATGTCGAGACGTTCCTTTGAAGGAAACGGATCAGATCGCTTTTGAATTCTTCATCCAGTTCGGCTCCGATACCGACGCATCTTTCGGGATTTTGCTCGTCGATATTGACCTGGATGATTGTCTCGAGTTTGGGCAAGTCGGGATCCATCTTTCGATCAAATGGATATGCCGAAGCTCTGTTCGCGTCGATGACGCACGTTCGGGCTGCCGTCCTAAGTTTGCATTCGTTGATATAACATGTTCGGGACATTATCTGATCGCCCTTGAGGGTGAAGACTCCGGATGGTGTTGGGAATTTCAAGCATTGATGGTAGGTCGAGACAACGGCCTTCATCGTGTGTATCCAAGGTGTCCCGAGGATGACATTGTAGATCGCCGGCCTGTCGAGGACTAAAAATTTGACCATTCTTACAAGTCCGCCGACGTAGATCGGTATTTTGACAGTTCCCGCGGTCATGGTCTGTTCGCATGTGAACCCAGTGAGAGGTTCGATATTTTCTTTAATGTCGGAATCCGGGAAATCCATGTCTCTCAATGTCTGTCTGAATATCACGTTTACCGAGCTGCCGATGTCGATAAGGATTCTCCCGACAGCAACGTCCCCGATAAGTAAATTAACGACTAGAGGGTCGTTGTGCGGCATGTGGAGACCCTCCGTATCGGCCTTAGAGAAAGTTACCGATACCCCGCCTTCTACAACTCGGTTCTGGCGTCGCGCCGCAATTACTTCTCTGCTGTGTTCTTTGATTGCCCGGACTGAGTAATTACAGGATTCAAGGGCTCCCATAATCATGTTAATGCGCTTTCGGACTTGCGGGATGTTCTGATTTTCGGGTTGGTCCTCACGATCTCGTTTTGGTTGCTCCGTGTTGATTCTTTGTCCCAAACTTTCGGCGGCGTTCGATCGACGACCTTCATTATTTTCATTACGGCGAAATCTATTGCCAGGCCAGAATGCTGCCCCGACTGGGACTTCGCCCTTTTTGTACTTCAACAAGTGGAAATCTTTGAGGTGTCGGCATTCTTCGGTGCTGTGACCTTCTCTGTTGTGAAATTGGCAGAACGGTTCTTCGCTTGAAGTCGGCTCGTTCGGTAGCTCAGGTCGGACCCACGTATTCCAATGTTGTGGCTGAATAGTGCTGACTTGTTGGGTCGTGGTTCGTCTTTCGTAATGGGGTCGGTTCTCGCGATACTCGTCTCTTGGCTTGTCTCTGGGTGCAGCTTGCTTTGAAAGAGCGTATTGCTTATCCTTTGCGGCTGTTTCTTCTTGTTCAAGGATGTAGACGTGCGATTTGTGTAAGATGTCCTCTAGAGTGTTCGGCCAGTTGCGCTTGATCTCCTTGTGAAAATCCGATTTATACCAGGTCGCCTTGTAAAGGGCTTCGATCGCGGCTTCATCGTCGATGGTGCAGTTAGACACTATTGCTTTGAATATGTTCATAAAATCACACAACGGTTCGTCGCTTTTCTGCTCGAGGGCCCATAGGTCGGCGTTCCGAGTTTTTTGTTTGATGAACATGGTGAAGCGTTTGAGAAACTTGGTAGACAGTTCGGTATAATTGTCGACCGAGTACGCATCTAGCTGTGAGAACCAGTCGAGTGCGGTTCCATTGAGGTTCTCCACGAAGAGTTGGCAAGTTGCGGTGTCTTTCTCCTCCTTGGTGTCAAATCGAAAGCGGTTCATCATGATGCCGAACGAAGTCATGAAATGGCGACGGTCGGTGTACCCGTCGTACGATGTGATTTTGATCTTTTCCAATCGTCGGATCGGTGTGTCGATGAGCCGATGTGTGGATGGTGTTTTTTGGGTTTCTTGAATAACTCGGTCAATCTCGGGCGCCGAACTGGTAGCTCGGTGGAACTTGGATTTCATGTATTGAAGTTGGGCTTTGACGTTCTCGAATTCTTGATCCAGAGATACCTGATCGGTGATATGTGTTTCAGAGCTGTTGTGCTCTGATTTCGATTTAGCTCGGTGATAAGGCTTCTGCGAAGAGGAGGTGTTACTTCATCGGGTCGGAAAGATGATGGGCTCTGTCTGAGTTCGCCGACCTGGCCTCGGAGTTCCGTCTGGTTGGCGAATAGAGAGTTGAACCGTTCATCGTTCTTTCTGGAGAGTTCGGCGAGTTGTGTTGTTAAGGCCATTAAGAGAGTGGTTTGGTCGACTGGTGCCTGGGTCGCAGTAGCGATGCCTGGTGGAATAAGTGATGGATGATTGGTGTTGTCCGTCTGAGCGCGGTTTCCAGGATTGAGATTGTCGAGTCCATTGTTTTGGGTATCGTTATCGCCAAGCGTGGAACCGCTGCCATCGAATATCGGAGTCGTTGTAGCTTCCGTCATCGTCGGGTTTTATCGAAAGAGACTCGGAGATCGATTGTTAACCACAAGGTCGGAGGTTCGACCCCCCTCCTTCTAGCGCCAATTGTTGATCGTATAAATCACACAAGGATAAAAAGAGCTGAAAGATCGATCGGTATCTCGTTGTTATTAAGTCGAACTCGTCGGAATTTACAAAAATACTCTTAAGTCGATGGTGAAGTCGAAATCGGGTTTCGAGCTCTCAATTTCTCTCTCTAAAATCTCTCTTTTTTCTTTTTCCTCCCCCCCAATATAATCGGGAATCCTTATTTATAAGCCTCTTCGGCGGCTTCGACAAGTTCCCCGAATCCGGGAAAAGCTCCGCGAATCCCAGATTAGAAAACTAATTATTCTTGCTTTTCCGTGTTTTCCGTAAAGTTCCGCGAATCCCGGAAGTGGATTCTGATTATGACAGGTTGATACTTATGAGCTCGGCACATCGTAGGTCGGTAATAGTATGACGTCTTTTCCTTCTACTGATCTCAAACCGTCGTCGATCGGGATCAACCAGGCCGATCTTGGTTCGACATATGGATTTGAGTTCGGCCTTTACCGAGCTTGATGGTTGGTCGTTTTGGTCTCTTTTTACCGATTTTGAACCATCGTTGATCGGGGCTTGATTCACCGATCTAGATTCAAGTTCGGCATATATTCGGATTCTTACCGAACTCATCGGTCAATAGTCACTCGTGGACTATTCCTTCAAGTTCGGAGATCGGTAGTCACTCGTGGACTATTCCTTCAAGTTCGGCGGCCGTTTCGAGGTCTTTCCTTCCGGGTTCGAACCGTCGTCAACCGGGATCAATAGGGCCGGTCTCGGTTCAAACCGGGGAGTGCTAAACTCACCACCAACAGGTATTATGTATGGTTTTCGCATGGAGAAAATGTGGAATCATTGCCAAGTAGTAGTCGTGTTCCTAGAGGTGAGCAGATTACGCATGATGATTTTAGTAGGTTTAGAGATGAAGGTAATCCAACACATAGGGAACAAGATAACGTGGTTCAGATGGTTACAGATGCGTTTCGGGAAACTATAGAAACAACCGAGGTTGAGGAACCAAATGCAGATGTGATGCGTTTTTATAGTATGTTAGATGCTGCACGCAATCCGATTTATAAGGGTTACAAAGAGGGTCATTCTGCTTTGTCAGCTGCCACTAGGATGATGGGCATAAAAACTGAATGGAATTTGCCTGAGGATTGTGTAGATGCGATTGCAGATTTCGTTAAAGATTACATTCCGGAGGATAATATAGCACCATGTTCTTATTACGCTATTCAGAAATTGGTAGATGGACTTGGTTTACCATACCAGATGATAGACGTTTGCCAGGATAATTGCATGATTTTTTGGATGGCAGATTCAAATTTGGAAGGTTGTCGATATTGTGGGAAGCAAAGGTTTCAAGTGTCAAGTGGGCGCAGCAAAATACCGTACAAACGCATGTGGTATTTGCCAATAACAAATAGGTTAAAAAGGTTATATCAATCTGAACGCATTGCTTCGCCAATGAGATGTCACACTGAACATGATTTCAAAGGGGAAATATCTCATCCTTCAGATGCAGAAGCGTGGAAACATTTCCAGATGGTTTATCCGGATTTTGAAAACGAACCCAGAAACGTGTATCTAGGTTTATCCACTGATGGGTTCAATCCATTTGGAAAAGTGGGGCGAAAATATTCATTGTGGCCAGTTATTGTGACACCATATAATCTACCGCCGGCTCTCTGCATGAAACGAGAGTTCATTTTCTTAAGCATTCTTGTTCTGGGTCCAGATCATCCCCGTAGAGCACTAGATGTGTTCTTACAGCCATTGATTCACGAGCTCATATTGTTATGGTTCGAGGGAGTGGTTGCATACGATATATCGATGAAAAATAATTTCAATATGCGTGCTGTCTTGATGTGGACTATTAGTGATTTCCATGTGTATGGTATGCTATCCGGTTGAACCACACATGGTAGGCTATCGTGTCCTTACTGTCAAGATAATACATATGCATTCCAGTTAAGATATGGTCGTAAGTCCTATTGGTTTGACTGTCATCGTCGGTTCTTGCCACAAAATCACGCATACCGGCGGAATAGAAGGTTTTTTCGAAGAAACAAAGTCGTCAACGATCCTCCGCCTCCAGAGTATACATGAGAATATATAATGATGTAGTTGCGAGATTTTGATGTAGATCGCACTGTAGATTGTGGTGGTAATGGGCATGATAGAGTTGGTGGATATGGTGAGTACCATAATTGGCATAAAAAGAGTATCTTCTGGGATTTACCGTATTGGAAGGATCATCTTCTCAGACATAACCTTGATGTTATGCACATCGAAAAAAAAGTTTCCGATAACATCATCAACACAGTCTTGAATGTCCAAGGGAAAACAAAAGATAATATAAAATCTCGGCTGGATCTCCCGGCATTATGTAACTGAGAGGCGCTTCATTTGATGGATAATGGCAAAGCTCATGTGCCAATCTTCAGGTTAGATGCAACTGCACAGACGGAGTTGTTTCAATGGATAATTGACGATGTGAAGTTTCCTGATGGATATGCTGCAAATCTAGCTCATGGCGTTGACGACCATGCTGGTAGATTGTATGGTATGAAGAGTCATGATTGTCACGTTTTTATGCAGCGTTTGCTCCCTTTTGCATTTGCTGAATTACTACCAAAAAATGTCCATGAAGCAGTAGCAAGTGAAATATTACAATTACGCTTTTTCAAAATGTTATGATTGTATATGTATACTAATCCATTACTTTTTAATGCATGTATTGGATATTTCTTTAGAGATCTATCATTTAGATCCCTTACTGCAAACGGATTACAAATTCTCTAGGAAAACATTCATGTTCTTATTTGCAACTGGGAAAAAATATTTCCACCATCATTTTTTGATGTTATGGAACATTTGCCAATCCATTTACCTCGAGAAGCCGCCCTTGGAGGACCTCTCCAATGCCGTTGGATGTACCCGTTCGAACGCTTTATGTTTCATTTGAAGAAAAAGGTGAAGAATATGAGTAAGGTTGAGGGGTCAATTGTTGCTCAAAGCATAAACAAGGAGACTTCATATTTCTCGTCCTAATATTTCGCACCACATGTACAAACGAAGTCTAGAAAACCCGGGAGATATGATGATGGGGGACAAAGACGGGCTTACAGCACCTACGTGCCAGAGATTTTCGCAGACATTGGGAGATTTAGCGGGAAAAAAACGGTTTGGCTAAATGACCAGGAGTTTAAACACGTCCACACTTATATACTACGGAATTGCGAAGATTTGGTACAATTTGAAAGGTAAACTTGAACTTATACTTTAACGTTGGGACTATGTTTATTAATTTTATAGTTCATCTAATTTTATTATTTGGTACATTATTTTTGTCGAACAAATACGAGAAGAATACGTTCACATTACAGATGCACGTTTGGAGTCCATGAAACAAGCACATTTTGCAAGTTGGTTGAAATATTATGTAAGTTATCTCACAGATTGATAAATTGTCACACTTATTTACTATGATTTTTAAAATTTGTAGATCCAATCAGGCACGACTAGGAATGAACAATGTCCAACTTGGCTTGAGGAGTTAGTATAGGTGGTCCTTCTACCTGTGCTATATCGTCATCAATGTATTGTACTCGGGGATATGTTTTTGGAAACGTCCAGAGACGGCGAGTAGTCGAAGGACTATTAACCACAGAGTTGTTGTTCGGACTGACGATTTGGACTACCATGGCAAAATTAATGACATCCTCGAGATTGAGTATCCAGGAATCATCAATCTCAAATGTGTTATATTCAAATGTGAGTGGTATGATCCAACCTTGGGACGAGGGGTTAGATTGACAAAGTTTGGCGTGACAGAAGTAAACTCATCTCGGCGTCTTACCAAATATGACCCATTTATACTTGGGTGTCAGGCTGACCAAGTGTGCTACCTTTCATATCCCCGAGTGAGAACTTCTAGAAATCCATGGATAATTGTGACCCTAATAAATCCACGGGGAAGAGCAGATTGGGTAAAAGAGAACGACCCTTTGCAGCATAACGGGTTAATTATGACTCAAGCTTCTGAACATTCTCTTCAAGATATTCCGCTCGTATCTGTCGAGGAAGAATTTTCGGAAGACATACCATAAGGTGATGAAGATAGTGGTGGTGAGTTTGCCGAGTCTAGTTCAGAAGATTTATCAGATCACTCATCTGAATCGGATTAAAAGCTTTGCAATTTGGGTTAATTTTTGTAAAATAGTTTGATTATTTTGTTCTTTGTTTTGTAAACTTTGTAATGTTGGTAGGTGGTTAACTTATCATATCTAATTACTTGTTTTTTTTTTCTTTCAGCAATTCCGACAAAATACCGACCACCCAATTTTTATCAACTACCGAGTGGTTTCCGAGGACAAGATTTCCGCATAAGAAAACTGTTGGAATTTTATCGGAGAAAAAACCGATAAATTTCCGAGGATTTGATCAATTTTTCTCGGAAACTTGTCGGTATATCCGATTTAATGGCGCTGTCAAATCAACTTTACTTACCGCGATCGAGATAACCTCGATTTGTCCGATATCGAGGACAAACCGATAAATTTCCAACGACGGTTCTCCTTTTCTCGGTAAGGATTTTTTACCTTGCCGCGTGTAACCCCAATTCCCCGGTTATAATTATCATTCCCTTTCCGATAACATACCGACAGAAATCGGTGTCAGAATTGTTTTATCTTTATAACCGAACCAATTTTTTTTCTTGCGCTCAACCTTAATCTCTTCTCGAGGAAGCTCTCTTCCCCTGTCGCTCATCATCTTCATCATCTTCTCCAGCAAACTAAGTCTACCTATAAGGTATCATCATCATCTATCTCTCCTTCTTTATATTCTTGTAAAAAAAATTTTATGGGTCAATGGTTAGTATAATTTATTGTTTGTAAAAATATCAAGTTGGTTTGTGGTATTATTAGTTTTGGAATTTTAAAATAATTTTGGTAAACGCATGTTATTAGTTATGGAATTTGGTGAGGAATGTAAATGATTTAGTTTTGGTATATGTAAATGATTTTGGTATATGCATACTATTTGTATATGTAAATGATTTAGTTGTTGTAGTTTAGTAGATGCAGTATATTTTTTTCTTGTTATTGTAGTTTTGTAGATTTGTTGATTTTTTTTATTATGGTAAATATACTTGTTATTATAGTTTTGTGGTATTTTTTTAATGAAACCGAAAATTGTTGTGATATTGTATTGAATTGTCTAACTAGCGTAACACATTCAAGGATCTATACGCGATCCAAGAACCCCACAGATAAACTCCTTAGCACATTAGCTTTGATCTCTTACAAGACAACCAAAAACCCTATTGCTAAGAATTCTCTCTCATATTGTGTTAAGCGTATACAACGCTTAAACACACCTATTTATACACAATAGGTAAAAGACTAACCCTAGTCGAATTCATCCTTGGAGATAAAGACAAATCTCTAAGGATATGTAATATTTTCTTTTTCTTCTCCTAAGATTAAGGAATCTCCTCTAGCTCAGCTATCGCTTCTTGGCTCGTCCATGTCGAGGATCAACTTCTGTTTTTACTGATTTATGGCGGAGCTACGGTGCACGATATAGTTAACTATTTCATTGCTTCATAGTAAACTATATTTTGCTTCATAGTTAACTTTTGTTGGATCAATCTCCACGCCTTGGCTTGAGCCTATGCTCGTGCATCTGTTTGTGCCTCTCGACCTGCTTCCTACACCACATTCATTCTTCTCTCGACCAAGATCTTGTTTAGTTATATTTTCCAGATTGAAAGGAGAAGATTTGTCAAACCTGTTGAACAAACATATCGACAAACATGTGAACCTCTCATGGCTCCTTGTGCTGCAGAATATTTAGAATCTTTAGAAAACAATGACTGGTAAAAAGCTTCTTTAAGAAGATTAGTCACACGACAACATCAATACCTTAACCCAGTTTGGTGTCTTGAACCTCTTTCGTAGTACAATCAACAACAGCAATACCTTAACCCAGTTTGGTGTCTTGAACCCATCTGACAACCATCTCTGAGGATACAATATCTAGACAATCAATCCAAAACAGTAGTTTTTAAAATCAGAGGCATATACAAACCAAGAATGATAAATATATGGGTGCAAACAGATTCTTCATATATTTATATGAAGTGGTTGACAACTTCAGCATCTGGTTTGTTGAACCTAGCCGCCAAATGCTTCTCAGCAATAGCTAGACCAACATCATTCACAATTTCTTGTCCAAGAGGACCTACATAGGAGCAAAATCAGATAACGCAATTGTAAACATAGAATTTTTTTTCTGTAGTTCACATGACCCACAAGCTAAAGAAACAAAATCTCAAACCAATAGTGACTTCAATTCCAGGAGTCTCGAAATTCTCAGGATGTCCTAGTGTCTTGCTTCCCCATTGACGGAAACTCTTCAAATCTTCCTCCTAAAAATCAAATCCAACACTTCATCAGTAAACTCGGATGACTTTCAGCTGCTTTAAGCAGCCATCAGATGAGCACCAAAACAGATTGAATCTGTAAATTTTACAGGTATATCTATGCACTAAAGTTACTACATTCTTCAATTATGATTAGATCCAAAGCCATTACGAAACTGAGTCGCTAATTTCAGTAAGTTAAAAGGGCTCAAAACTATTAGCAGCACAAACAAAGAAGAGATCACAGACCTGGACGTTGTCTTAGCCGGCGAGATGAAGTTTCTGTAGTCCACACGACCCACAAGCTAAAGAAGCAAAATCTCAAACCCGGCGGCCATGCTGGATGAAGCCTTCAAGAAGCTGGTCTGAGAGACCGAAGCTTCAATCTTCTCCGATGAAAATCGAATTCTTCTGCGGATTGAAGATCGAAAGACCACGAACAAAGCCCAGACGAGGACAGCTTCACCTGATAAGAGGAGGAGAATAAACCCAAACCCAGTCTATTTGGTAGACTTGTTTCGTTTCATTTGGTAGACTTGTTTCGTTTCATTTGGTAGACTTGTTTCGTTTCATTTGGTAGACTTGTTTTGTTTCGTTTCATTTGGTAGACTTGTTTTGTTTCGTTTCATTTGGTAGACTTGTTTCGTTTCGTTTCATTTGGTAGACTTGTTTCGTTTCATTTGGTAGACTTGTTTCGTTTCGTTTCATTTGGTAGACTTGTTTCATTTGATTTGGTAGACTTGTTTAAAAGGTATAGTTGTGATATTACTTTTGATGTATTTGACCTTTGACTTATTATGTGTTTTACAGAGATGGCCACATCTAGCGAGTCTAAGGATTATCCTCGGAGATTGTATCCGCCAGGAAAGTCTCCCTTGCAGATCCATAGCTTTAATTACGGTTGCCACCTGAGTGATTTCGGGTTGCTGAGGGATGCAGTGGGTGATGAGGTCTACAATGATATTATGAACAAATCTCAAGTTGGAGTAATTCTCAAGCTTGCATTGAAGACGTATGTTTGGAGTGCACACACTGTTCATCAGTTTATAAGCAACCAATTGCAAATTGATAGGCGGTATGAGATGTGGTCAATCATCGGTGGGCGGCCGTTGAGGTTTTCTATGCATGAGTTTGGTGAAATAACGCAGCTCAACTGTGATCCAGTTGTTGTAGATGATTGGGACACGGATCACACAGATTTTTGGGAAAAGATTGGTGTGAATCCCTCAAAAGGGCCTAGCTGGAATGAGCTGGTTAATGTCTTGGAGAAATGCAAGACTTGGAGCGTCTCGAAGAAGGAAATGGTAGGAAAGCTATTCATATTGCATGTAGGAATATTTGGCCTGCACCGGAATAGTCGAGTCCCCTTGATGTTCGCTAAAAGGGTGTTAGAAGAAGAAGCTTTTGAGAATCATCCGTGGGGTCGGCATGCTTTTAAGAGTTTAATAGATTCTATTAAAGTTGCTTCTTTAGGCGGAGCTAGTTACATTCTTCGTGGGTTTGTGCATGCATTGCTCATATGGGCATATGAGTCTGTACCTATCTTGGGATAAAAGTTTGGGAGAAGAGAAAAAAACGAGCATAATCCTGATATTGTTCCTCTACTTCGGTGGTGTTCATCACGGCCGCGATACACTCTCGACTCTGTTTTGGCGGAGGATAAAAATACTTCCGAGGACAAGAAGGTATGTACTGATTTATGTTTCCTTGTATGTGATAATTGGTTTGGTTAATCTGTGGTGGTAACTTGATTTCGAATTGTTTTGGCAGATCATACTAGGTGGTAGACTTGTTTATGAATCGTTTGATAGAGTTATTTATATATTTGTATTGTTTTGGCAGACTTATGATCTCCCAAATTGTTTTGCTAGGTTGTGGTAGACTTGTTGATGGCGTTTGGTAGAGTTAATTTTGTATCGAATTATTTTGGCAGACTTATGATCTCCTAGGTTGTGGTATACTTTTATGACGTTTGGTAGAGTTATTTTTGTATCGAATTTGTTTTGGCAGACTTATGATCTCCTAGGTTGTGGTAGACTTGTTTATGACGTTTGGTAGAGTTATTTTTGTATCGAATTCGTTTTGGCAGACTTATTATCTCCTAGGTAGTGGTAGACTTGTTTATGACGTTTGGTAGAATTATTTTTGTATCGAATTCGTTTTGGCAGACTTATGATCTCCTAGGCTGTGGTATACTTGTTTATGACGTTTAGTATAGTTATTTTGGTATCGAATTGTTTTGGCAGACTTATGATCTAGGTTGTGGTAGACTTGTTTATGACGTTTGGTATAGTTAATGTTGTATCGAATTGTTTTGGCAGACTTATGATCTAGGTTGTGGTAAACTTAACAATATTGTTTACCTATGGTCGCAGGTTCGTGTCAGACACTTATTGGTGAAGGCGCGGGAGGAGATTTATCCGTTTTGGCCCGACAAAGACTCAAAGCCAGACGTTGATAGGAAGCTGGATAACACGATCCAAGATATTCTTGATGGATGCTTAGATGAGACGGTTTGGGATAACGCTGAGGCGGCTGTGAAGTCCTCGAAGAAGGAAAAAAGGAAGAAGGAAACCCTAGAGGATATTCATGTAAAGAAGAAGAAGAGGGACAAAGAAATTGAAGATGAAGAAGGGGGACAAACTGATGTGGAAAGGAAGAAGCAGAAGAAGAAGGAAAATAAGAAGAAGAAGAAAAAGGAAATCGAAAAGGGAAAAGAAGAAGAAGAAGAAGATTTTGATCTCCGGGTTGAAGAGTTTAAGAGAAAAGCGAAAAGGGAGGAAAAAAAGGAGAAGATAATTGAGAAGAAAAAGACTAGTGTGGACAAGAATGAAGAGATCTTAAACGCCATTCACTTTTTGGCAAACCAAGTGGGACAAATGGAAAAAAAATTTGGATGCCAACTTAGTGGGTTGGAAATGAGGTTGTCTACTCTCGAGGCCAAAGATATGATGAAGGAGAAGGAAGTTTTGGTCCTGGATAAGGAAGATTCGGTCGAATCCGCTGCCAAAGATGCCAAAGATGCAAAATCCAAAGCCCGAGATTGTTCCGGGGAACAAGATCCGGTACGCAAGTCTCTATTTTAACGAAAGTAACTTAGAGAAGTTACTTGGAGACTATTAGAAAACCTAAAACTTTCGAACAAATTGGGTGTTTTTAAAACGAGATGGTAGGAAGTTTGAAGAACAATAATGTTTGAGTTTTTTCTTCTTGATGGTATACTTCTTTTTTCTTCTGTTATGGTAGACTTGTTAAATATGAATTGACTCACATTGGTAGACTTGTTCGAGTCGCATTGGTAGACTTGTTCGAGTCGCAATGGCAGAGTTGTTTGATACGATATGACAGAGTTGTTTGATACGATATTGGATGCCAACTTAGTGGGTTGGAAATGAGGTTGTCTACTCTCGAGGCCAAAGATATGATGAAAGAGAAGGAAGTTTTGGTCCTGGATAAGGAAGATTCGGTCGAATCCGCTGCCAAAGATGCCAAAGATGCAAAATCCAAAGCCCGAGATGGTTCCGGGGAACAAGATCCGGTACGCAAGTCTCTATTTTAACGAAAGTAACTTAGAGAAGTTACTTAGAGACTACTAGAAAACCTAAAACTTTCGAACAAATTGGGTGTTTTAAAAACGAGATGGTAGGAAGTTTGAAGAACAATAATGTTTGAGTTTTTTCTTCTTGATGGTATACTTCTTTTTTCTTCTGTTATGGTAGACTTGTTAAATATGAATTGACTCGCATTGGTAGACTTGTTCGAGTCGCATTGGTAGACTTGTTCGAGTCGCAATGGCAGAGTTGTTTGATACGATATGGCAGAGTTGTTTGATACGATATGGTAGACTTGTTTGAGTCGCATTGGCAGACTTGTTTGATAAAATATGGCAGACTTGTTTGATAATGATGTCTCTAATAACATTTTAATGTCACAGTCGTGGATGTTAGAGGTACAGGAAACGTCTGAGCCAGAGGTTCCCATAGCAAGGGTCGTTAGAACCCTGTCGTCCAACTCAAAAAAGGTTCGTAAAGTGAAAATAGAACCAACTGTCCCGAAAGTGACGATGCAACAAGTGAAAACCAAAACCAAACCTCATCTTCGAAAGAAATATGATGACGAAGACTTTGTTGATACACCTCCACGACAGAAACCTTCATCACCTATTTCACCATTATCTGACCCTATGGAAAATGCAAAGATGCAAGCAATTGGCAGCGGTTTAGATAAGCTGATGGCACTTCTAGCCAAGAAAGATCATGGACTCAGAAAGCAACGAACCCTAGCTCCCACTCAAGTGTCACCATTTGTAGGAAGTTCAGCGGTCAAACGCATCATGTTTGGTGTAATCCCTTCAAAAGCTTTCTACGATCCTTTTGAAGAGGTGGACAGTCGTAAACTGGATCGATTGATCAAGTTTGTGGCGACAGATCTGTTAGTCATTCATGTTAATGGTATAAAAATTTATTTTAAACGATGTACCTCTCATTTCATCATTTTATCACGTCCGCATTTATAGGGAGAACCAAATCGATGATACCGATCCAGTTGTTGAATTTTACCTTCACCTGATGACACGTAAATAGGACTGGCCTTATGAGAAGTTCGGCTGGGTGGGTGATAGGGTATTTTTCTTTCTGGTAGATTTATTTTTGGTAGATTTATTTTAATAATGGTTTATTAGCGGCAGATTTATATATTTTTGTAATTTTGCAGCATATGTCAGCGGCAATGAATATGTTTCGACAACAGTCTTTGGGAATCCCATCTCCTTATCAAAGAGGTGGAAAGGTTGCATTCCTAGATCCTCTGTTCACCGCACAATGGTTTGTAGAATACAACAGGGACTTCTTACCTAATGAGAAGAGTTGGATGTTTGACAGTGGATATTTCGACGTCGCCAATGGCCGATCTCCTGATTTTGCAATGACAAATAAGAAATGGTTCAAGGATGTCGAGCTCTTGTACATTTGCCACAATATCGACAATCAACATTGGATTGCCGTTGAGGTGGACATTCCGAAGAAAAAGGTTAATGTCTATGATTGTATTAAAGGTTTATATGGCGATAATACCATAAAAAAATATATGAGGGCATACGCGAAGATGATTCCACTGTTGTTGAACAAAATGTTTCCAAGCGAATGGAAGAGTGAGAAAGCCTTTCAGACCTACATGATGAAGGTTATTGTGCAAAACGAACAAAGTGGTGATTGTGGCGTTTATACGTTGAAGTATATCGAGTGTTTGGCTCTTGGTCATGCTATGGTAGATCTTAACGATAATAACATTGCTGGGATTCGTATGAAATATGCAGCTGAGATTATGGACGAGATTCCATCGGACTAGTTTGGAGAAAAAATTCAGCGATCTGATCCTAACCCTTGTGGTGAGTATGATGATAGGGTTCCGTTGCAGACAGTTTATGGGAAGTGAGGGATCAGAATTTGTGCTTTTGTAGAGTAGTGCTTCTGTAATCGTTGTAGGTTTCAAAGGACCATGTTTTTTGCATGAAGTGGGTCCTTTGAAAGTTTGGTAGACTTGTATGTACATATTGTCTCGCAAGAAAAGGTTTTTTGGTGAAGTGATGTTTGCGAGATATTTTGTTCACGATTATGGTAGACTTGTTTCACGGTATGGTAGATTTGTTTCACAATATGGTAAACTTGTTTCACGATTATGGTAGACTTGTTACACGATTATGGTAGACTTGTTTACGATTATTGTTCATTTCAACAAAGAAGTAAGCAACGCATATCACTGTCAAACTTATTATTACACATATAAAGGAGAATGTAATGAGTTCACATTAGACATGTAGCACGATTATGCCCGTCGTCACCACATTTGGAACACTTGTGTTCTTTCCTTGGACGTTTCTTCTCCATTGCCACTTCCATTGCACTTTTGATTCGGGATTTTTTGGGCCGGCCGGGTGGGTTACGAACCAAAGGAGGCATACAAACTTTCTTAGCCACTTCTTCGGGCACAGGTAACGCAACATCCCTTGGCATTACCGTCCCCGAGTAAGCGTTATACAAGAAATTTGTATGAAAGTAGGGATGGCATAGAGAGATCCTTGAAATTTTTGCAGCTTCCGCTGCTGCAATGGCATGGACGTACGGGATTTTATCAATGTCAAACCTTCGGCAAGAACAATTTTTCTCATCCAAATTGACAACATGCAAGGATGTTCCGTCGGTGACATGTGCATGATGGTCATCTATCTCTTGCACAGTCAGTTGCTTGGCAGCTTCAACTCTGACCTGTTTACAGTAAATACAAATTTGCCATCAGATATAATAAATCTACCGTCAAACTAAACAAATCTACCGTCAATCTAAACAAATCTACCAAACATAAATAAGAAGGTAAACGTGTACCCGTAGCAATTTCTCAACAGCAGTAGTAAGCTATGTTTTCATTACACTTGCAGTCCGGCGCCTTTTCGCAAACCACCTTGTTAGAATCGACCCTATCTCGTCCAAAAGTATCACGATTGGAAAACTTCTTACTTTTGAGAGGACCTTATTTATCGATTCTGCTATGTTGCTAGTCATGAAGTTGTACCTATCTCCTGGGAAATGAACCCGAGTCCACATACGTACATCCGCTTTTTGCAAATAGTTATAAAGTCAGGGATTACTCGCTTGAATCTGCCCAAATAAGGCATTGAACTCTAGAAGCCTATATGCGGTTGCAGCCTTCTTCACAAGTATGAAAGAATCCCCGCCTTTAAATTTTACCAAAATATTCTTATGCAAATGATAAGTGCAAATACCCCGACTAGAAAGGGGGTAAATCTTCTATATCGTGTTTCCAATTGCTTTATGTCTATCTGAAATGATGGCAAGTCCTTCATCATATGGGGTAACCCGGTGTAATTGTCTAAAGAACCATTCCCAAGACTCATCATTTTCGGTATCAACGACAGTAAAAGCAATCGGAAATATATTAAAATTCCCATCTTGCGTTGAGGTAATGAGTAGTGTACCTTTGTATGTACCAGTCAAAAACGTCTCATCAACAACCACAACTTTACGCATAAACGGGAACCCATGTATGCATGCACCAAATGCGAGGAACATAAACTTGAACTTGTCTCCCTCGTCAACTTCAAGCTTTATAAGTGTCCCCGGGTTAGCCCACCTAATCATGTAAAGTACGACGGAAGGTCCTCGTAACCATTCTCCAAACTTCCTGTTACAAGTTCCCGTGCATACTTTAATGCACGATGGGCCTTCCAATACTCCATATGTATTAAATTGACCAAATTTAATCTACCAGAAAAATTATGCCATATCGTATAAAACAAGTCTGCCATATCGTATAAAACAAGTCTGCCATATCGTATCTAACAAGTCTGCCTTATCGTATCAAACAAGTCTACCCTATCGTTTCTAACAAGTCTGCCCTATCGTATCTAACAAGTCTGCCCTATCGTATCTAACAACTCTGCCCTATCGTATCTAACAAGTCTGCCCTATCGTATGATGTAAAGGATGTCAAACCTTAATTCCATATCGTTTGGTGAGAGCATCAGCAACATGATATGGAAAAACGGTCGGTCCAACACCACCTACAAAGTCTTTATAAAGACGTCCTAGTATCTCATAAGTTGCTTGGCGTGCACGAGACGAACGCATCGTAACAGAACATGTGTGCTCTCCAACAAAAGTCTTAATATGGAACCTTGGATTATCTTCTACTGTTGATGCACGAACCCTCCATTTACATCCTTCTACCCAACACTTAACCGTCAACAATTTTGGTGTTGAATAACCAACATCAAAGTTGAATTTATTTGCAACCGCATAGATCTTCAATCTCGTCTCCAACTACTCTTTTGTTTCATAACATTGCCCAACAGCTAAGTCTATGGACTTCATTTCCATCTGCATAAAATCAGGAATCGTTGTTGAAGACGGTTTCTTTGGTGGCAGATTTTGCATGTCTTCTTCGTTATCGGAATCCTTTCCACACGCCCCGTACTCTTCATCATCAGAACTTGCACCATCCGGGTCTTCGCAATTGTTAAATCTGTATTCCCCATCTTGTTCATCAATTTCGTGAACTTGTTCTTCTTCTTTGCATTTTCTTCTTGAATTTTTCCCAACGACACGATCACCTTCTGAGTTTGATAGTTTGACATCTTTGACGACATCCTCCACTTTCTCTATAATCTCCACGCATAAACAAACTGTTTCGTTTTGAAATTGTTGCAAAAAACCATAGAATTGTCTACTCGTTGCCACAAATACTGGAGGTGTATCTTGTGGTAATTTTTGCAAATATTGTTTCGACAACATATAACTCAATTGTACCTCATAATAGCGATGATCCAATCCGAAATCTTCATAAACCATCCGAAGGAAATCACCAAACGAGGTTTTATGATCCACTCCTAAAATTCGACACCCTTTTGACTTATCAACCAAGAAGACCCAATGATTTTTCTGAAAATTCCATTTCCCAGAAACTAGAATAATTTGCTCCATTGTTGAAGATGAGGAGATGATGAAGAGAAAAAAATTTCAAGATACAATACAGAAGCTAAAGAGATTTGCCGTCGGCGGCGCGATCTGGGCGGTGGGTGGCGCGACCTAGAACATCTTGGAAAAGAGTTCATCCAAGAAAAAAAATTTGGGCGGTTCATCATCTAGGCGTGGGCGGCGCGACTTAGAAGAAGATCCATGGCGTTTTTTTTGAAAATCTGAAGTTTTTTTGTGGGCAAAATCGTCATTTGTTAATCTCCTGTTTCAAAAAGTCTGCCGTCAATAACAGCAATCAATTTCAGAAAAATCTACCAACTTCATATAAATCTACCAACTTACGATAAGTCTGCCAACTTAATATAAGTCTGCCAATTTCGTGTGTCCCAAAATATTATATAAACATACCGCCATTACCGATAAATCTCCCGATTTAATATAAATCTGCCGTGTCGTAAAATAAATCTACCGTCATTACAAACCTAAGAACCCTTGTTTTGACCTTTAATAAATCTACCGTCATTAAAAATAAATCTACCATATAAAGAATAAGTCTACCACGCGTTTAAAAATTTACCGTCATTACAATAAATCTACCGTAACTAAAAAATGAACAATCTCATGATAAGTCTGCCGTCATTACAAAGAAATCTACCGCAGAGGAGATAAATCTACCATTAAAGAAAATAAATGTATCAATTTGGTCAAATGTCGACCAAAAAAGTCAACCGATCTCCCGTTAAATCTACCAATCTTTAACAAATCTACCGTCATTAAAAATAAAGCTACCAGAAAAATTAAGTCTACCGCCCAAAAACATATCTACCATGTCGTAAAAATAAGTCTACCGAAATAAGTCTGCCGGCCCAAACTAAGTCTGCTATCCAAACAATAAGTCTACCGTCCGAAAAATAAGTCTACCATCCGAAAAATAAGTCTACCAACAATAATTAAGTCTACCGTCAAATAACGGCAGACTTGTTTATTTGAGCGCGCTGATGTATAATAATGGCAATATCGTAATTACGTTTTTGTTAACAAAAGCCAAAAGGGCCAAATCGGTATTTTATCATTTGTTAGGCTATTCTAGTAATTAACAAAGATTTGCATTGTTCTAGTAATTAAGACATTTTTGAAAGTTAGTTTAGTAATCCTCCCTTAATAAAAAGCAAGAAGAATTTAGGTATCGACCCGGTCTTCTTGCATATTTTAATTGATAAATGTATTTGTTTGCTTTCACCTTATATAGTTAATAAAAAGTCAATTTTAACTTTAAGAAAAAAGGGGTAATTGCCAAAAATGACTTACAATTTGATTCTAAATGCAAAAGTAGATCTTTTATTCAATTTAAAACAAAAATAACTCAAAGGGATAGGAAAATTACAATTACATCCCTTATGACCAAACAAAAAACAGAAATCTCAATTACGGTTATAACATTATGAAGTCTACTAGAGAAGTAGAGAAATCTACTATATAGACTTCATAAAAAAGTCTGCTATGTAATTAAATCTTATATTTAAATTTAAAAAAAAAATTTGATTAAAAATTTGATTGCATAAACTAAATATAAACAATTGTGATGTATATAAATTAAAATTTCATACAATTGAATCAAATTAAATCAACAAAGATAAATAAGGTTATAGTCTCATACATACTAGTAATGAAATGAATACATAATACATAGTGCATAACCATAGGTTTAAACATGTGGTAATGTGTTGTTGGTAGTTATTATTGTTTCATATTTATAAGTTTCATGATATGAGTTATGTATTTGATTGTGTATATAGGGTTAAAGTTTTGATTTAGGGTTTTGACTATTGAGTGTAAAATATTTGATTTAGGGTTTAGATTTAGTAGACTTCATTTGAAGTCTGCACCAATTTAGAGACTTCAAACGAAGTGTGTTTAACTTTTGATACTTCATGTGAAGTTTATTTATAGTTTAGGATATATCAGACTTTATGTGAAGTCTATTTAGAGTTTAGGGTATAAGAAAAGTCTGCTAAACCGAAAATAATTAACCTAACCGGAATTTTTACCCCATTAAATTAAGTTAATCAGCCAAACCTAACCGAAAAAATAAACCTAGTGAATTGTTGATTTAGACTAACCCAAATTGGTTTGCACATAACCAAAATTGAACCAGTGCATTTTAACCTACCCAGAAAAATTACCCACATATAAAATCGATTTTACAAGTGGCGATTTTGTTTTCCTCATTTGTCGTTGGTAAAAAAAAAAAAAAAACTAGATGCTCTAAGTGGCGATTTCGATTTCCTCCCCGCCGTCGGATTTCTCGGTGGTTTTCGGCGAACGGTAAGCCGCCACCGATTTCGCTTGCCGCTGCCGGTTTCCTTTTACTTGTCGCCGTCTCTTGTTTTTCTTTTCCAGATCTCTAAATCTCTTGTTTTTCTTTTCCAGATCTGGACAGATCTGTTTCCTGCCGCCGCCGCTAGTTTACTTACAACAAAGGTAAAGTCCTCCGAATCTCTCTGCTTTGTTCGAAGTTGTTAGGGTTTGTTCCGATTTTCTCATTTATCAGTTTGTTCAAGTTTCAGTTTGTTTTTCAGTGTATTGTTCATTTCTTTTCCAGATCTCTAAATCTCTTGTTTTTCTTTCCAGATATGTCTGCTTTGTTCGAAGTTGTTAGGGTATTGATTCGATTTTCTCATTTGCTCATTTTTGTTCAGTGTATTTTGCGAATTAGTTCGGTTTCGATTTGCTCAGTTTTGCTCGGTTTTGTTCAGTATATTTTGTGAATTATTTCCGATTTGACTTCTACCAAATATTTGCGGAAACTGTCTTCTACGATTTCAGACTTCTCATCCAGACTTCACAAATGTTTTCAGACTTCGTTCTCAGTCTTCTTTTTTTTTTTCAGACGTCGTGTTCAGACTTTACAACATGTTTCAGACTTCGTTTATAGACTTCTCTGTTATTTTTAGACTTCTCAGTTGGACTTCTCTAATTTTTACAGACTTCGTTTTCAGACTTCTCTAAAGTTTTCAGACTTTTTTAATTTTTACAGATTTCTCATTCATATTTATTTAATGACTGCAGACTTCACTTCCCATCATAAATGGATGAGCCAGAATTCCCATTACGGTTTTTCACAAAAAGCGATGAGCTCATTCCGGCTAAAAGCATAGGCTACTATAGCGGTGAGACAAAATTCTGGTTAATTCGTTGTCTGTATGCATACCTCTGCTGGATCCTAATAGGTTTACATTGGGGACTTATCATATATATGGTCGTCAACTAACCCATGGAAGCATGGTAACTAATCCCGAGACAGTGGATGGAATGCTTGGAAGCCTAGGTGAGCAAATAAAGTATGGTTATTAAATTTTCATATGTAGTTGCGCTTGTGTGTTGACTTCTTGAATGCTATTTTCCCTATTGTGAGGAATGTGGTTGGATTGGGAATAAAAAATCATGGGTTTGTTTGTTATATTCTGATTCAAAACCTACAACCAGATTTCGATGCACATTTGTTGCTTGTTGGTATGAAAATGGGTGGACCTGTGTTTTTTCCTGATGTATAGAGACTTGCTAATCTCTTATTTATGTGCAAGACTATCATTTATGGCATTGTGCTTTCACAACTTTTATAGGTCTTTGTCTGTTATTTTGTGGTTTGCATTGTTAATTTTTTGGCTGCTATGAAAACTGTGTAATATGCTTCTACTGTGCAGGTGATTTACTTAATGCTTTTGAATGTATCATCTGCTGAGGGTGTTCTTTTAACAACATATGACAAGTTGCAACCACCTCTTGGAAAACACAGATTAAAGGTACTTTTTGTTGTTCTCATTTGTATGATTTGTTCTCTAATTGATAATGGTTATAGTTTGAAATTTCTGAAGTACATTTGTTCAACAAATGAAAATTTGACTTTGTTTCTCTTTCCTAGATTGTAGAGTTTATTTTAGTCTTACTCACAGTCGGTAGTGAAGCAGCAGAGAAGGAAGTAATTCGACGTCATTTGAATCTGAGTCTGAGTTTGATTAGTGGTTTGTATAGTATCATCATTCTCTTAATGAAAATCTATTGTAATGGTCATGAAGTGTAATGGTCATCAATTGTAATGGTCATGAACTCGTTTTGTATCTTTAACAAGTGTAATGGTGATGCTATTTTATGCATAATATCTTGTTGGTTTTCTTGTTATGGTCATTACGCAGAATATCAATATGAGGGAAATGTAATGATTCCAAAGAAACCTTTGAATCGAAACAAAACTAAAAAATTTGTCACAATTCAAGCCGAGCAAAACAATCAGAAACAATTCAAACATAACTCAAAAAAATCATACACAATTCAAAACAGAATTCAGAAATATTTCTAAGTACTTACTCGCATAACAGTTAACAGACTTCTATAGCAGACTTCTTCATGTTACTTCATAATATTATTAACATCTCTAGTTATCGACAAGTTTCCATCCCTTAAGGGAAAAACACAAAAGGTTATAACAAAATGGTAATTATGAAGCAAATTTCATGTGCTAAAAACCTAATCAAACAAGAAAATTGTTTTTTTCCATAATTATAACACATAAACACATCAAATTCATACAGATGCAACAACAACAAACATACACGTGAGAATGAGAAAATAAAAAAAATTCATTACAAATATGCTATAAATGCATTTGTAACAAAATTAACCACACATACTTCAGTGTGAAGTCTGTTCCGTATAAAAAAAGCAGACTTCAGTGTGAAGTATGTCCCCTATATAAAAGTAGACTTCACACCGAAGTCTGTATTTTAGGTTACTTTTGCAATTGCAAATTAACAAAGGAAATATTACAGACTTTACATGAAATCTACTTAGCAGACTTCGTCTGAAGTCTTCGCCGTAAATTAGAGGTATATTTTTGCAATTGACCATAAGTTTGACTTTTAAGGAGTAGACTTCATGTGAAGTCTGCGGAATAAACAGGTTTGTTTTGCAATTGACTTGAATTTGACAATAATTTGACTTTTTCGAACAATTTCACATGAAGTCTACTCTAAAAACGAAGTCTACTAGAGATTAGTTTTGCAATTGACCAAGTTTGAATTTAGTAAAGTATACTTCATGTGAAGTCTGAAAGGTGCAGACTTCATACGATGTCTACTCTATGTTAGTTTTGCGTTTGACCAAAATCTCGAATTAAAGTAATTGGAGACTTCGCATGAAGTCTACGCAATTAAGCAGACTTCGGGTGAAGTCTGCTAATTAAATAATTTTCCTGGTCAATGTTTGAAATTTTTGTCAAACGCAAAACTAACTCCTCGATTTAGAGCAAATTTCATCTGAAGTCTGCTCTAAAAAGTCAAATTTTTGGTCAAATGCAAAACTGAACTAGAGTAGACTTCATGTGAAGTCTGCTCTAAAAAAGTCAAAGTTTTGGTCAAATGCAAAACTAACCTCTCTTTTACGCAGACTTCATGTGAAGTTTGCATGATTTTTTTTTTGTTTTCAAAGGAGAATTCGCAGACTTCGCATGAAGTCTCTGTTGAAAAACTCAAAAAATTGTCAATTGCAAAACTAACGTCTGCGTTGACTAGAAGACTTCACATGAAGTCTCCGATGAAGAGCAGACTTCATGTGAAGTATGCTATCGCGAAGCATATCTGAAAATTCACGAAAATCAAGTGGATATTTACCTAGATCTGGTTTGAGTTTGTTTTTAGCCTCCCCAAGCGCCCATAACTTTGAATTTCACCAATACCAAAGAAGTCCTGTCGTTTTTTATGGAAGAATCACCAAAAATCACAAGATCAATGAATTTGCAATTTTTAAAACGTAAAATAGAGAGTTTTTTGGATGAAATTCGAGAGGAAATGGAAGAGTAAGAGGTTATGAGCTCATACATTGAGCATTTAGAGCTCTAAAATCGGTTGGGTAAGTATTTAAAGCTAAGAAAATTGAAGAATATGACATTTTCGTAAATATGTGATATGTCATGGATTATTGTGTCTTTTTGCTATTTAAAAAAAAAATTAAAAAATTAAGAACATAATAACATTTTCGTAAATAAGTGTGGTTGTGAAGAATATATTGGAGAGAAAATAGTATTTGTTGAAAATAGAAAAAAATTGGGTTATGTTTGCATTTGACCACAAATTGTGAGTCATTTTTGCAAGTATCCCAAGAAAAAAACACACTCGAACTACAGTATATATGAAACTCAAAGACAATATATCTTTTATGTAAAATCTCTTTCGATAAACTAATTAAGTTATCATTTTATTCGGTTAATTAATATTATCAAAAGACAGTATATCTTCACTGTAAAATCTCTTTGTTACAATGAAGCACTTGATGTAACAAATGATTTTTCTATTGAATTAATTTAACATTACATTAAAAAAAAATATATTATCAAAAGAAAAAAAGAAACAATCTTCTGAGATGTGTATTGAATCTTTGTTCTTCATTTGGTAGAAGAAGGATTGATTTAGTCAGACACAGTCGGAGCAAGAACATAACTACATCTCTGGCTCTCTCAATTCATGTCCATCTAATAGATATGAATAAGTTTGGGTTTTGAAAACAGAGTTGTTCATTGTTCAATTATAGAGAAACACAAATATTGGCTAAAAACAGAGTAAAAGATAAACACACCAAGCTAAACCGGAAACAATAACTGAAATTAAGACACTGATAAATGGGTTGCCTTCTCTCCAAGCTTCTTCTCTACAGTCCTTTTGTTTGGTTGCTTCTTTCTCTTTTTCAAAGATTCTTCATAAAGGCTATACAAACGAAAAATAGTTTAAAACGTTAATTTCACGTATTCATTCATGCAGAAAATTTCATTGCAGTATATAGTCTATATTCCATCAAATTCAGAACATTACCTCTCTTAATGAGTTGTGGTGCTTCTGCTTATGTGTTTGTTTCGGCCAAAAGGACTCGTGAACCACCTTGGTTTGTATAAAACCAGTATGTATCCTATCGTCAGTCCAAATACAATGCCAGGTACAAATCCTATTGCAGCTGCAATCCAACTAAACACCTCTTCATCTTCTTCCTCTGGCTCCGGCGTTTCATACTGTTGCGATGAGGGCGTGTGAATATCTTTGCAAACTTCGTCCAGAGCAGGGCCAAAAAGCATGGAGTTGTTTTCGAAAGAAGAGCAATTCTGCGTCCAAAACTGAGTGCCTCCAGGTACTAGACCGACAAGCTGGTTATGGGAGAAGTTCATGTACGCAAGGGACGAGAGATTCCCTAGCTCTTGTGGAATTTCTCCTGAAAGCTTGTTTTGAGAAACGTCCAATGACTCGAGAGCTGTCAGGTTCCCCATAGATGATGGAATGTGGCCAGTGAAAGCATTGTTTGACAAGTTGAGCACGTGAAGCTCTTTCAATAGGCCGATGGAGCTTGGAATCTCGCCTTCAAGTCTGTTTCCGGAGAAGTCGAGTGCTGTGTAGATTTTTAGGATACGTACCAGCTCCAACGCTACACCTTTATTCATCAAAACCATTGAATCGTGGTAATAGCCATCTCCCATGTATTTTTCATTCGACTGATCGTCCTCTGTCCCAAGTGATGACATTTTACTCCAATTCACAAAAAAATCAGATGGTAAAACTCCATTGAAGTGATTATGTGAGATGTCCATGATTTTCAACTGAAGGAACGAGGCTCGATGTATCTGTCCATGGAATGCATTGGAGCGTAAGACAAGAACTTGCAGCTTTTGTAAAGAACTCAACCATAACGGAAACGTGTCGTTGATTCTATTGCTTTCCACATTTAGAACTTCAAGGGTAGAGAAATGGATCAAAGATCTTGGAAGCTTTCCCACGAGTTGGTTATGACCGACGTCAAGCGACCTTAGACTTTCAAATACATTCTCCGGGAGGCCTCCACTAAGACGATTATGACGGAGGTTTAGAACTGAAAGAGTACTCTTGAGATTTCTACTACAAAGAGGGATTGAACCATTGAAGTTGTTGTCAGATAAATCGAGAACGTTTAGAGAGCGCAATGCGCATATGAAGGAAGGAATATTTCCCGTGAAATTGTTTCTGGAGCCAGATAAGTAGTACCACAAGGCTGAGGATAGCCCATGTTTCGTTGATCTTTCGAAACTGATGAAAGTGTTGTTGGAAAGATCCACGTACGTCAGATTTGGTAGCGTCCATAACCAGCCAGGCACTTGACCTTTGATTTTGTTGTTGGAAATGTCTAGAAGCATCATAGACTGCTGGGTTCTTATGATCTCTGGAAATTCAGTAATACCGCAGCCTGACAAGTTTAATTCACCTATCCGTAGTGAAGGAGGATCTGAAATTAAACTTTTGTTTGTGGCTGAAACATGGTTGCCTGAGAGATACAATCCAATGAGCGACTTGAAACATGATAAGATCGCATTCAAGTCAATGGTAGTGGTGGTGTTCAAATGGGATAAGTCAAGAACCTCGAGTGACTTGAGATGCGAGAAGATATTAAAGTCAACGGGGCCTTGGGTGTTCCAATGGGAAAGTTCAAGTGTCCCGAGGTTGACTAATTTGGAAATGGATCTCGGGATTGGCCCTCTGAAGTTGTTATCGCCAAGCTCTAACATTTGTAGCTTAGATGGTGAAGATATATTCCCAAACTCAAGAATGTTGTTGAGTTGGTTATTTGACAAATCAATATCTCTCAAAGAAGGAATGGTGAAAAGAGAAGAAGGAAGGGTTCCAACGAAATCGTTGTCCCTTGCTAAAAAAAGCTCCAAGTTGGAGAGTGAGCTAATGTTTGGAGGAAGCGTTCCTGTGAGGTGATTGGAATGGAGTGTTAAATACGACAGCTTTGTCAAATTTAGTAGTGAAACGGGAAAATCACCACTAAGCTTATTGGAACCAACATCTAAATATGTCAAATTTTTCAAACTGGCAAAATAATCTGGGATTTCACCAGTGAATTTGTTACTATCGAGGAAAAGATATTCGAGATGAGAGAGCTTTTTAATTGAAGACGGAATCGTACCAATAAACTGATTTTGAGAAAGAACAAGAGAGGTGAGCTCTGAAAGATTTCCAATCGAAGACGGAATCTGACCCGAAAACTGATTTTGAGAAAGAACGAGAGAGTTGAAATGTGAAAGATTTCCAATCGAAGTCGGAATCGGACCAATAAACTGATTATCATTAAGATTGAGCAATTCGAGATGCGAAAGATTTCCAATCGAAGAAAAAACCTGGCCAAAAAAACGATTATGAGAAAGGTCGAGAGAAGTGAGAAGAGAAAGTTTTCCAATTGAGGACGGGATTTGACCGTGTAAATCATTATATGAAAGGTCTAGAGTGGTGAGAAAACGAAAGGTTTGAAGCCTAAAAAGACTGGTATTGGAATAAAACTTGCCGTAGAGACCGCTGCAACTAAGGTCTAGCTCGATCACTTCCCCGGATTTGGCATCACACTTGATACCATCCCAATAACAACAATCAGTGTTATTTTCCCATGACTCCTCCGTCTTCGGATAAGGCTCACAATAAGGAGAAGGCTCCCCAATCTCAAACTCATTCTTGAACTCGAGAAGTGCATCCCTTTGTTCCGGACGACACAAATGTCTAGTAGGAGACGCAAACACATCATGAAAATTAAAAACAAACAAGAAGAGAAAAGAAAGAGCAATATGAATGATACTCATTGAGTTTCAAGAGCCTTTGTTCTTCTTTAAACTAATTTAACTTTCTTGAAAATCAATAATGAAAAAGAAGCGAGAAATGGAAATTGTGATGGTAATATGGTTTCATGCCATCTCTTTATATACATATAGTCTTTCTACGAAGTATTATTCACGTTGAACGAAGAGAGTAAAAAGTCTTTGTGTTGAATAGTCAGTTTCCACACATTTTGGTTCAAAAAGTTGTTGGTCAAACCAAATTAAAAGCTATACACAACAGATAATAACGAAAGCCTTAGCGAAAAAAGAAATTAACAGTAGCGTCAATAGCTCATCCACATTGATTTGTCAGTTTTGTGGTCGATGTGAAGAGGATTCTGAGGAAGAATATAAGATTAGAGAGGAAAGAGAGAATTGAAATTATTGAGTGGGACATTAAGGAAAAGACCAGGGTTGATTTTTCAAGTCATCGTCTTTTGTCCCGAGAAACACAGCTCCTCATTGTTCTGTGGTGAGCTGCTCGTAGCTCTAAATTTTTACAAAATTTAAATATCAAAGAAAACAAAATTTAGTGGTTTCAGAAATATTCTGAAAAAATCCAACATGATATCATAATTATAATTTCAGGAGCGTAAAGTACAAATATAATACACAATTCACAAACACGAAGATAAATTAAACAGATGGAATCTTCAGATAGAGCTGTGGGAAGAATGAGATGTATATATAGAGTATTGCAAAACATACAAGAAATATTTAGATCATACTGTAATGAAATGGAAATATAAGTATTGCAACAACAAAAGCATAGAGGATTGCAAAAATCCTTAGATCATACTGTGAAGGAATGGAAATATAAGTATAAGCATTATAGTTTTGATTTTCAAAATATACAAGAAATTTTGAAGCTAAGGCTAAACACCAAAGCTATGAACTTTTTTTTTTAATTTGAGCGTCTCTTTTTCCAACTGTATCAGGGCAGCAAAATCAATGTATTCGAAGACAAAATGAGAATATTTAGTGACGATTCCATCTTCCACGAAGACTCAGCTATGTAGTGAGAACCTTGAAGATAAATTCAACAGTTTGCATGAGAGCATTCTTAGAAGAATTCTGAGTCATCTTGCAACTGTGGAAGCTATTAGGACTTCTGTATTATCAAAGACATTGAGGAACATTTGGCCATATTGACAAAAATGTCCTCACCGTCCGTGACTCGTTTCTATATCGAGGCAAGAGAAGACCGAAAGTCTAAGGTAAGCCGTAAATTTTGCCAAACAAAGACTCATAAGTTTGATCATCAACAAGTAGTGAACCTAGTAATCGGTCGGTCAATATTTTTGACATATTTTAAACAGTTTGAATTATCTTTTTGTTTGTTTGGTTTCTTTTGGTATCGAATATGTTTTATATGATTCATTGACTTTAAAAAAAAAAAATTTCATTGATTAAACACTTCGTGTGAACAAGACGAGGGTGCTAATCCAACACCGAGAATTACATGGGAAAAGGGAAATTCTCGTACTTGTGCTCCTTTGGCGAAATAATATGTAAGGACATTATTCATAGAAAATATTATTAAATAATAAAAAAATGTTATGTTGTAATTATAGAAAATAATATTAGATGCAGTACTCGTCTTTCATTAAAATCCATTAAAATCCATGAACCAATAACCCCCACTTAATGTTAATGTTGAGGTAAATTTAAATACACAAAAAAAAAAAAAATCCACAAGTTTAAATCATCGTTATGGGATGAAAGTAACAAAATTCCGCAAGGATTTGTTTTCTAGCATAAATCCACAAAGCATATATATCGTTTACCACTCTAATTCAATTATTGGACTTAACACACAAACATTTTAGAAACATTTAGATTGTCCACGAAATTTAACAGGCACGTCAAATACAAAAAAAAAACATATTATCTAGAGAAACACAAGTATTAAAATATGTTGGAAAGAAAGCTTTTATGAAGAAGAATTAAACAAATTTTATAATTGTGATAATATTGGAAGTGTTGGTGATGTACAATGACTCTTGACATCTCAAAGACTCATCATTATAACCTAGAGGTAGGAATGTCCTAAATAAGATAGGCCGGCTGGTTGACTGCTTGTTGGAAAGCTAGGGCAGAAGGCAAGTACCTACTGGTAGGATAGCCTTGGGGTAGGCAAGGTAATGGAAGAACTTAGTCTAGCTCTAAACCATATGATGAAAGAAAGCAGTATATCAAATTATTATTTAGAAAATTATATTAACACTCATTCACCATGAAAGACAAAGGTCCAAAGGCCTTTCCTCGATCCTCCGAACAACGGATGAATTCGGGAATCCTTGTGATCTTTGAGAAGATCATTACGAGCCCTTTCCTACAATGTTTTTTGTAGATTCTGAAAATTCCAGAGTGTATCAGGACGAGAATGAATTTGGGAATCCAAGGCATACTCATCCTAGAGCTTCCGCTCTCCTCTGGAAAAAGCTTTTTTATGGATAGATAAATGAGGAGAGGGATTTCTTACTTGACTAAAAGGAGATGCTAGCCTCCCGTAAAATAAGAAAGTATGAAAAAACTGGATTAAGAGACAAAAATTCTTCAAAGAAAGCCATAAAAGTTGTATCATATATTATATTCTAGTGTGACTGCTCACGTCGGGATAATCTTGATTTTAGAATACCTTTAATATACTTTGAAATATAAGCTCCACTCCCTTCTTCACTGCGTATGCTCTCTTCTCTCACTGCGAATGATGCCAAAAAGAGTTCAGCTCGCAAGCGGAGTTTCATTGGCCGACGAAAATCCATCTTCTTCAACCCGACGAAAAAATCTCTCAGAAGACTTTTCGATCCTTCAGGAAAAGGATCGATCGGTCCTTTTTAGGATCGATCGATCGTTTTGGCTTCTGGTCCCCATTCCTGCACATGCTTCTTCTTCTCGCCAGACTGGACTGTCTTCACTAAAACCGGCATAACTTTTGATCGCACCGTTGGAATGGCCTCAAACTACTTCCAAATGAAAGCTAATTCATTCTTCTATCTTGTAACAGTCCTATTTAGGATCGATCGATCGTTTTGGCTTCTGGTCCCCATTCCTGCACATTCCTGAACAGTCAAAAAAATCAAACAGAAGACTTTTCGATCGATCAATCCTTTTTCGATCGATCGATCCTTTCCCGTACCGACCGGTTTAGCAACGCATAAGAAAAGGAAATTTCAGTTTTCACTTATTTTGGACCGGTTTCGCCTAGGGATTGGAGAAAAATGTGTGTTTAAACCTATTTATTCTGTTTTTGGCCATTGTTGACGGCCACGCTTTATTTTATTCATCAGAGAACTTTTGGCTTTGCACTTGTAAGATTTTGAGGGAGACGAATCTCTAACTCACACCGGAGAAGATTTATGAACCCTGTTTTATATTCTTTAATCTTATTATGCAATTCCTTTCATCTATGTGTTGTTTCTCTGTTTCCATGTCTGAGTAATCTCTTTGTTAGGTTTAGGGTTTCAAAGGAATTGGTAGTTAGGGTTGATTAAATAGGGAATTATCAATTGCATTCTTCATCTAGGTTGTTCTTAGTGCTTGAATTAGGTTGATCACTTAGTTCATGATCTTAGGTTATTTAGCGCACCGAAAGTGTTTCATTAAATACCTGAAAGAACCTAGATGGGCAAAACATCCTTAGCCAACGGGAGTTGATGTTAAGGTGTTTTGTGAACTTATCAAATCGGACTAGAATGCATGCTTAGGACTTTTGAATTCAACGAGAATTAGTCTTCATATATCTAAGCATAGGGATTAATACTTTGGGAAAAGGTTAATCTAATCTTTGGTTTGAGTTCTAGAACGATTCTTAATGCATTCCCTGTTTAAGATACTTTAATTGCTATTCATGTTTCCTGCGAATTTGCCCTGGACCTATCGCTTTTCTCTATTGAGTTTACATCGTTTTAATTTGCATTCCTAGCTTTAGTGCATTCATAAACCCACAAACCATAGCATTCGCCTTAGCTTTACTTTCTTTATGCATTCTCATAGTGTTACACTTGGTCTATGTGGATTCGATCCCTAGAATACTATTTTGATTGATGTCTTCTTGCAGTAGTTTATTATAGGGTTAAAACTCTGTGCATCAAGTTTTTGGCGCCGTTGCCGGGGACCAATTGCATTACCTACGAGTCTTGGACTAAAGTTCAGACTACGACACTAACTTCTACTAACTTTAATTTTCTTCTTTTTGTTTCTTATAGTTGATGGCCATGGACTACAAAGATTGGCCACAAGAAGAGGATGCCACATTTGATGAATACATTCAAGATGAGTCATACGTGGAGCCACCATTTGATGAAAGTGTACTCACACCGAAACAAAAAGTGCAGTTTGATGAGCTTTGCAAAGAAAACCCAACAATGAAAAGGAGTAGCCTAGCAGCTATGATCCGGTTAAACCTTATCTCACACCGGGCAGAACTTGAAGGAAGGGAGCTCACAATGTCTGAGATAATGGTAGCTCATGCACTTGAAGAGGTAATATATTGGGTTCCACCATGCCAACTAGAAGGTATTTTCGACTCAACCTTTGAAATCTATGATTATGATGATAGTCACTTGCCTTGCATTGAAGATGTAGCTTCTAGTTCGTATACTCCCATGCTAATTGATGAATGCTATGATTTAATATGTGAGTCTGAAAGACTAGATACCTTAAGAGTAGAAAAGCTTGCTAGAGATTATCATGAAGAGTGTTTTGATATTAATTATATGTGTGCTTCGAATGTTGATGATCTCGAATTTAAGTTTTCAATGCCTGAGGAATCTAGATCCCTTCTTGAAAAATCTTACCTAGGGGATGTGCTTGATGTAGATAAGATCTTGAATGAGATAGAGAACCCTAAGGTTGAGATGGATTCTAGGAAAGAGGATATTGTGTTTTACATGATTGATGGAGATGAAGTTGACTATTTTGTGATTAACTCGTTTAAACCAGAAGTTGACTTTATTTTTCCATCAAATGCATTTGATCCTCATGAGCATCTCACCATCAAGGAAAATTCCAAAATATATGCTACATTAGTAGTAACATCCCTTGATGTGAGTTTTGTCTCTTTGCCCTGGATAATTGCGTGCCATGTTGCGCATTTTGTTTCTTGTCCTAACAGGGAAAGGACTAAAGGTGCATTGGCCCAACCTTTTGATTCTCATGATTAACATCTGAGATTGAAGTCAAGCTAACGACTTTAAACAAGCGCTTGGTGGGAGGCAACCCACCAGTAAGTTTTCTTTTCTTTAATTTCTTTTATTTTATTTATCTTGAGTCTGTTTTGCCTTCCTCTTGATTTATTTTCACACTGAGACGGTGTGAAGTAAGTCTGGGGGAGGGTCTTTGTCGTTACTAACGTTGTTTTCTTTCTTTTGTTTTCTCTCTTGAGTCATTTTGGTGTTTTTCTTGAGTCGTTTTATTGAGTCAAAACTTGTTGGAGATTATGATCATTTTCTTGGATTTACTGTTCTGACTTTCATCTAAGTGACCATTGCTGCAAGATTAGCTTTAGACCAAACTAATGAAAAATTCAAAGGCTGACCAGTTAATCAGAGGCATCCATGTTTCCAGAAAAATTCAAAAAGCTTGAACTAGTTTCTGAGCTCTTCCTTCTACCTCATTCGTTGTGATTAGTGTCTTCAGAGCTTGACTCCTCATTCGTATCTGACAAAGACAACATGTGTGAAAGTATGGTACTCCTCTCCCTTGTTTAAAGTAAAGCAGAAAAGATGAAATGATTTTCTTTTGGGTAAAGGGCTAGGAAAATTTTCATCGATCCCATTATTTTACTTCAAAGAAATGATCACAATAAGGCAGGAAGCGAGGTTTAGGAAAATTTCCAGAGATACCATTATTCGCTTACACCTTTGAATAATAAAAACAAAAGAGAGAATGAGAAATAACAAGTCTGGGGGATGGAAAGAGTACCAAAGGTGATGTGGTTGTCTTGTCATTGTATCGAAAGGGAAAAAATCTAGATGGTTCTCGGCACTATGACCTTCCGGTGAGGCCCAGCGATGATAGCTATTGAATTATTTTGTGAGACTATGTATTGAATCTGGGAAAGCTACAATGCCCGCGGAGAAGTACATGGTGGTTCGATTTGGAGCTAGTTTGGCAACATGTGGATTACTAAGTTGGATGGTCATTGCAGTGTTCTAAAGAAAATGTGAGTCTCTGTGTTTTTCAAACCTCTTTTCTATTTCTTAGTTTTCTGTTTGCTTGAGGGCAAGCAAAATACTAAGTCTGGGGGAGTTGATAAACCGTGTTTACCGGTTTCTAACCATTGTTTTGTGTTTTTTTATCGAGTCAAAGTTTGTTTTTAGAGTCTTTTAGTCATTTATCGAGTTTTTTCAGGTTTTAGGTGAGAAAAGAAGCCGTTTTGGGTGAAAATAAGCATATGGATATGCAGAATCATGCAAAGACGTCAGAAGTTTGGCATTCGTTGAAGAACTTTCCACCGTTGGATTGCGCTAAAATTTTGATACAAGATAGAAGAATGAATTAGCTTTCATTTGAAAGTAGTGTGAGGCCATTCCAACGGTGCGATCAAAAGTTATGCCGGTTTTAGTGAAGACAGTCCAGTTTTTCAAACCACTTCCAAATGAAAGCTAATTCATTCGTCTATCTTGTATCAAAATTTGAGCTCAATCCATCGGTGGGAAGTTTTTCAACGAATGACAAACTTCTGACGTCTCTGCATGATTCTGCATCTCCATATGCTTATTTTCACCCAAAACGGTTTTTTTTTCTCCCAAAGTCACCTAAAACCTGAAAAGACTCGATAAAGGACTAAAAGACTTTAAAAATAAACTTTGACTCGATAAAAGACACAAAAACAAAGGTTAAAACCGATAAAAACACATTTTATCAAAACTCAGTGGTGAAGGTCAATTCAGTATAACCCGCAAATGCGAGGAGAAATCTACAGGTAAGACTTACGCTAGCAAATCGATACTCAAGACGAAGCTAAACAGCGAAGAAGATGAACAGACTGTGACGAGACAGATTCGGATTATGAAGCATTTATCTGGACAACCCAACATCGTCGAGTTCAAGTATGCTTACGAGGATGAAGATTCCGTACACTTGGTGATGGAATTTTGTAGCGGTGGAGAGTTATTCGACAAGATAGTAGATTTGGTCAAAGCTCGGAGGTATTACACAGAGAAAGATGCTGTTGAAATCATCAGGCCGATTGTGAATGCTATGCAGGTTTGTCATTTCATGGGTGTGATGCATCGTAATCTCAAGCCTGAGAATTTCTTGCTCGATGAGGATGCTATGCTCAAAGCAATCGATTTTGGGTGTTCTATGTTCATCGAAGAAGGTGGGTTTTGGATCTGAGTATGTTAATAAATGTTTTGATGGATTCGAATTAAATTGTTATTTGCACAAATATGGAGAAATCTGCGTTTGTTTGCTTCAATCATGAGCAAAAGATTTGGTGACTTTTGTTCCAATGCACAAGACTCGTTGTTAGTATCGAGAATCGGGTTCTATAGTGTGATTGAATCAATTTATAATTTCGTATATATATATATATAGTTATGTGTTTGAACGTACAACGAAGCACCAGTGGTCTAGTAGTAGAATATTACCCTGCCACGGTACAGACTCGGGTTCCAATATTACCCTGCCACGGTACAGACCCGGGTTCGATTCCCGGCTGGTGCATAAAATAATTTAACGACGTTGAGACCAAAACGACGTCGTTTACCGTTTACGGTTTTGGTGAAATTGACCAAATTTCATAATTTCATGTAGTAAATTCGAAAAAAAAATTAGTTCATGATGGTTTTAGCATTGATTGATACCTCGTGTATGAATAATCAGGAGGCGAATACTTTATGAGGGAATAGGCTAAAAACCCTTAGCTGAGTTAGACAATTTTACTGGACAATTTTACAGACCCTGGTTCGATTCCCGGCTAGTGCATAAAATAATTTAACGACGTTGACCAAAACGACGTCGTTTTTGGTCTCATTAATTAAATTTTTTTTTTTTAAATTGGTTTAATCTCAAACCAGACCAAACCGATGTGCCACATGTCAGACACGTCAGCAATCGTTAAAAGAAAACGTCAGCAATTGACCAAATTTCATAATTTCATGTAGTAAATTCAAAAAAAAAAAATTAGCTCATGATGGTTTTAGCATCGATACCTCGTGTATGAATAATCAGGAGACGAATACTTTACGGGGGAATAGGCTTAAAAACCCTTAGCTGGTTTACTGGACTGTTTTTCTTTTTCTTATTTCCGGTTATGGTGATTTAGTTCATAACAAGCTTTTCTGTCTTCTTATGAACATGTATAAATTGTTTGATTACAAAAATACTACCAGATTTGATACCTCACGGTTCTTAACATATAACCTAATGCGGTTTTCACATCTTTTGGTTCATCAATTATTTAATGGAAAACTGCCTATTTACTATTTCATACTGCAGTGCAAATAACAATTTCACCCTCTAGTTTCAGGCCATAAGATACAAAAGAATCTTAAGATAACAATGCATGTTCCCATTAAGACTAGTTGATTGTTTGGGTGAAAATTGTAGCTTTTAAGACAATAAATCATAAGTTGATTAAATTCATTATTATTCGTCAAACAAGAAGCAAAGACAAAAGAGAGTACTCAAACATCATATTGTAGAAGAAGTAGAAAACAAACAATACAACAACAACACTTATACAAGAGCCTTGAGAACTATAAAGGTTGTGAATAGAAGAATCTGCAGGTTTCTTCAACAAACAATTTTAACGATAGTTTCTGTAGACAGGGCTGTACATGCAGCTCTCTGCAAACTTTACTAGATCCGTTGCACGTGGGAGGTTCGACGCCAATCCTATACACCACAAATACACATCATCAGCATAATTTATTGTAAGTCAAAAACTTGTGACAGAGAGTTAAAGACAGTTCCATTGATGGAGGGAAATGAATAGAACTAACCAAGTTCATAGGTTTTGGCGGCGACACTAGCTGCAACGTTAGCAGAGATCTGTCTGATGTTTGAGAATGGCGAGTAGATCAGACCATTGGCGAAATTCTCTTCTGTGACTTGGGCGGCCAATGCTTCAGCTGTTGATAGAACAGAGAGAGAGAGAGAGACAGTTAGAAAGAGTTTTATTGAGAAATCTTTTAGTGTCTCCCTGTTTCAAGAAGATGAAATAGACTATTAAGTCTAATTTTTCCAATGTTCTTTCAATTGCACAACTTTACTTTCTCAGTATAAGTTTCGGAAAACATAAGACGATTAACGATACATTTGTGGTGGACTAAAATATTATTCGGAATATCCCGCAAAGAACTACAATCTTGATACCAACTCTAATATGCATTGCTTAATGACTCTGAGTTCTGTGATCATTCCACGAACTCTTAAAAAATCAATTTTCTTGTGCCTAATTCTTTATAAAAACTGTAAAATATTTTTCAATTTTTGTTTTAATATATATTCAAATTCAAATAAGATAATATAAATTATAGTGAAAAATATTATAAGATCTCGAATATATTTTTTTCTTTGAATATATGTGGATTGATTATTATTTAAAAATATATAATATTTTTAATATCGTAATAATTAAGAA
>PKMM01050750.1:19275-50463 GCA_002933915.1 Eutrema heterophyllum | reverse complement strand
TGCGACGCCATGCAGCTGCAGCGAGAGATAGCGCTCCAAATGGTCTGAAGACTCTCAACAACGTAGCGCTGGAACGGATCCATCTCCATCGCAGGTGGTGGAGGAAGAGAGGCTGTAGGAGCAGGCGTGTGGCGTGCGCGTGATCGACCCCCAGCAGGGCCAGAAGCAGGCGGACGGGTGCTAGTGGTGGAACCGCGACGTCTAGTGGTAGGTGCAGGCTCCATGTCCTCAGCAGCAGGAACGAAGAAAAGCTGGGCGGGGTTGCCACCAATGTCTGTCAGGGCAGTGTTGGGGAGCTGAACAAGATAGTCCCCAACGGAAGTGCTAAAGACCCAACGCCTATCAGGCTTCAGCCAGCGAAGATGCTCCAGGTGAGCTAAGTCCATGAGGTCGCGCGTAGTCGAGATCGAACAACTGGCTGTGCTGATCCCAAAATGCAGAAAAATCGGAGTGAGTAAACTGCCAATCGTCTCTATCTTCCGACGACTCGTGGCTGTAGAGGTTCTGCTGCGTCCGGTGAAAGGCTTCACCTTCAGCGACTCCAAATGGTGCGCAAAAATTGCGCCAAAGTTGACCGCAAGGTCCATCTCAGGCCACTCATATGCCTCATCCTCAATGATATCCCCAATCCCAATGGATAACACTATCAGCTCGGTCACTCTCATCTTGTTAGGCTCCATCTTGCACAACAAGGTGTTGCTCAAGATCCTAACAAGACAGCGTAGGACAGGATGTCGCACGTCCATCTGCGTGGTAGTCTTGGAGTCGTAAACCCCATGCCCGAAGTGAGACCAGAAGGCATCAATGTCCAGGAACTTGCGCGGAAGCTCGCATCTCGAAAAATCCCTGTTAAAACCGTAGATGTCGCACAGCTCCTGGAAAGAAATCCGATAGCGCACTCCACGGATCAAGAACGTCATCACACCCTGCTGGGCAGTCACAGGAGGCTCGCCAGTGTAGTAAACGCGGACGGACGCGAGGAACTGGCGGACTAGGTCGGGGAATAAGTCGTATTGCCGTGTAGGCATCGTCCCCAGCCCAATCTTCCGGATCAAACCATCAAGCTCTCTATCAAAACCCAGTCGCCTCATAGACTGCGTATCCACAAAGCGAGTGGGACGCACTTCAACGTCCTGCCAGGCGTTGTAGAAAATGGAGTCATAGTCATCCCACTCTTCTGAAATCGGCCTGTGGGTGCAGGCTCTGCTCTCAGTGATCTCCTTATCGGAGCCCTCGTAATCATCTCTCAATCTGATCCTGGCCTTCTCACTGATCTTGGGCCAAGGGGCTCTACACGCAGAGCTAGGAGCGGCCGAGGAAGAAGAGCGACGTGGAGTAGGCGGAGGAATGGGGCGCAGGGAAGTGTGTGGAAGATCAAGATCCGCCTCCGCGCCCGAGATCCTCACCAAATAGCGATGGTCGAGAAGGCAAGCTCTCACAATCCCGACATGCCAAGTGAAACCGTCGAAAATCTTCACATTTGTCCCCGCAATGTACTCAATCGGAGGCTCACTAGATGGGTTCGAGCTAGAGGCGTCAGCAGCTCGTGGCCTCTTCCTTGGTGCCATCTGCATCATAAACAAACATAGAACAAGGCATAAATCCAAAATCTCTCACAAACAAAGCAAAACGGCTAAGGCAGATGATTAGCATCGACCGATACCCTTGGGTATCGATCGATACTAAGACTAGTATGAGCAGACACGAAGAACACATATCCAACAATTCCAAATTTTGCAAACCAAGGGTTATGAAGCGTAACGCATGGTTCGACTAGGCCTAAAACACAAGAATCAAGTGGTAATCAACGAATAACACGAGTTCTAAGAGCCTAGAAATCGAAAATCCAAACTTGGTGCATGAAATCAAAAGTTGGAAATTCGTGTTACATACCTAGCAGATCGTTAGAATGAATGAGAGAAAGAGATTGAGCACGAGAAATCACACGGAATAGACACAAAAATCACGCAAAAGCGTTGAGAAACGAAGATTTCGAGATTTGTGGGAAGAGAGGGGCTCGTGTCGGTCGATAGAGGAGGTGGGACGAAAAGGAAAACCCGTAGGGTTTTTATAAGGAAACTTACCTGGGCCGTGAGTATCGACCGATACTAGAGAGTGTCGATCGATACTTAGAGCAAGTCGGTGCAATTAGGCGCATGGAGGGTGTCGATCGATACTTAGTGGTGTCGATCGACACTGCCCGCTCAAATCTGGTTCACATGACACGACGAAACATAAAACTAGAAAGAAGAAGAAAAAGAAAAGAATGTGTACAGACTCACCAGTGGGTTGCCTCCCACTAAGCGCTTGTTTAACGTCATTAGCTTGACTGTGCTCAGGTGATCAGTCAGGGTGAGGTTGAGAGCTTACGCCCATGCAGGTTCCACAGCCAGATACTTGCACACGCAGAGTTCTACGCAACATGCTCTCTATGACCTCTTTCCCTTTCTCTTTCAGCTCCGGAGTAAGAATGATTCTAGCCTTGGGGAATGGTCTCGAGGCTCCTTTGCATTTCACCTTGTACGAAATCGAGTCTCCATCACACTTCTGAGGGATCAAGATAACTGGGGCAACACTATCAACTTTCTTGCTCTTCACTTTCTTCTTTGTTGCCTTCGCCTCCTTGGTGATGCGCGGAGGTGCATCCGAGACAGTCGCGGCTTTCGGCGCGTAGTAAGGCTCATCCAGCAAGTCAATCATCAGTGTCTCACCGGCAGCAGTGGTGAAGCATGAGATATGTCTGGGTGCTCTTCTAGCAGGGATGGCGTCATAGTAGACCTCGTCGTCAATGTAAGAGAAAGAGACTCTCTTGTTCGGTGTGTCCATGATCGCGCCAGCAGTAGCCATAAACGGTCTTCCCAAAAGCAAGGGAACTCGAGATCCTTCGCTCATCTCCACAACCTGAAAATCAGTAGGAACCAGACAGTCTCCTACTTTGACCGGCAAATCAAGGATCGTGGCATAGGGAAGGGAGCTGGTGGAGTTAGCGTATGTGAGAATCGTGTTGGGAGATCCCATATCAGCTTTCAGTCTCTCCGCAATCTCCCTTGACATGAGGTTGACACTAGACCCTGAGTCAACAAGAGACTCCTTGAACTCGACTCCAGAGATGGAGCATGGAACAGAAAATTTCCCTGGGTCTTCCCTCTTAATCAGCTGCCTAGGCGGTAGTGGTCTGGCCCTTGCCTTGTTGAAGAGTATTTCGATCTCTTCGATGGTTTCTCTGCAATCCTTGAAATGGCTAAGTAAAGGGCGGTACTCTAGAGCGTCTTCAAAAGTCAGCGTGTGCGGGATCCTTCGTACCATCTTCTCAAAACCAAGCAGCTGCTTCGGAGTAATAGGATCTCTGAGATTTCGAGGAGTCGCAAGCTGCAGTACCTTAGACCTGTGAGATCCGACAACACTCATCCTTGGTTTCTTGCCGACCACTGGGTAGGCATCGATCGACATAGGGTGGGTGTCGATCGATGCTTCCTGTTTTGAGACGTCCTGGGCGGATTCTTGGCATGGTGTCGATCGATACTCGATGGTGTCGGTCGACACAGAAGCGATTTCTGGGTCTTCATCGTCATCTTCAGTGAGATCAACAAAATTTTCTTCAGTAGGGTTGTTCTTCACTCCTGTAGTGACTTCCTCTGCACTGCTCGAGATGACGGCATTGATGTGCTCCCTCCGTGGGTTTTCTCCTCTACCTGGAAGAACTCCCTCCTGCCTTTTCACGGCTTCTGAAGTTTGGGCGATCTGAACTTCCAACTTCTTTTGACTCACACTCAGCGCTTCGATCCTTCCATTCAAGGTTGTGTAAAGATCATCCAGCTTCCCATTGAAACTCACTGTCATCTTGTCCTGCCCTTGAACCAGCTGTTCAAGCATAGCCTCGATCTTACTCTCTTGAGTTTTGGGTGGCGGAGGTTGATAGGATGAGTTCCCATAATTCCTTGTGTAACCACTACCCTGGAAAGATTTCTGGCCGAACTGACTTGACCCTGAACTACCTTGATTTCCCTCAGACTTAAATCCCTCTTGCTGAAAATTGTTGTTGAAGTTTCGGTTGTTATATTGATTCCTCTGACCTTGAAAACCAGAGCCACCAACGTAGTTAACATCCTCTACCTCTTCCTCATGAAAAACCTCTACATCATCAGCAAAGTGAACAGCTTTCTGCTGCTTGCTCATCAGCAGATTATGCACCGAATCCAGCTTCGCATGCACTTCGGCAATCTGAGAGCCCTCTATGCCACCAGCTAGCTTCTTACGCTCCATATCAGCGCTCTTTGTGCTATTACTCGACGCAAAGTTCTCAATCAGCTGGTAGGCATCCTCAGGAAATTTGGTAAAGAAATTACCATTACTTGCAGAGTCTAATGCCATCTGGTATCGCCAATCTATTCCTCTGAAGAAGAAACTCAGCAACTGTACCGTAGTATACCCATGATGTGGACAATCCCTCTGATACGACCTAAATCTTCCCCACGCAGCCTTGAAAGCCTCTGTCGTCCCCTGAGAAAACTGAGAGATCTTATTCCTAAACTCCTCTGATCTCGCATCATCGTAAAAGTTTTTCAGGAAGGCAGTCTTGGTTTCATCCCAGTTAGTCAATGACCCAGCTGGTAATTGCTTGAGCCAATAAGAAGCATCTCCACCTAGAGAGTAGGGGAAGAGCTTACAGAATAAGTAGTCGTAGGATACTCCATTGCATTTGATGCTAGAAACCAAGTCCTCGAACTTCTCAATATGGTCCATGGGATGTTCATGAGGAAGACCATGGAAAGTGTGCTGACCCACAAGAGTGTAGTACGCGGGTTTCAGCTCAAAGTCATTCCTCTGGACTTGATGTTGGAGCTAGATCTACATGAGAACCCATCCATGTCGCCCTAAACCTAACACTTTTGCCAAGTTTGCTCAAAAATAGGCCTATCTATCACTCACGAAAGTTATAGGCTAGATAAAGGTTTAGTTCAAGGTGTAGGGAACCATTCCAAATATGGGATATGGCTACTTGGATAAACAAGGGTGGTAAAAAGGGAAAAGAAGATCCAAATATGTATATGGGTATCCACGAGTTCATCCAAAGATGCACAAACACGATAGTTGCAAGTCAAGATTAAAGTCCTTATTAATAGGGTTGAGTTCAATTCACAACTCGCTTCAATCAAGACAAGAACATTGATGCATGAGATCTAAAGATGGTGCATCCTTACTTTCAAACTCACTTGAATGCATTAGACAACTATGAATTTCTTAAAGTGATACTCTAGCTCATCATTGCTCTCAATGCAATATGCAATGCACCCTATATGCAAACTAAAATCCATCCTACACATGAAATGCAACTAGATGACTTTTTTTTGTGTTGCAAAATTTCAAAAAATTTCGATTTTTATGAGTTTTTCTATGCCATAAGTGAATGCATGATATGCATGAGACTCAAGATGCAAAATCGAAAATAAGAATAAAGAACACAATGTTAAATACCGGTCCCTCCCCCAAACTTAAATCATATCATCTCGGTGTGAAGAAATTCAAGAGAGGAGACTAAAAACAAAAGATACAATGCAAAGACTCAAAAAAAAGAACTACTTAAAAGTTTGGAGTGATACCTTAGAGACGAATGGAGAGGACAAGAGGGATTAAGGGACTAAGGGAGACCATACTCAACACGTCAATTCCTCACACCATTGTCTTGAAGTCCATGACCACTAGACCATCCTTTATTGATGCTTGTTTTGTGTCTCTAGCTTGACAAATGATAGGCTTGGGAGGTCCCAAGGGCGCGTTTAACATCACTAGCTTGACGGTTGCTTCCTCATTTTCACTCTCTTTTTTAATATTTCTTTTGCTCCTAGTTGTACACCTAAGAGATCAAGATCACAAGCAAATGGAAAAGATTAGCAACAAAAGAAAATAAAAAGGCTATCGTCTCAAGAAGATTCAAAATCCTAATGATCAATGCTAAACCCCAATGGCAACGGCGCCAAATTGATAAAGGATTTTCGTTAAGTTCATATCAATTCCTCTATGCTTGTCATTGTAGCATAAGAGGTGTCAATCCATAGGGGTTAAGATTAATGCGTTAGGAATGCATGAAACTTCTTAAGCTAGAGCAAATGGTTTTGGTTTTTATATATGTTTTTAAATTAAGAAAGTAAAGTGCAAGAAAGAAAACAAAAGATAGAAGCATTGGATCATGGATTAGACTATCAAAGAAATGATCAACAATCAAATAATGATGACAAATATTGAATTAAACACTATCATAGAATATAGAATTCACAAATATGACTAATCCATTCTCATGGCACTAATCACTTCACTAATCACCTAATTGACATAAACTCTCGTTTTCAATTAGATAATCAATGAGCATTAATAAACAATTCCAATTAGTTCACTAATCACCCTAAACATCAACTTTCATTGGCTAGGATGTGAAAAGCTCACAATAGATTTGGTTCAAGCATTTCATCGAACACCTTTCGGGCATGAAATGCTTAAGTTCTAGATTTGATTTCTCAACTCAAAACTAGCATTAAGATCAACCTATGTGAAAGATCTAACAAGATGCAAACCAAATCATTATCATTTATGATGCTAATGCACACAATCTTTGCTATTCCTTAGGTCAAGAACAATTGAATAAGATTAATTCATTCTCATGACCCTAGGCCGAATTCGTTCTCCTCTGTCCAAGAGTGCCAGGACTGCTGATCTAGGTGATGGAGATAGGCTAAGTTCGTCCAATAGGCAGACTGGCGACGAACCGGATACTGCGGGTGATCCAGAAGGGCTTGCCCAGCTACTATGGGAACGCAAACCTGTTGGATGGTTGCTTCCGCCCCTTCGTGATATGTGTGCGCGCGAAGCTTATGTCAGGATGGCAACCGCGCTTGGACATGTAAGTCGATTTTCATCTTGTCTATGCTGGTTTCTTCACTTTTTGAAGTATCATGTCTTTTTGCTATAGGTTATGGGAGCGTGCAACGAATTCGCCTCTCTTTTCGAATTCGAAGAGTGTTCACTCGCCCGGGATAATGAGCTGGAAGAGCTAAAGGCAACCGTCCGATACCTAACTAGCAGGCTCGAGGATGCTGAAGCAGAGTAGTGGCGTTTGTTGAACAGAATTTCGACGGTCCATAGGGTTTTTGAAAGTCGTATCGAATATCTGAATGATAAACTCGAGAGGGAACAAAAGTTCGTCCCATATCAAAATACTACTAATCGTCGTGCCGTCCGAGCTGGAAGAAGAGATTTCGCAGCGGAATATCAGTCGGTTTTGTTGGCTTTGAAGGATAAATGGGATTGGAAGAAGCTTGAAGTGGATCACGAGATGAGGCTTCGGAAGGCAAATGCTAGCGCTGAACTTATCAGAGATGTGTTGAACGGAGATGCGATCATTGACGAAGCATTGGCGCGGTTAGAGGCAAGAATCGATGGATACGGCGAAGGCTCAACATCGAAGGTTTCGGACTTCTCCCTTGGGCAGTTCGACCTCCCCCAAATTTCAGCGGATTCGGTGTTTCGCAGGGAATACTCCGCCGGTCGCAACTTCAAGCGGGGACGGCCGACTCCGGACTAGGCCAGCGAGGGATCAGATCCTGTAGTTGCTTAGCCGTTCCCACTTTGCTTTGGCGGCACAATTTTTACCCTTGCGATCTTCCGAGTTATTTCTTCCTCTATTCTGATTACGAGAGAGTTGAACTTAACGGGAGATCCGACGGTTATCAACATGCCACGTCACTATGATTATCATGTTCTCATTCTTGTTTGACTACAATTATCATATTGTTCATCTAATGATGTTTGAATGTTAGCATCGTCAATCTTTTTAAAATCTTGTTAAAATCTATCTTTCATACCTTAACTCTCAAGTGATTGGAATCGACATTTTTACTTGATTCTACAATCAATTACATGAAATGACAATATTCTACAAATCTATGCAGCTAAATTGTAGAATATTGTCTAAGAGGACGATGCGGCATTGCATATAGAGGAAGATATACTGATTCATTGTTGGCAAATTCTTTTTAATGTATGTAGAGAGATGCTAGAGACGTCTAAAATGCTCTGTTTCATTTAGTTTAGAATACTCTCGCATAGTGCACTCTACCTGTTTAAAGGATGTGAAAGGTCTGCGACCCTTGATTTACTTGCTCTGTATCTCGAGAAAAGATACGAAATCATTACTACGGTTTTGGACGATTCTTGATACGAAATAATAAAGGTGTGAAAGGTTTGCGACCTTCAAAATATAGAAAGAATATCTCGATTCTGTTGTATATTTTGCAACCTAGCTTATTCAGCGGTTTTAATGGATTCTGAAGCTATGTGGGCGAAGCCAATTGTGGAAGGCGACAATTTTGGGCCACATCCTCGCGAAGAGGAGTCGCAGGGAGATGACGGAGATCGTTCTCCTCTGCCCAAGAGGACCAGGACTGATGATCGAGGTGATGGAGAAGAGACGAGTTCGCCCAATAGGCAGACTGGCGACGAATCGGTTACTGCGGATGATCTGGAAGAGCTTGCCCAGCTACTGTGGGATCGTAAACCTGCGGGATGCTCTCTTCCTCCACTTCGTGATATGTGTGCGCGCGAAGCTTATGCTAGGATGGCAACCGCGCTTGGACAGGTGAGTCGGAGTTCTCATCTTGTCATTTGCATGTTTCTTTTCACTTTTTGGAACCGATTACTATCAGGTCTTTTTGCTATAGGTTATGGGAGCGTGCATCGAATTCACCGCTCTTTTTGAATCCAAAGAGCATTCGCTCACCCGAGCTAATGAACTCGAAGAGCGTTTACTGTTAATGAACTCGAAGAACGTTCGCTCACCCGGGCTAATGGCTGCCGTCCGAGACCTAACTAGCAAGCTCGATGCTAATAAAGAGCAGCTCAATGCGGCTAAGAACGACAACGGCTTTTGAGCGACCAACTTTCGTTGGCATGTGTGCTGCTAGAAAGGTTGGAAGCGCAGGTTGCGGACTTGTCCCTTGGGCGGCTCGACCTCCCCCAAATTTGCAGACGATGCGGTGGAGTTAAGAATAATCCTAATGATTGGGGTTGACCTCTCTCTCCCCCTCTCTTTTTTTTTGTTTTTTGCTAAGCGGTCCTCTCCCTCTCTTTTCTTTTCAATGTTTCGAACATGGTACCCGTGATAGGAGGGTTTTAAACAACTCTTTACTTTAGGGTTTCATTTTGGCTTTTTGAACATGGTGCACGAGAGGGCTTTAAACTAATTTATTTTGTTTGCTTTTCATGTTTACGTTAAGTTCTTATATGCTAGACCTAGATCTTCAAGTTTTAAGCAAAAACAACACAAGAAAGAAATGAAAGAAATGATGAATTATGCTAAAAACAATATTAAAGGCGGCCGAGATTAGGGTTGCAGAAAAGTGGGTAAAAAGATGAAGTGTAAATGACATTTATGCCCTTCATTATAGAAAACTACAAAAATTAACAAAATTTAAGTCCCTCGGTTTCGAACTCGTGACAGTCTAAAATGCACTATACTTGCCGGATTACCATTGCATTGCTATCACCAACAGTATGAATTTACACTGGCAGCTCTTCACCTAGACTGTGTTTCATCTGCCGATAAAATGAAGAGAGGAATATAATGGTATAAATAATGGTTTTACAATAAGAAATATTAACCAAGAGTTTAAACATTAAACATAATTGTAGTTTAATTACCGTTTCTCCTTTGACTTGTAATCCTTTCCCAATCAAATGATCAATATATTTCCAGTGAAAAAACAAAAACTGTGCGAGAGAGAGTTTATACAACAGAGAAAACGCAGGACTACGGCAGAGAAACACATATTTATCAGAAATCCTAGTTGATGGGAAAGCTTTCCTCGGTTTTCTCAGGATCTAAATCTTCGCGTTTGATGCAGATTCTTATTCTTAAATTGTCTTTGGCAGTGCACATGTATGTTGGAACATGCTTAGCTATGCTATCACCCTTATCAACCGATCCAAGAACTCTTTTCATGTTTCCCGTAAATCCAAGATAATCACCACATGCTTTCAACTCCAAATTGTAGCATAAGGAAACTATCAAAAACCATAATTTGCAAAAACGGTGTCGTACAATAAATTAAATGACATTTGTTAAGGGACAATTTGCGAAAACGGTGACATTTGTTTAGATCATTTTCAGTTAAATGAATCTCGACATGGTCCAGAGGAGTCTGCGGTCAACGAGACCTTCTTCAACTTTGTAACCCTAATGTTGTTGTTATTCAACGCAGACAGTGCGAGACCTTCTTTAAAGATCTCTGTATTTCTTCAAAAAGCTCTGGCGATTTCATTTCTAAATTTTTGTTTCCTATATATCGCTCACATAGCTTTAATTTCACCTTCTTTTACAGATCTCTGTATTTCTTCAAAAATCTCTTGCGGTTTCATTCAAAAAATTTGTTTCCTATCTATCGCCCACATAGCTTTGATTTCAGTGCGAGACATTCTTCTACATATCTTTGATTTCTTTCTTTCGCCATGGCATTTCCGGATACAGTTTTTTCCAAAATAACCGACCCTCCGCCAGATACCAGAATAAACTACGGTTCAACTTTAAAGATTCTGCCAGTTGTGAAAAGGGTAGTGGGTCATGAAGTCTGGAATTATGTTTGCAAGTCTCCGCTAGGAGTTATTCCGATGTTTCAGTGGTCGAGTTTTGGATGGAGTGCGAGGCTAGTGCATTACCTTGTTCGCAAACTTTTGGTGTGCGATAAAACAAATGAGTAGGGGTTTTTTTTATCGCGGGACAGCCAGCGAGGTTCTCTCTCTTCGAGTTTGAATCGATCATAGGTCTGAGATGTGGTGAGACACCTCCTCAGTCAGAAACAGTGGAAGGCGTTACCGGATGGGAGCGCTTTCTGAATCTTCTCAATCTGAAACCCAGAGGAATAGCACAAAGAAAACGAGACAGCCCAAGCCCAGAGGACATAGAAAATTTGTGTATGAAATAACTTATAAATAATAGATTTAATATTGTATATAAAATTTCATAATAAAACTTATATGATTATACATATTAATCAAGTAAAACATAAGTTTAATGTGAATGACATGAATGCAATTATTCTAGTAAGTGAAATCTTTTTACAAAAATATCTTGAGAGGCTATATGATTATGCATATTAATCAAGTGAAACATAAGTTTAATGTGAATGACACTAATGTAATTATTCTAGTAAGTTAAACTTTTAAAAAAAAATATCATGAGAAGCTCTATGGTGATGACACCTCAGCATAGCACATTTGTAAATCACATGTTAAGCCAAAGTTTTCTTTTCAGTCCTTCTCAATTAATATATAGGGGATTGATTCATATAGCGAGCCTAAATGCTGGAGTTCAAATGTTATTCTTCTACTTTATGTTTATTTATTTATTGTACTTTTTTTTTCTTATATTGATGAGGGTGTTTATAAAGGGAATACAATAATATTGAATAGTAAAAATAAAAGTTTATCATATATTTCATTAACGCGAAAACAGCCAATTCATGCCTCAACACTTTCAAATGGTACCGATTACGTCCTTAATTATTTAAAATATCATACACGTACTAATTTTGGTGTGCAAATTCATACAATTTTGGTGTGCAAATTCATACCCAAACCCTTAATTATTTAAAATATCATACACGTACTAATTTTTTTTGGCCGAACGTACATTGACTCAAATTCCGTTAGTTAACCCCGTTAAATTATTAACAGTGATGAGTCGGATGCCACATGTATATCATGTTGGAACGGATACTCAAAACGGCGTCATTTTTTTGTATTTAAAAAAAATTAACACCCATAATGAGGTTTGAACCCACAACCTCAAGGTTATAAACTTTAGGCTCTGCCAACTGAACTAGAAAGCTTTACGACTAAAAATATCAAATACAATTTATATAGACATTCCAAAAATCTAAAGCTCATAGAGAAAGATTATCTTCTCCAAGCTCACACGACGCTCCTTGAATTTTTATTTAGTGGAAAACTGGGGAATCCGAAAAACTTATTACGAATTTCTATAGATAACATGAATTGGTAATTACAGTTAACAATAACCAATCCAGGGTTACAATAATTTGTTCTTTTCGCTTTTTGTTTGATTGTGTTGAAAATAAAATCATAGAACTGGGCTATTGATCGATTACTAGAGAAAATTGATTTTTTTGCACTACGAACTGTGTACGGCATTCGAGATTTCCCACCTTATTTTTCAATGTCTTGAGATTTGACAAGTAACCCATCTTCAGATGATTCTTCCACAGCTTCTCTGAGATTTGATTCATGGAGTTCCCCTAATTATTACCAAAGGAAACCTTATCAGATACGAGAAGATTGGTTCAACGCTCAACGATTTAAGACCTTTTTTTCTTCTTCTGGAACCCTAATCTAAATTTTAGTAATCAATAATCAAATGAGGGGAAAAATCTCCTAATTTAGAAACCTCCGATTATCAAAAACAGTACCCAGAAGTCAAAATCACCACTAAATTCACTACAAGAAAACACAGTTTTTGTGACTACCATTTGCGACTATTTTTTTAGTCGCAAAAAAGAGGGACGGTATTGTGACTGATTTACGACTAATAAGCGACTACTCATAATGTAGAGGCACAATAGTCCCAAATTACCGACTAAACAAAGTAGTCAGACAAGAGTCACTTATTTGCGACTGTTTCAGACTTGAAAAAATAGTCCTAAATTTGTGACTGATTTGCTTCAGTTTAGCAACTCTACTCAAATTTTTTAAAAATTTCATCAATATATAATTGTAAATATGTTAATTTAGAATTTTTAACTAAGTTAAAAAATTCATCAATATATAAATTTTTTAACAAATTCATCAAAAATTCATCAATATATAAATTATTTTTTGATGAATTAATTTTTAACAAATTAATTTTTTTTAAATTCATCAATATATAATTTTTTTAACAAATTCATCAAAAATTCATCAATATATAATTATATACACAAAATCATTGTAAAGTCATATTCAAACCTTATAGGTCCTTAAAATTTAGGGTTTAGGGTAAGGGTTTGTGATTCTACTCATAACATGTATAAGTAGTCACAAAATGGTCCCAAATTTGCGACCGTTTAGCAACTCCACTCGATTTTTTAAAACAAAATCCTAAATTCTAAATTCTAAACCCGAAACACAAACCCTTAACCCTAAACCATAAATCTCTAACCCTTAATCATAAGCTTGATCTAAATATTAAATTGTAAACTAGATCTTACACATAAACATCAAATAATATACAAAAAAATTCAACACTTACAAATTTTCTAAATATAATCACTTTATAAATTCTAAATTGTAAACCCTAAACATCTAACCCTTAATCATAAACTCTAAATCTTAAATTATAAACTAGATCTTACACATAAACATCAAATAATATACAAAAATATAACACTTACAAAAATTTCAATATAATCATAACACGTACTAAGTGTTACATGTGTTTTATAAGGAATGATTTTGAAAGATAATAATTCTCTCAAAACTTACTTATTTTTAAAGTTTTAACATATTTTTGAACTGCTATGTACACAAAATCATTGTAAAGTCATATTCAAACCTTCTAAGTTCTTAAAGTTTAGGGTTTAGGGTAAATGTTTTTTATTGTCACAAAATAGTCCCAAATTTGTGACCATTTAATAACTCTAGTCGATTTTTTTTTAATAGTAGTCACAAAATTGAGGCGAGGATTGAAATCCTCCACCGTTGATTTGTTTAATCCAAAGCACCAATTTTTTTTGTTTAATCAATTTTCTCTCTCTCTCTTTCCTTCCTGCAATTCTTCTTCTTCTTCCTTCTTCATTCTCTTCGACAAATCAATTGCTCTCTCCTTTCTCCCTCTTTTTTTTTGCAGATCCAGCCGCCGGCAAGGCTTTTTCTTTTCCAGCCGCTGGCGAGACTTCTTCTTCTCTAGCGGCCGACGAGGCTTCTTCTTCTCCAGCCGCCTTTGAGGCTTCTTGAAACGACCCCTCTTTTTTTTTTTTTTTTAATTAAACAACACAAGAACAAGTTCTACAGCTTACACAAGCTAACAGTTATATAACAGCAAAAGCAACAACAATAACAACAAAAACCCCGAGTCATAATCATCCCCTCTTCACTGCCTCGATTCCACGATCACGCCTTATCCTTACCTGCATCGACAAAGGTGATGCATCAACATTTGGCTAACCAAATGCTGAATGAGATTGATCCTCCCAACAACAGGCTACCAACAAGCACAACAATTAGCAATTTACAACACGAAGAATTAATTAACACCAATTAAAACTTCCAGCACAATTAGCAATTCAATCCCATGAAAAACTAAACCAATGCCTAGCAATTCTACTCCAGGAAAATCTAAACACACCGCCTGAAAAGTAAACACACAACACGCTTTAAAGGGACAACCAACGACTGGTATCGATAGATACACCCCTGGTATCGATCGATACTAAAACAACACGCGTCAACTAAAAAGGGACTGGTATCGATCGATACTGAAACAACACGACTAGTATCGATCGATACTGAAACAACAAAAGCCTACCGACAAGGGACTGGTATCGATCGATACACCCATGGTATCGATCGATACTCCCATGCGACTCACAACCTTCACGAAATCTAAACCCAGAAATCGCCAAGACAAGCCACAAAAATTCATCAATCAAGCTTAACAAAGCACCACACAAGCTTAACTGCTAACCTTTGGTCACAACTCACCTTAGATAGGATGGATCGAGCTCTAGAAGACCTCCCTCTCTTCCCCCTTAGCTCACGCCAAAACCACGCTCTTCCAACCTCTTGTTCAAGCTTCTCTCCAAGCTCAAACTCTCTTGATCTCGCAAGATCCAAGCTTCACCAAGCTCTTCTTTCCCTTTCTCTCTCTCCCTCTCTCTCTCTCTCACGACCTATTCTGAACTTTCCCAAAAGAATGGTTTCCACCGTAAGAAGAGAAGAGGAAGAAGACAATAAGGAAACCCCGACTGGTATCGACCGATACAGGCCAGTATCGATCGATACTACCCCCGACAGGTATCGATCGATACAAGGCTAGTATCGATCGATACTACCCCGGAACAAACCCGAATTAATTATTTTCCCCAATAATCAATTCTTCCGGAACGCGGGCGTTACAATTCTCCCCCACTAACATAGATTCGACCTCGAACCTTCGTTACCGTTCATCTCCCGATGAACCTTGATCGTCGCAACGATTACATAAACATTGGCCAACCCGGCCATCTCAACACTCACACGAGGTCCAATACCAACCTCCGAGGTTTCCCACTCAGTCCCTATGCTTATGACACCGCGGCATCATATGTACTTATTGCTCAAACACAAGCCAAACCCCATCACTCAAGACACCGCAGCATCTCCGAGTTCCGAGCATCTGCCATATCCCGCAGGATATTACCATACCTCGCAAGGTATCAACCATACCACAGCACCCAATACACCGCAGCATCTCCGAGTTCTGGGTATCTGCCATACCACTCCACTCGGTAATATAACCTACAAGAGTTTCGATACCCCATACCACTCAATTCTAGGTAATATATCATACGTCTAGGATATACTCCTTACGAATCCACGATGTCTAGGATATACTCCTTACGAATCCACGGTATCACGTAACACTCTAGGCTATAAACCTTCCGAGCCTGGGTACATCGCCAATCACACTCTCAAGACACACAGTCCTGCGAGCTATCGGCACCAGAGGAACTAGTCCCCTCAACGAGCAATAAGTCACACATCTATAAGCATCTCGACTGAACTACCTCCCGTGATCCGTGTAAATCCTTGCAAGGCAACACCGGCATCACCCATATTCCGTACCCGGAATATCTGCCGTGCATAACCAACAACCAGGCCATCACACCGCCCTTGCGCACCCTCCAGTGTCGGCTCGCTTTAGAGAAACTTGTCAAGACAACTATGACTAGGCTAACTCTAACACCCAACAATTCTCTGCAGTAGGTCATCAATACAAACGTAATAAAACAAACAAGTACCATACGCCTGCAATCCGACCCACCCCACAGAACCGCTAAGTGAAATAACCCGGTCCCGTCACTTGACTCATCTTTCCGAACAAGCTTAACTGAAACACGCAACTCTCACAACAGCAATAAGAACATCCATCTTATTATACATCATAATGTAACATCGTTCCACACAACGGAAATACAAAATGAAACACATAAGGAATACAGCTACAACCCAAACTGGAACCTCTCGATGGAACTCAAGCCGCAGCTTGCTTCTGGAACCACTTCCGGAACCTCGCTTTCATCCTAGCCTCTGGCTCCCAAGTTTCCTCCTGCACCCCGTCACAGTCCCACAGAACTCGCATCATCGGAATCTTCTTCCGACGAAGCTCCTTGACCCTCTGCTCGAGAACTCTCAAAGGTCTCACCTCAACGGTCATATTGGGCTGGAGATCTGACGGANCAAACCCGAATTAATTATTTCCCCCAATAATCAAATTTTCCGGAACGCGGGCGTTACAATTCTCCCCCACTAACATAGATTCGACCTCGAATCTTCGTTACCGTTCATCTCCAATGAACCTTAATCGTCGCATCGATTACATAAACCTTGGCCAACCCGGCCATCTCAACACTCACACGAGGTCCAATACCAACCTCCGAGGTTTCCCACTCAGTCCCTATGCTTATGACACCGCGGCATCATATGTACTTATTGGTCAAACACAAGCCAAACCCCGTCACTCAAGACACCGCAGCATCTCCGAGTTCCGAGCATCTGCCATATACCGCAGGATATTCACCATACCTCGCAAGGTATCAACCATACCACATCACCCAAGACACCGCAGCATCTCCGAGTTCTGGGTATCTGCCATACCACTCCACTCTGTAATATAACCTGTAAGAGTCTCGATACCCCATACCACTCAATTCTAGGCAATATATCCTACGTCTAGGATATACTCCTTACGAATCCACGGTATCACGTATCACTCTAGGCTATAAACCTTCCGAGTCTGGGTACATCGCCAATCACACTCTCAAGACACACAGTCCTGCGAGCTATCGGCACCAGAGGAACCAGTCCTCTCAACGAGCAATAAGTCACACATCTATAAGCATCTCAACTGAACTACCTCCCGTGATTTGTGTAAATCCTCGCAACAACACCGGCATCACCCATATTCCGTACCCGGAATATCTGTCGTGCATAACCAATAACCAGGCCATTGCACCGCCCTTTCGCACCCTCCAGTGTCGGCTCGCTTTAGAGAAACTTGTCAAGACAACTATGACTAGGCTAACTCTAACACCCAACAACTCTCTGCAGTAGGTCATCAATACAAACGTAATAAAACAAACAAGTACCATACACCTGTAATCCGACCCACCACACAGAACCGCTAAGTGAAATAACCCGGTCCCGTCACTTGACTCATCTTTCCGAACAAGCTTAACTGAAACACGCAACTCTCACAACAGCAGTAAGAACATCCATCTTATTATACATCATAATGTAACATCGTTCCCCACAACGGAAATACAAAATGAAACACACAAGGCATACAGCTACAACCCAAACTGGAACCTCTCGATAGAACTCAAGCCGCAGCTTGCTTCTGGAACCACTTCCGGAACCTCGCTTCCATCCTAGCCTATGGCTCCCAAGTTTCCTCCTGCACCCCGTCACAGTCCCACAGAACTCGCATCATCGGAATCTTCTTCGGACGAAGCTCCTTGACCCTCCGCTCGAGAACTCTCAAAGGTCTCCCCTCAACGGTCATATTGGGCTGGAGATCTGACGGAATCTCAGCCAATACCTCGTCACCCCTATGCAAACACTTCTTCAGCATCGACACATGGAAGACCTTATGAAATGCTTACATAACCACGGGTAACTCCAACCGATACGTTACCGGTCCAACACGCTCTACAATCCGGAACGGCCCCATATACCTCGGACTCAACTTAGTCGCAGTAATGGACCTGTTCGGACCTCTCAGTAGGGCCATCTTGAGATACACACTATCTCCCACCTCAAACATAAGCTCTTTCCGCCTCTTATCGGCATAACACTTTTGCCGATCCTAGGCCTCTTTCATGTTCAGCTTCAAAACCCGGATCTTCTCCGTGGTTTCCTGAACAAAACTTGCACCCAAAGTGCTCCTCTCCCCCACTTGTGTCCAACACAAGGGGGTACGACATGGCCTCCCATACAGAGCCTCGTATGGAGCCATCCCAATACTCACCTGGTAGCTATTGTTATACGCAAACTCTACCAAGCTCAAGTGATCCACCCAGTGACCACCCCAATCCAGCACGCACATTCTCAACAAATCCTCCAGAGTCTGGATGGTCCTCTCGGACTGTCCATCTGTCTGAGGCTGATACGCCGTGCTCAAGTGCACTTTCGTGCCCATCTCCGCCTGAAACGCATTCCAGAACTCCAATGTGAACTTAGGATCCCGGTCTGAGACAATGCTCACCGGTACTCCATACAGTCTCACAATCTCCTGCACGTACTTCTTAGCCAAAACCGCTGCCCCATCGGTCTTCTTAATGGCCAGAAAACGCGCACACTTGGTTAATCGGTCAACGATGACCCAAACAGTATCCTTGGTCCGAGAAACTGGTAAACCCACCACGAAATCCATCGTGATCATATCCCACTTCAACTCTGGAATGGGTAAACTCCGCAACAAACCACTCGGGACCTGGTGCTCCGCCTTCACTACCTGGCACACATTGCACACCGCAACCCAGTTAGCAACATCTTTCTTCATCCCGACCCAATGATAATAGCGCTTGAGATCGCGGTACATCTTAGTCGCTCCTAGATGAATCGAGAACATACTCGAATGAGCCTCACTCAGGATCTCTCGCCGCAAATCCTCATCCAAAGGTACGCATACCCTCCCAGTAACAAGGATAGTGCCGTTCGCAGATACCTGATACTCAGAACCCTCCGTTCTCGAAGCCTTAACCAATACCTCATCTTTTTCCTGAGCCAACCGAACTCTGCTCAAAAGATCCGCCTGGTTAGCCGCCTCTAAGCCCAAAGTTTCCTGAGATACAACATATAGGCGCAATGTGCTAATCTCGCTCACCAAAGACTCAACCTCAAGCTCCCGAGCCAAAGCCACCCGCTTCCGACTCAACGCATCCGCAACCAGATTAGCCTTACCAGGATGGTAAACTATCTCCAGATCATAATCGGCCACTAGCTCCATCCAGCGCCTCTGCCTCAAATTCAACTCAGGCTGAGTGAAAATGTACTTCAAACTCTTATGATCTGTGAACACCTGCACCTTTCCGCCATAAAGATAAGATCTCCAAATCTTTAAAAGCGAGAACTACTGCAGCCATCTCCAGGTCATGGGTAGGGTAGTTGCCCTCATGCTTCCGCAGCTGCCGCAAAGCATAGGCAATAACCTTCCCCCGCTGCATCAACACACAACCAAGACCCACTCCCGACACATCGGTGTACACCACGTAAGGCTCGCCCGACTCAGGCAACGCCAATACTGGAGTACTAGTCAACATGGCCTTCAGTTCCGCGAAACTCTCCTCACACACCGAGGACCACACGAAAGGAATATCCTTTCCCGTCAGCTTCGTCATAGCCTTGGCCAGACTCGCGAAACCCTTGACGAACCGCCGATAATACCCTGCCAACCCGAGAAAACTCCGAATCTCAGTAGCATTCCTCGGCCTCGGCCAAGTACTAATGGCCTGGATCTTCTCCGGATCTACCGACACTCCCTTCGCAGAGACAATGTGACCCAAAAAACCGATCTCCCGCTGCCAGAAGCTACACTTGCTCAACTTAGGAAATAACTTCTGTTCCCGCAGCTTCGAAAGAACCACACGCAGATGCACCTCATGCTCCTCCCGGCTCCTCGAATACACCAAGATATCATCGATAAAGATGATCACGAACTCATCTAGATACTCCTGGAAAACGCTGTTCATCAATCTCATAAATGCAGCCGGTGCATTTGTCAACCCAAATGGCATCACCACAAACTCGTAGTGGGCATAACGAGATCTGAAAGCCGTCTTCCGGATATCTACCTCATCAATGGGAATCTGATGATATCCCGATGCCAAGTCAATCTTGGAGAACCAAGTAGCCCCTCTCAACTGATCCAACAACTCATCAATCCGAGGAAGAGGATACATGTTCTTCACTGTGACTCGGTTAAGTCCCCGGTAGTCAATACACAACCAAAAACTTCCGTCCTTTTTCTTCACGAACAACACCGGCGCTCCCCACGGTGAAGAACTCGGGCGAATAAACCCCTTGCTCAACAATTCCGCCAGCTGCTTCTTCAGCTCTGCCATCTCTGCTGGAGCCATCCTATAAGGAACCCTGGATATCGGTGCCGTCCCCGATTCCAACTCGATCGTGAAAGGATCCGACCTAGACGGTGGCAACCCCTGCAACGACTGGAACACATCTTCGAACTCATGAACCACACGAATATCCTGAACCCTAGCCTCTCCGACGGCCTCCGGTAAGGAAACGGTAGCCAAATACGCCTCGCAACCCCTCTCGATCAGACGCTCCGCGTGCACAACCGAGATCACGAGACTCCCGGAAGTCGGTCTCACACCCTGATACACCAACTTCCCTTTCCCTCGGTCGAACTCGACTCACCCTCGGTGACAGTCCAGATGCGCTCTGAACTTCCCGAACCAATCCATGCCCAAGATGACATCGTACAGCTCCATTGAGTAGATAATCAAATCGGCAGGCATGGACTTTCTTGCTACCTGAACATCCACGTCTCGCACCCGACCGTGAATTCTCAAGAGCTTCCCTCCGGCAACCTCCACGAAACCCAAACTCACACCGGGCTCGCTTCGAAGATTAGCCTTCTCGGCCAACTCCAGGGAAACGAAGCAATGCGATGCTCCCGTGTCAAACAGCACATGACACTCTACACCCCCAACACACAAGGTCCCTGCACATATACATGTGCTGAGAACCATAACACCCCGACAAGCACGACATTCCCCAACACAGAATTAAACTTAGATGAGTCTAAGAAAATACCTGTGATCGGCCTGGAACTCGGCTCTCCGGACTCGGTGATGGAGTACACTTGAGGCGCTGCTGCCACCTGCTTGACGGGCTGCACCACCGTGGTCTCACTCTGCTGCAACTGGGGACACTGAGGCCTGATGTGCCCCGCCTCCTTGCAGTGATAGCACACTCGAGGATCCACTCGCACTCCGCCCTTCTGAGGACAGCTCGCCACTCGGTGATCCATGCTCCCACATCCAAAGCAACCCGGACCACCCCGACTACCTCTCGAAGAGCTCTCCCGCTTCCGCTTCTGTCCTTGCATCGGCTTACCGCCTCTGCTCGGACAGGACTGCTGCTGCACAGGTCTCGCCTGAAAACTCGGTGTAACCGCTACCACCTCGTCTTTCAGACCCTCCTCAAGCAAAGCTGCAGTCTCAACCAACTCATCAACCGTGCAAAAAGCCCTCACCATGCAATGGTTCCTCAAGTCAACCCGAAGACCCATCAGAAATCTCTGCACACGGGCCGACTCACTCTCAACCGCTCGTCTAACATAAGACCCGAGCCGGTTGAACTCCACCTCATACTCGCGTACCGACCGATCCCCCTGAGTCAAACTCGCAAGCCTCGACTCTAACCGGTTGAACGCCTCCTGAGGAAAGTACTTAGAGTTAAACTCCTCCACAAAATCCGCCCAAACCATTGATATATCATGGTTTTTACCCCTTTTAGGCCATGATATAGGTCCGTTTTATAGAGTCTTTATACTATTTCGTAGTGTTTTAGAGTCTTTTACAGGTTTTAGCACGTTTGGAGCATGATTGGAGATATTGGAGCATTTTGGAGCAAGACAGGAACTCGTGAAGCTGAGTACCCGATCTGGAGCCTCAGCATCGATCGATACTACCTAGTATCGGTCGATACTCATTGCATCAGACGCGAGGCGCGACTTTTCTCAAGAGTTGAAGAATTGCAGAATTGCCCAGAAGACTTTATTATTTGCAACTTAATCCAAAACGTGTTTTAGGAGTTATATTAGGGTTTTAAGCCACTTTGGCTGAGGAGGATTTTTTACCTTTGATTTGAATTCTGAGTTTTTAGTAAGAAAGCTATCTGAGGGAGACAAGTCTGAAACTCTGTTCGTCCGAGAGAAGATTTCGAACCCTTTGTTACTCTCCTTTTTATGATTTATTTGAGTATTNTTGCGCCGCAAGAAATTTAATAGCTTCTCACATATTCCGTATCAAGAAATCTAAGCATCTCCTCCGAAACTTTCTGAAGCATGAGAATCTATGGTCAATGTTATGAGTCCAACGGTTACTACAAATCTCATTACCAGATTCAATCTTGTGAATATTTAGAGAGGAATTTGATTACGGTAAGAAAACTGAATTTCTAAATATATGAAGCTATGAATGAAGTTTGGTGTTTGTTATAATCATGTTTTAATATGATTTGTTAAAGTTTTTTTTTTTTTGCAAAGTTCTTTACTTGTTGTTCTAACCTTAATGTTCCTAGTTGCCTTGTGCCGCAAGAAATCTTATAGCTTCTCACATATTCCGTATCAAGAAATCTAAGCATCTCCTCCCAAACTTTCTGAGTCATGAGAATCCGTGACTAGTTCGGAGACAAAGTGGGAGGCCGAAGAAGAAGCAGAAAAAGCGAAATTAGAGTTTAAGCCGCACCAACATAATCCCAATCAAACCGAGTTTTAATTCGAATTGACATTTAAGGGACTGAGTGAGTCATCAAGAACGGGCCGAGCCTGATGTTGTACTGGTCACCGTAGACATGAGACTCAGTTTTTTGGTTCGCTTCGCTTCAATTTTCTGGATTTTAAAATTTAATGCGGTTTTGAATTAAGTCGGTTTGGTTTTAAATTCAATTCGGTTAATGCCGTCAAATGTTTCGTATTTACAGAGAGGACTACACTTTTGACGGCAATAACCTACCTTGTCTAGGTTACACCTTGGTATATTGTTATAGGAAAATGAAGAGTAGCTGTTAGATGACACGTGGAGGCAGTTGAGTGGCCCGTGCGGAAAAAGAAGAACATGACACGTGGAGGCTGGTGATTGGATAGAGAGAAAGTTTGTTACGATCGTATATAAGAGCATTGTTAGCTTTTTTTACATATTACGCAGAAAAGTATTTTGTATCTTCATCTTCTTCTTTGGTTCTCTGTAATTATGGGTTTCGGTATTGTATTCCTCATTGTAGCTTGAATCTGGAAGTGGATCGTTATTTCATGAACGGCGATTCATGTTACGGTTTGAATAAACGGTGATTTTCCTTTATCAAAGGTATCAGAGCTCGTCCTTCCTCGGAAATGGCTGATACAAGATCGCCGGCGCTACTGAAGGAAGTTATGGTTCGCGAAGTAGTAGAAACCATGGGATCGCGAATCGAGAAGGTGTTGGCGAGAACTCACACACTGGACAAAATTGTGGCTAATCGGGAATCTATCTGGTAGCTATTCCGCATTCTCGGAACGAAGTAGCAGGGGCAACATCACCTCCGACGAAGCACTCGATGCCAGACACAGTGAATCGGGAAGAATCGACTGGTTCGATTCACGAGGTGAAGTCAAAACCAGAGGAAACAGAAATGATTCCTAAGGAAACGCATTCTACGTTTGCGAGTGCTTGTGTTCATCAACATGAACTAATTCTACGACCTTAGGTATCAATTTCTGTACTGGAATCTGACCATAGGGATAACCTATTAGGGGATTTTTGAACGAATATGGTAATTGAGGATCAACAACTGATGGTAACAGAATTTGTGTGTCCCATTGTTGATGATTTACACTTGGAAGTGGCTGAGTTTTGTGAGAAATCAATAGGTGTTAAGATTACACCTATTGCATACCATGTGTTCGATAAAATGCTTCTTAGGAGACAGAACCATAAAAGGAGGAAGAAAATGAGGTTATCTCCTAAAACTTGGCAATTCAAATACAAACTAATGAATCTGTTGAGAGTCTTGCCAGCAATGGTTCACCGTACACTCATTGCAAGAGGGAACAACATCTCCAACAAATTGTGTACGAATGCTCAAGTTGTATTATTGGAGAAAGGAAGCACACTTAAGCATTGGAGAAGACGGAGACAGCTTTTCCTTGGTGATGTGAAGCTCCGAATGAGGCAAAGATTAAGATCTAAGCCACTATACAAAGTTTCAGATCTCAAGACAATGTTTGTCCTACCACTATTTATCAAACTTAGCAAGGAAAAACTGGACGAGATGGCATATACAAAACAAAACCAAAGCAGCATCTGTGGGAAGTTGTTGTTCAAAAGCAGGTGGGTAATTCCACAAAATTCTATCCATCTCTCTCTCATGCTCCATGGCTGTCACGATGGACATTCTAGCATCTTCGGGACGACATCTAGGAAAGTGCAGATTGGTGTTATCGTTACCACTAGTTTGGCAAATTCTTGGGGTAAGTTACAGTCTTATGGCGATCGTATGCTCGACAAAATGTTCCTTCGAAGATACAAACTTCAAAGGAGGAAGAACGGTATGTCTCCTAAGTCATGGATGTTTAAATACAAGAGGAGGCAGAAGAATCTGCATGTTCCTACTTTGTCCAAGACGACCAGAACACATTGTTTTGGTTTGTCACACAATTACACCACATTCAGTTTATGGAGAAGACTGGACTTGAAATTGAGGAGCAGTGAGCATGATTTGATGATTCCACATGACTTCTGTACAAGCTCCAGAATGGTTAGACAATCTCACATGTCAAGGTTGATGTACAAAAGGGGGATGAGATATTTCCAGGCTGGAATATGGTTTGGATAGTGTTGTGGACAAATGGAAGCAGTCTTTATATATGAGCCATTCCTGGCACGAGTTAGTGCAGACACATACCTCATGTGTTTGACATATTTTGAGTTTCATGGAAGGAAGAGAACTCAATATTCTGTGGTATGCAGCTGCCTTGGTGCATGCACTTGTTCTTAATGTGTTAAATTTGTTGGGTAACAACAGTTGGGTTACACCTTCATGCATGGAAGAGGAAATTGTGTAAGACCTGGTGGTTTAAATTCAAGGATAACACCAGGAATAGTGCTGCACTTATGAGACACAGAGTTACTATGAATTTATCAGAGTTACAACCAGCTATACAAGTCCAGCAACAATTGAAAACGGTCTCAAGCCTTGAAATGGCGTATACAGTGGGTACAATGCTAGACAGAGACTGTACATTGGTTCATCTCATAGCAACTCTGATACAAATGCAATTTTACATGGAGCAGAGGGTTGTTACAACAAGAGGGTACATCAACTTCTCAGGACGAGTCACTTGCACTAGATACATGGGGCAGTTTCTGATCTTATCCAATGGGTGTGATATAACGAACAACTTCTTTTCTATTTGGCACCGCTGGAGAAGCAGGGACTGCAACCATTGTGCTTTGAAAGGGTGGACACGACTTGAGGAGTTCACAAGTTGGAGAGGTTTGGCCGATATTTGAAGTGGAAAAACCAACCAGTCCACGAAGCTATTTGGGAGTATCTTTACGAGGGTACAATGGTTGCTCAGAAATTTTTTACGGGATTTATGCTGTGATTGTTGTCACTGAACCTTGAGGACAAGGTTCTGCGAAACCGGGAGGATTCCATATAGGAAAATGAAGAGTAGCTGTTAGATGACACGTGGAGGCAGTTGAGTGGCCCGTGTGGGAAAAGAAGAACATGACACGTGGAGGCTGGTGATTGGATGGAGCTGGAGAAAGTTTGTTACGATCGTATAAGAGCATTGTTAGCTCATTTTTTTAGATTCCGCAGAAATTTTTTTGTATCTTCATCTTCTTCTTTAGTTCTCTGTAATTCTTGGTTTCGGTATTGTATTCCTCATTGTAGCTTGAATCTGTTTCTTCATTTCTAAGATTCTAGCAGGTGGGAAGTGGATCGTTGTTTCATGAACGGCGATTCATGTTACGGTTTGAATAAACGGTGATTTTCCTTTATCAAATATCAGAAGCAGCAGCAACGGAGAAGAAGGAGTCTCTGGCGGTCGTGTTGATAAAGCATAGTCTTCATTTGATGAGCGTCAATCTCCACAACCAAGACTTTGATCCATTTGTAAGCCTTAGAGGTAAACTTATTAGCCTAAACGATTCAGATAAACAACCAGAGATCACTGGAGTGTGTCACTGCGATGGTTTATTATTATACTCCACGGAAGACTCCACTAGGCTCGTGGTTTGGAACCCGTATTCGGGGAAAACTCGGTGAATCTGCGTGGAAACCAATTATTTTTTCTTTAGGCTTCTCCGGTATGATCATTCTCTCGGATACGGCAAGACCAGATCCCACAAAATCTTGAGATTTGCTCCTGCTCCCTCAGAGGAATCTGTGCACGAAATCTACGATTTAAGCTCTAATTCATGGAGGAGGGTTATTGATAGTGTCATTAGTCAGGACTAGCGTTTAGAGTATGGTAGCTATGGCCTGTCTTTGAATGGAAACACCTATTGGTTTGCTATGGATAACGGATCACGAGGAACTGTCCCTGACTTTTTACTCTGTTTTGATTTTACCACAGAGATTCGCACCGCGTCTGCCTTTGCCGTTTAGTTCTTATTGCCCTGATGCAGTGGCTCTATAGTGTTAGAGAAGAGCAGCTCGCAGTGTTGTATCAGAGCTGTCAGACTTGATATGGAGATCTGGATAACGACTAAGATTGATCCCAATGCGGTGTCGTGGAGCAAGTGATCTTAGCGGTGGATACTGGTGGACCATTCAATGGGCTTCAGTTTTATAGTGGTGGGGGTTTCCTCCTTGACGAGGAGAAGAGAGCCGTGGTTGTTTTTGATGAAGATAAAGAAGTGAAAAAGCCCCACGCTCATCACATAGCTCAAATCTATGGAGAAAATGAGGGTTTGCATGCATGCTCTTATGTTCCAAGTTTAGTGTTCTTTTGAGTCTGTCTTGGATCTGATGAGAAACGTCTTGAAAAATTTCTTACCTTTGGCATCATCAATTCTGCTTGTTTTACTCGTAATCAGATCCTAGCCTCATGTTATCTCCTTTGTAAAAACTTTTTTTTATTTAACCAGACTTATTGAAGTGTGATAGAAAGCTCAAAGCTTATTGATGTTGGTATTATAAGAAAGTATGGGAAGTATTAGTATTATACTCAACCCATACTTTGATGTTGTATGGCTTACGCTCCTCACCATGCTGTGTTGTCGTGCTCTCTCTCTCTCTTCTATATATTGTACTGTACTCACTTAACTAAAATCNTAAAAGCTGGTTTAGACTTTAGGATTCGCAAAGAGATTTGGGATTCTAGGATTTAGACTTAGATAGTTTTCGCAACGAGAGTTGGTTGGCTTTACTTTAGTGATTTGAGTTCAAGAACTGCGCTAAATCTGAATCCTGTTAGTTAGTTTACCTACATTCGTTGAATTCCTGAGAAATACCCTGAACCTAGCTTCTTTCCAATCGTTTTACAACTCGTTTAATTTACGCATCTGCTTTCAATTACATTGCTTGGTTTAGCTTAATTCTGATCTATATAATCTATTGAGTGAATTCTGGAGTCCTTGTGTTCGACCCCTAACTATACTACGACAACTGCTTTAGTACTATTTAGGGTATTAATTTGAACATATCAACCATCACGGCCTGAACTCTCCGTGCTGCCACACCCCTCCACCAGAGATGCGCATCACCCTCCAGATAATGGACCGCAATGTCAACTTGGTATCCCGCGGGACACCTACTCGAGAGGAAATTCCTCTCTACCCTCCTCAGCCACGCATCAGCGTCCTCAGGATTAGCACCTCCAGAGAAGAACCCCGTGCCAATCCTCTGCATCTGCTCCATCATCCTAAGGTAGGATGGGAGCTCCTCAGCAACCGCAGCTGCCACTTGAGGCTGAGCCTCCATAACTACCGGAACCACAGGAGCCTGAGCCGGCACCCTCTCTGGTAACCGCTCCAACAACCTCGTCAAAAGATCCGCTATGCGATCATCTCGGGCCCGAGCATCACCCGCTGCTACACCCGCAGCACCCGCTGGAACACCAGCCACACTAGCGCTCACGCCAGTCCCAACGGCACTCACACCGGCCACGCCCTCAGACCCAGCCTGACTCGTACGCGACTCCTTGACCTGCTCCTCTGGCACACGGCCACGACCTCTACCACGCCCTCTAGCCATCTGCATACGTGCAGAAGCACAAGCTAGGAAAACTAAAAACAATCATCACAATAAAGATACTCGCCGTGGAATCTTGCAAGGCTCGAAGAGGATGATTCTAAGACCCCCACAACACCCAATTTATTCTAGAACCACCTACGCTCCTAGAACCGTATGGGCTCTGATACCAAACTGAAACGACCGCTTTTTTTTTTTTTTTTTTAATTAAACAACACAAGAACAAGTTCTACGGCTTACACAAGCTAACAGTTATATAACAGCAAAAGCAACAACAATAGCAACAAAAACCCCGAGTCCTAATCATCCCCTCTTCACTACCTCGATTCCACGATCATGCCTTATCCTTACCTGCATCGACAAAAGTGATGCATCAACATTTGGCTAACCAAACGCTGAATGAGATTGATCCTCCCAACAACAGGCTACCAACAAGCACAACAATTAGCAATTTACAACACCAAGAATTAATTAACACCAATTAAAACTTCCAGCACAATTAGCAATTCAATCCCATGAAAAACTAAACCAACGCCTAGCGATTCTACTCCAGGAAAAGCTAAACACACCGTCTGAAAAGTAAACACACAACACGCTTTCAAGGCACAACCAACGACTGGTATCGATCGATACTAAAACAACACGCGTCAACCAAATAGGGACTGGTATCGATCGATACTGAAACAACACGACTGGTATCGATCGATACTGAAACAACACAAGCCTACCGACAAGGGACTGGTATCGATCGATACACCCATGGTATCGATCGATACTCCCCTGCGACTCACAACCTTCACGAAATCTAAACCCAGAAATCGCCAAGACAAGCCACAAAAATTCATCAATCAAGCTTAACAAAGCACCACACAAGCTTAATTGCTAACCTTTGCTCACAACTCACCTTAGATAGGATGGATCGAGCTCTAGAAGACCTCCCTCTCTTCCCCCTTAGCTCATGCCAAAACCACGCTCTTCCAACCTCTTCTTCAAGCTTCTCTCCAAGCTCAAACTCTCTTGATCTCGCAAGATCCAAGCTTCACCAAGCTCTTCTTTCCCTTTCTCTCTCTCTCCCTCTCTCTCTCTCTCACGACCTATTCTGATTTTTCCCAAAAGAATGGTTTCCACCGTAAGAAGAGAAGAGGAAGAAGACAATAAGGAAACCCCAACTGGTATCGACCGATATAGGCCAGTATCGATCGATACTACCCCCGACAGGTATCGATCGATACTACCCCGGAACAAACCCGAATTAATTATTTCCCCCAATAATCAATTTTTCCGGAACGCGGGCGTTACACTTCTTCTTCTCTAGCCGCCGGCGAGGTTTCTTCTCCTCCGCTTCTTCTCCACGTGAGATCTGATTCCGGGTCGGGATAAGAAGGCGATGAAGGAGATGATGGAGAAGAGGAGGAGACTGACGTGGCTCACCATTCTGGCCGCTCCCGGTGGGTTTCCCGGCGGCGAACGGGCTCACCGTTCTCACCGTTCTCACCGTTCTCACCTTTCTCACCGTTCTCACCGTTTTTATTTGTTTTCTTTTTTTTTTCTTTTTTTGTAATTAATTAATATAATAAATAAAAATCTATTTTTTTTGTTTTTTTTTAATTGTTTTTTTACGATTAGTCGCAAATCAGTCTCTAAATTAGGACTGATAGGTGAGTCACATATTAGTCGCAAAAAGTCGACATTTTGCGACCACGTTATTTAGCGATCAAATATTTGTGACTAATTTTTTTAGTCCCAAAATGGTCGCAAATAAGTTATTTGCGACCATTTTGGGACTTTTTTGGGAGTCGCAAAAACTGTAGTTTCTTGTAGTGATTGACTTCGATTTCAAACCCGGAATGAGAGTGGGAGAGAATTGAAAGAAAATAAATCCCAGATATGGTTGAAAAGATAAAGATCAAGCTTGAACAAGCAAAAAAGAAAAAACCAAGAATTCGATAACGGGATCAAGAAGAAAACCTTTGTCCCATCATATATATAAACTATATTAGATACTTATTGTAACAAGACGTGTAAAGCTCAGTTGGTAGTGTGCTAGGCTTTAATCGTTGAGGTCGTCAGTTCAAGCCCCATAGTGGGGGTATATTTATATTTTTTTAATTCGGAAACCATCAAAACGACGACTTTTTGTTTTACGTGCCAACTCGGATTCTCCAATAACAATTTGACAGGTTTTGGGTATGAATTTGCACACCAAAATTGTTGGGGACCTAATCGGTATTGTTTGGAAGTGTTGAGGTATGACTCGACCATTTTCCCATTTCAATAACTTACCAAAACTATTAATGTATTAAAGATATGAATCCAATAAATCTGTATCACAAAATCTGTGGTCAATTAGTCAATAACATGTATATCTCTTGTGATATTTCAGATTAGGAATCATGTAATTGACCACTGATTTTATGCTAACTATTTATAATAATTGCTTAATCTATAGGATACGAATTTATTGGATTCATATCTTTAATATATTGTATTCAATTCAACGATTATTTGTTTCCAAACATGTAATAGTAAATAATTGTTTTCTAAGGCTTGGTCACCACATTATTCTATAAATCTCTGTTCTGTAGTCTTTTAATTTTTCAGGTCTATCAATAATCAATATACAAGTAACTAAATTTTAGAGAGAGGAAAAAAAAATGGCCAAAGCAACTTCTTCACTTGTCGTACCCATCATCTTCCTTGTGATGTTTGTCTTAGGTATATATTTATCTTAAGGTTTATTCATTAAGTATATTCAATTTTTTTGTTTCACAAAAATTACTTTAATATCAGCTCAATTCGTTGGCACATGCATCAAATATTGTAGATTTATAATTCATTGTGATGTTAGCCTTAGGTATACATATTTACCTTTGTGGTTTAGTCATAGCTATATTCAAATATGTTCTCATTGTAATTTTGAGTTTCGACTTTATTCAATTGCAAATATATCATATATAT
>PKMM01050750.1:5446-17605 GCA_002933915.1 Eutrema heterophyllum | reverse complement strand
CGAATATATATATTGTGCACGAATCTAAATTTAATCACCCAAAAATAATATTAAACGGAAATTAAATCCAATTCCAACCAAACCGAGCCGAAAAAGCGACCCGATCCAATTTCTTCATCCGATTGTGTGAAGAACAAAAAATTTGTTTTGTCTCCTTAATTAATTCATTGATTATCTGACATCTTCTTCTTTCGCTATTAGTGGAATAGTTGTGAGCCCTCATCAGATTTGCCATTTTGTGGGAAAAAATGATCTTCCATGCCACTCATTAATCTCCATGCCACTCTCTATATGGAATCCCTAATTTACCTTTAATGAATGGAAGTTAGGAATGTGTTGATATATTTAATTTTAAAAAAAGAAAATGAACAGAATTTCGACGGTCCGTAGGGATTTTGAAAGTCGTATCGAATATCTGAATGATGAACTCGAGAGGGAACAAAAATTCGTCCCATATCAAAATACTACTAACCGTCGTGCCATCCGAGCTAGAAGAAGAGATTTCGCAGCGGAATATCAGTCGGTTTTGTTGGCTTTGAAGGATAAATGGGATTGGAAGAAGCTTGAAGTGGATCACGAGATGAGGCTTCGGGAGGCAAATGCTAGCGCTGAACTTATCAAGGATGTCTTGAACGGAGATGTGATCATCGACGAAGCATTGGCGAGGTTAGAGGCAAGAATCGATGGATACGGCGAAGGCTCAGCATCGAAGGTTTCAGACTTCTCCCTTGGGCAGTTCGACCTCCCCCAAATTTCAGCGGATTCGGTGGAGTTCGGAGGGAATACTCCGCCGGTCGCAACTTCAAGCGGGGACGGCCGACTCCGGGCTAGGCCCGCGAGGGTTCAGATCCTGTAGTTTCTTAGCCGTTCCCACTTTGCTTTGGCGGCACAATTTTTACCCTTGCGATCTTTCGAGTTATTTCTTCCTCTATTCTGATTACGAGAGAGTTGAACTTAACGGGAGATCCAACGGTTATCAACATGCCACGTCACTATGATTATCATGTTCTCATTCTTGTTCGACTACAATTATCATATTGTTCATCTAATGATGTTTGAATGTTAGCATTGTCAATCTTTTTTAAATCTTGTTAAAATCTATCTTTCATACCTTAACTCTCAAGTGATTGGAATCGACATTTTTTCTTGATTCTACAATCAATTACATGAAAAGACAATATTCTACAAATCTATGCAGCTAAATTGTAGAATATTGTCTAAGCAGACGATGCGGCATTGCATATAGAGGAAGATAGACTGATTCATTGTTGGCAAATTCTTTTTAATGTACGTAGAGCGATGCTAGAGACGTCTAAAATGCTCTGTTTCATTTAGTTTAGAATACTCTCGCATAGTGCACTCTACCTGTTTAAAGGATGTGAAAGGTCTGCGACCCTTAATTTACTTGCTATGTATCTCGAGAAAAGATACGAAATCATTAATACGGTTTTGGACGATTCTTGATACGAAATAATAAAGGTGTGAAAGGTTTGCGACCTTCAAAATATAGAAAGAATATCCCGATTCTGTTGTATATTTTGCGACCTAGCTTATTTAGCGGTTTTAATGGATTCCGAAGCTCTGTGGGCGAACCCAATTGTGGAAGGCGACAATTTCGGACCTCATCCTCGCGAAGAGGAGTCGCAGGGACATTTGTGAATGTAGACTACCAAAATAAAAGAAAGAAAGTTAATACCAAACACTATATCATCAATCAAAATCCTAAACATAACAAATTAGTGAAAGAAGCGCTTAACCTGAATAAAAAGCTCGTTATCCTCTTCAATGGATAGCTGTGGATGACGACCATAAGAAATCTATGTGGTATCAGACTCGAGGTTAGACAACTTATCTTGCTTTTTCTGCGTATAGAGCTCAGCAACTTGCTCCGCTTTTTTATGTACAAAGGTTCCATCTTTCTTAGTATTAGCCCTGATGAAAACCTCACCGAAACTCACTAGTCTGCCTAATTCAGCAACCTGAAATGGAAAAATGATAACCAGTAAACTAACTCAGTCAACGAAAATGCAACAGTCAATCAACACTCAATCAGATTTACACTTGAATGCAATACTCAATCAGATTTAAACCAACTCAGTCAACTTGAAAAGCAATAACAAAATACCACCATTTATCATAGATTGAAGCAAACTTATAGTTTCCAGTGACTTACCATTTCTTGTTCGATTTGTCGGTAAGACTTCTATCCAGAGGTGTGTTTGTGAGGCCCAAGACCTTTACGTTGAGACATCCGAGCTGCTGAGGTCGTTTCACTCTTTGTTATTTGGTCATCAGTGCTCCAATGTGCTTTCATTTCTTCCCATAACTTATCAGTGATCCATGTAGGTTGCTCATCATTACTCCTTGCACTGCTCACCATGTCTTTCAAGCGAAGTTGAAGTATGGCTTCGAAATGCTCTAGAACCAAACCTGTTAAAGATGGATCCCATCTGTGTTTTTTCTACAAACAAAAGAGAAAGATTGGTGTTAGTCTATATAAAGCACATACACGTATTACACAGAAGTTAGGTGTTACATGGGAGAGAATGTTACCGCAAATTCAACAAACCATCGTTCTACTCTTTCCCTAGGCACACAGGATAAACTATAGTAGGCGCCATCAAACTTATTGGTGAAACACTTTGTAATCTGTCTGGTCAGTGAGGATCGATCATAACCAAACCTACAAAAAAAGAAAAAAGCTTCAGATTATCTGTAATGAACGTAACAGTTAAGAGAGAAACTGTTTCAAATCGCAGAGAAACTGTTTCAAATCGCAGAAAAAAGCTTCAGGTTTCAAATCGCAGAGAGAAGTGAAGAGAAAAGAGGAATGAGGGTTTCGATAATGTTTTCGCAAATACGAAGGGAATTTGGGCCAAAAATTGTCGCGGGTCAAACCAAATTTGGGCCCAAAATTTTGGAGGGATATTTTCCCGGGTGAATGAGCCGAAATTTTGGTTATTTTTGGCCCAATCAGTCGTAAATCAATAGGGAATTAGTAGCAAATATTTTATAATTTTTTCATAATTAACCTTAAATAACATTATAATACACAAAATAATTTTAATTTTTTCATAATTAACCTTAAATATCATTATAAAACATTAAATAAGTTTAATTTTTACATAATTAGCCATATTTTCCCGGGTGAATGAGCCGTTTCGGATTTAGGGTTTAGGGTTTAGTGTTTCTTGTTAACAAAACCATATTTTGAAGCTAATCAACAATTTCCCCTATGAATCAAATCTTACGAAGACCAAGTTTTAAAACTCTAATTGCGACAAATGCAAGTTATTGAGCAAGTTAGACGTTGAGATAACATATGTTTGGTTTAGGCCGGTTTAGGGTTTAGTTAGTGTTTAGGGTTTAGTGTTTAGGGTTTAGGGTAACCAATCATCAGTTTCCCCTCAGTTTAGGGTTTAGGCCGGTTTAGGGTTTAGTGTTTCTTGTTAACAAAACCATCTTTTAAACATTATAAAACATTAAATAAGTTTATGGGTCAAAATTTCAAACCGATTAAATTACAAAAAATGGGTTTGAGAATAACCGCACCACGAGACTCGAACCCTGGTCTGGTGTGTGGTGCTACAGTACAAATTAAAATCATTAAATCTTGAATTATACGTCCTCTTTGACACTGAGAATACAAATTAAAATCATTAAATCTTGAAACAGATAGAAAATGATCAAATGACACCGAATTCGAGATTAAGTTCGAATGCGTCGATATGATCTTCTTATAATTAGTACGGTGCTACACCTTCTGCATCTTCATCATCAGAATCCGATAAGTTACACTGGAATTCGTCATTTGGTTCCGCATCGCCGACATCGTAATCGAGATTTACTGGGTTTACTCCTGGTAGTGAATTCTCGACTACAAGATCTTCAATTGTAGTCAGCATTACATGATCATCAGTTTCTTGTTGTAAAAGAGTAGGTTCCATGTCTACATATTCTCCTACATAGAAAATTTACCGACTGAAACCAAATTAGGTACACCAACCACAAAATGAATTCCACGTGATTTATAACTACTTTTTGCTACTAATTTGCTACTGTTCTACGACCCACTGAATTCTGTCGCAAATCAGTCGCTACATTTGCTACTGATTTGCGACAGAATTTTCCCGACTACAAATCAGTCACTATTCAGTCGCAAAATTACTACTGATTACCAACTGATTGTATTGGTCGCTAAATACCGACTGATTTGCGACTGTTTTAAATTGGTCGCAAATCAGTCGCATATCAGTAGCAAATTAGTCGGTAAATTTACCGACTGCTAAATCAGTAGCGACAATCAGTAGCGAAAAAACTGTTTTGGTGTAGTGTCGGGCTAATGGCGGTCGTCCGAGATCTAACTAGCAAGCTCGATGCTAATAAAGAGCAGCTCAATGCTGCTAAAGAACAACAATGGCTTTTGAGCAACCAACTTTCGTTGGCCCGTGTGCTGCTAGAAAGGTTGGAAGCGCAGGTTGCGGACTTGTCCCTTGGGCGGCTCGACCTCCCCCAAATTTGCAGACGATACGGTGGAGCTAAGAATAATCCTGATGACCGGGGTTGACCTCTCCCTCTCCCTCTCTTTTTTTGTTTTTTGCTAAGCGGTCCTTTCCCTCTCTTTTCTTTTCAATGTTTCGAACATGGTACCCGTGATAGGAGGGTTTTAAAAAACTCTTTACTTTAGGGTTTCATTTTGGCTTTTTGAACATGGTGCACGAGAGGGCTTTAAACTAATTTATTTTGTTTGCTTTTCATGTTTACGTTAAGTTCTTATATGCTAGACCTAGATCTTCAAGTTTTAAGCAAAAACAACAAAAGAAAGAAAAGAAAGAAATGATGAATTATGCTAAAAACAATATTAAAGGCGGCCGAGATTAGGGTTGCAGAAAAGTGGGTAAAAATATGAAGTGTAAATGACATTTATGCCATTCATTATAGAAAACTACAAAAATTAACAAAATTTAAGTCCCTCGGTTTCGAACTCGTGACAGTCTAAAATGCACTATACTTGCCGGATTACCATTGCATTGCTATCACCAACAGTATGAATTTACACTGGCAGCTCTGCACCTATAGACTGTGTTTCCTCTGCCGACAAAATGAAGAGAGGAATATAATGGTATAAATAATGGTTTTACAATAAGAAACATTAAACATCATTGTACTCTCTTTGTACGTAGTTTAATTACCGTTTCTCCTTTGACTTGTAATCCTTTTCGAATCCAATGATCAATATATTTCCAGTGAAAAAACAAAAACTGTGCGAGAGAGAGTTTATACAACAGAGAAAACGCAGGACTATGGCAGAGAAACACATATTTATCAGAAATCCTAGTTGATGGGAAAGCTTTCCTCGCTTTTCTCAGGATCGAAATCTTCGCGTTTGGTGCATATTCTTATTCTTAAATTGTCTTTGGCAGTGCACATGCTTAGCTATGCTATCACCCTCATCAACCGATCCAAGAACTCTTTTCATGTTTCTCGTAAATCCAAGATAATCACCACATGCTTTCAACTCCAAATTGTAGCATAAGGAAACTATCAAATACCCTAATTTGCAAAAACAGTGTCGTACAATAAATTAAATGACATTTGTTAAGGGACAATTTGTGAAAACGGTGACATTTGTTTAGATCATTTTCAGTTAAATGAATCTCGACATGGTCTAGAGGAGTCTGCCGTCAACGAGACCTTCTTCAACTTTGTAACCCTAGTGTTGTTGTTATTCAACGCAGACAGTGCGAGACCTTCTTTAAAGATCTCTGTATTTCTTCAAAAAGCTCTGGCGATTTCATTTCTAAATTTTTGTTTCCTATATACCGCTCACATAGCTTTAATTTCACCTTCTTTTACAGATCTCTGTATTTCTTCAAAAATCTCTTGCGGTTTCATTCAAAATTTTTGTTTCCTATCTATCGCCCACATAGCTTTGATTTCAGTGCGAGACATTCTTCTACATATCTTTGATTTCTTTCTTTCGCCATGGCATTTCCGGATACAGTTTTTTCCAAAATAACCGACCCTCCGCCAGATACCAGAATAAACTACGGTTCAACTTTAAAGATTCTGCCAGTTGTGAAAAGGGTAGTGGGTCATGAAGTTTGGAATTATGTTTGCAAGTCTTCGCTAGGAGTTATTCCGATGTTTCAGCGGTCGAGTTCCGGATGGAGTGCGAGCCTAGTGAATTACCTTGTTCGCAAACTTTTGGTGTGCGATAAACCAAATGAGTAGGGGTTTTTTATCGCGGGACAGCGAGCGAGGTTCTCTCTCTTCGAGTTTGAATCGATCACAGGTCTGAGATGTGGTGAGACACCTCCTCAGTCAGAAACAGTGGAAGGCGTTGCCGGATGGGAGCGCTTTCTGAATCTTCTCAATCTCAAACCCAGAGGAAGAGCACAAAGAAAACGAGACAGCCCAAGCCCAGAGGACATAGAAAATTTTTGTATGAAATAACTTATAAATATTAGATTTAACATTGTGTATAAAATCTCATAATAAAACTTATATGATTATGCATATTAATCAAGTAAAACATAAGTTTAATGTTAATGACATGAATGCAATTATTCTAGTAAGTGAAATCTTTTTACAAAAATATCTTGAGAGGCTATATGATTATGCATATTAATCAAGTGAAACATTAATTTAATGTGAATGACACTAATGTAATTATTCTAGTAAGTTAAACTTTTTTTAAAAAATATCATAAGAAGCTCTATGGTGATGACACCTCAGCATAGCACATTTGTAAATCACATGTTAAGCCAAAGTTTTTTTTCCAAGTCTTTCTCAATTAATATATAGAGGATTGATTCATATAGCAAGCCTAAATGCTTGAGTTCAAAAGTTATTCTTCTACTTTATGTTTATTTATTTATTGTACTTTTTTTTCTTATATTGATGAAGGTGTTTATAATGGGAATACAATAATATTGAACAATAAAAATAAAAGTTTATCATATATTTCATTAACGGGAAAACAGCCAATTTATGCCTCAACACTTTCAAATTGTACCGATTACGTCCTTAATTATTTAAAATCTCATACACGTACTAATATTGGTGTGAAAATTCATACAATTTTGGTGTGCATATTCATACCCAAGCCCTTAATTATTTAAAATATCATACACGTACAAATTTTTTTTGGCCGAAACATACATTGACTCAAATTCCGGTAGTTAACACCGTTAAATTATTAACAGTGATGAGTCAGATGCCACATGTATATTATGTTGGAACGGATACTCAAAACGGCGTCGTTTTGTATTTAAAAAAATTAACACCCATAATGAGGTTTGAACCCACAACCTCAAGGTTAAAAACTTTAGGCTCTGCCAACTGAACTAGAAAGCTTTACGACTATAAATACCATATACAATTTATATAGACATTCCAACAATCTAAAGCTCATAGAAAAAGATTATCTTCTCCAAGCTCACACGACGATCCTTGAATTTTTTTTAGTGGAAAACTGGGGAATCCGAAAAACTTATTACGAATTTCTACAGATAACATGAATTGGTAATTACAGTTAACAATAACCAATCCAGGGTTACAGTAATTTTTTCTTTTCGCTTTTTGTTTGATTGTGTTGAAAATAAAATCATAGAACTGGGCTATTGATCGATTACTAGAGAAAATTGATTTTTTTGCACTACGAACTGTGTACGGCATTCGAGATTTCCCACCTTCACTACAAGAATACAGAAAATCAATTTTTTTGCACTATGAACTTAGTCGTCGGAAAAGGGTCGGAATATTCCGACGGATTACCGACGGCGATGTTTCCAACGGATATTCCGACAGATGATAGGTCGGGACAAAACGTCGGAAATCCGTCGGAAACCCGTCGGATATATTTCCGACGGAACAAATTTCCGACGGATATTCCGACGGTTTTTGATCGGAAGTTAACGTCGGAAATGGGTCGGAAATCTGTCGGACATATTACCGACGGATTTTGATTTGATTATAATTTTTTTTTTGGAGATTTATTAAATTATTATTATATATAATTAAATGAAATTATTTTTAAAAAAAGAAATTAATTAATAAAAATTCATTATCATAATAAAAAATAATTCATTAAACATAATATTTTAATGTTCAAAAAAAAAAAAAGAAATTCAGACGATCGAAGANGTTGAAAGAGTTGAGGAAAGGCGCCTTGCATGATCTTCTGCAAAGAGTTCAGCTGGGTCTGGGTTGAGGTGTGTGCGGACTTTAGCTCCTCGACCTCCGCATCACGTTCTTTCACCGTTTGGGTGAGCCTCTCGATCTCGTCTCTGTACCCCGAAGGAAACCGAGGAATGGAAGAAGACGATTCCTGGGTCGGAAGTCCGCCTAACCCAGCGAATCGCCCTTTGACTTTCCGAGTTTCCTATGAAAATAAAACATCAAAATAATGTTAGTAATGAAATTTTGAAAAAAATAATAATTGAAAACAATTAGAAACTTACATTGAGGACAATGTCGTTGATCACTTCCCAGGGTAACTCGTTCGAGGACGACAGCCCCTCGAGAGTGAGCTGCGAGAGTCCAACTTCTCGTTCCCGATCCACCTTCTTCTTCTTGCACGTCTCAACAAGGTCACACATGCCGGGATCCTGGATCACACCAATTTTTTTGTTGGTGTGCCTCTGCTCGATCACTCTAAGGTAGTCGGGAGCTACGCCGTCTCTCTTTGCCTGTAAAATGTTGTTAAGTAAATAATAATAAAAACGAAAATAATAATTAAAAATTGAAATTAGACTTACCATTTCCATTGCATCCCGTTCGACGGTCTTTGCGCCGCCGCTTGTGAATGTACATCCCTTTCCCTCCTCGTTCGCTCTTCCGGTTCTTCGTGTTTGTTTCAGATAGCTTCTTCGTCTTCGGGTTGCTCCAATAATCGCAGAAGCCCTTCCAGACATCGTCGTCGAGATCTTTCGGCTTGTCCTTCCCGTGCTTCCACTTCTGCTTCCACTCGTACATGTGGTTCGAGTACGAAAGCGCGGCATACCTGTCAAATTGGGCAATTACTTCCCTTGTAAGGGAATGGTGCCACGTGAAGTCTTGCTACATTTTTAAAAAAGCATAATGTTAGTATTAGAAATTAAAATTGACAAAATAAACTAAAAAAGAATACAAATCGAAAATTTTCTTACCGCGAAACTTCGGTGCCACAAGTCTTTCTCGTCTTTCGGCATGTCCGAGTACTTCTCGTACGGTTTGTCCAACATGTTGTGGAGCATCCATAAGATCGCCTTTGTGATCTCATGCGACAACTTAAACCTGAAAACAATTTAAAAAATAATTAAATCCGTTTAATTAGATTCAAAATCTTAAAAAATTGAAATAACAACCAAAATTTCACTTACCAAGTTGGGCTGTTGGGCTGTTGGACTAGGTCCTCGATCCTAATCTGTCTCCGAGCTGCGGATTGCTGGGAATCTGGGATTTGAGTTCCCGAGCTCGATCCGCCAGGAGGCCTTGGGAGCCGCCGCCCAACTGTAGTGCGTCCTCGTTATTCCTGCGGGAAAACAAGAAAATCGTTATTATTTACGAAAATTTAACAAAATATCCGCAAATTGAAGAAAAATTAAAAATTCACGAAAATTTAAAATATCTCAAAATTTGCTAATGTCATGAAAAATACAAATTGACCGAAAATTTTAAAATTCCGAAAAATTCAAAATTCCCGAAAAATTCAAAATTCCCGAAAATTTAAAAAATTCAAAATTTTTTTAAAATTTTCCAACAAATTCAAAAAAATGTTAAAAATTTCAAAGATTACCCAAAATTCAAAAAAATTTCAAAAATTCCCAAAAAATTAAAACAATTTTATAAATTTCATTAAATTTCAAAAAAATATAAAAAAACGTTTTTATATAATTATACCCAAAAAAATTATATAATTATAAAAACGTTTTTTTATATAATTCTAATAATATTTATACAAAAACGTTTTTACAAACTTATAAATTACTAAATCTAAAATTATAAATTACAAAAACGTTTTTAATTAGTAATAAATTCTGAAAAGTTCAATTATAATACAAACAATATACAAAAACGTTTTTAAAATTCTAAAAATATAAAAAAACGTTTTTAAACAATTTTTAAAAAATCTAAACTAACAACCAAATATTTATATAAAAACGTTTTATATAATTCTAATATTACAAAAACGTTTTTATATAATCATAAAATTATATATATTAATTGTATTAATTATACAAAAATTCTAACAACCATTCCCTAATCTAAATACCATTCCCTAATCTCATAAACTCTAATATTTCATTCCGAAAATCTAACAAATTCTAAATACTAATCTAACAATTCTAATTAATATCTAACAATGAAAATTAGTGATTTCCGACGGATTTGGGAATATTCCCTGCATGCGTTGCTATTGGCTAGTCAATCGACACGCGGAAATTTCCGACGGATTTCCGACGGATGTACTGTATATTTGGGGTTTAGGGGTTAAGGTATGGTTATATGATTTAAGGACCACTAATGTACATGTTTCATTAAAAAAATAAGATATTCACCATTGTTACAGACTTTGAATGAGTGTATAACTTATACAACATCAAAACCTATATATTTAACATAAATCAACTATATCTTATACTACACCTTATATAAACACTTCCATCAAATTTTCGAAATTCTATATAACACATTTTTTTTGAAATATGACATGTTCAACCTATTCTATATACATCATACAAGTGTTTGTAAACAATTTCCACAAAAAAACCTATACCCTATACCCTAAACAACATTTTGAAAAATATCCGTCGGACATCCGTCGGAAATTTCCGATGGATTTCCGACGGATAAAGAGATGGAAGGTTTAAAACACGATGGAAATGTGTTTTAAACCTGATGTTCAATAATTCGACGGATTAAGGTACCCCGGCTAAAACTGAAACATGGTTATTGAACCCCTCGGCTAAAACTTATCCGCCTCGGCTAAAACCTAATCCGTCGAAAATCCGTCAGAAACTTCCGACGGATTTCCGACGGATTATACTTAGCAATATTTTTTTTTGATTTTTGGATTTTTTACACTTAGTAAATCAAATGTCTAAGTTTCTAGTTCCACATAACTAATATATTACACATTACACTTCAAATACAACTACATATTTTACAATGGAAAGTTTATAATGTGAACTACTCCAAATCTGATGATGAGTAATATGATTCTGCTGAATCGGAAGTTTCACCAAATTCGTCAAATTCTTCCTCTGAATCCTCATATACCCTGTCATTGGCATGTACTGTGAAATCAACAACAAGGTCGACTTCAAGGGAATGATCGATCGAACCTAAACCAACAGTGTTTTGCTGGAGGGGTTCATGATCGGACATCCCATGAACCCTACCTCTCGGGTTTATCGATGTGACTGTAATCCACGGGTCTTGCTTGTTTGTCACCCGAGGATAGGGAATATAGCATACCTATACCATGTAATAAAGTCATATAACAGTTTAGACACGATAATGCAAAAATATATACTAACAAATAAATTAACATAAAATAATAAAACTAACCTGGTCTGCTTGTGAAGCAAGTACGAATGGCTCGTATTTCTGGAGTCGCCTTATGCTATGTAATGATGTAACACCAAATTGGTCGTGTCGCACACCGCTTCCTACTAATGGGTCGTTCCAGTCGCATAAAAATGCAACGCATTTCAAACCGAGCATTCACGGGTACTGAACATCGAAAATCTCACTTACGACACCATAGTATACAAGATCACCGGACTGAGTAGATAAACCGTAATCTGAAGTTGTCGCACTCCTATCATCCCGAAGAATCTTAAAAGCGTACCCCCGTGTGCTATACATAACATGTGACTGCACGTTTGCTAGTGGAAAGCGCAAAATTTCTTCTAACCACGTGGGAAAGCTTTGTCCGTTAGCCTTCTCTATCGTCACCTGCAAGAATAAATTAAAAATGAGTAAAAGAAATCATTTATTATATATGAAAGTTTAAATACGGCAATTAAAATACTTACATAATCTCTTAACCAACGTCCGAACTCTTCCTGTTTGAGCTCGATTAGCTCGTCCTCTGTTTTGTTCGGAAATGAAAAACGTTGATAAGCCATATACAAGCTGTGACATTGAAGCGATCATCACGTTAATATA
>PKMM01050622.1:0-15178 GCA_002933915.1 Eutrema heterophyllum | reverse complement strand
TTTCGCAACGAGAGTTGGTTAGCTATACTTTAGTGATTTGAGTTCAAGAATCGCGCTAAATCTGAATATTGTTAGTTAGTTTATCTACATTCATTGAATTCCTAAGAATTGCCCTGAATCTATCTTTCTTCCAATCGACTTACAACACTTTTAATTTACGTATTGCTTTCGATTACATCTTTTGGTTTAGCTTAATTCGAATCTATATAATCTATTGCGTGATATCTGGAGTTCTTGTGTTCGACCCCTACATATACTACAACAACTGCTTTAGTACTGATAGGGTATTAATTTGAGCATATCACACGACAACACTTGTAAAGGAAAAAAACACAACAACTCATGTAATCGACTTGGCCATAATTGTTAGCGATTCAAAGGCACAAACAGAACACTAGTAACCATTGTAAGACAAACAATTGTTTACAGAAAGAGCGTCACTGAGCATAAGGTAGTCTCAACAAACATCATACACATCATATCTCGCAATTACAACCTCAATTTAAGCACATAAGAGAGAAAACCGACAAACGTTGTTGAAAGAGCAAATTAAAGATCGAAGAGAACAAACCAAGAAAAGGAAATGTCTCATAAGTTCAAACAGCCAATATAATCGAACATGGATATATTAGCGTTTTTGATTATAGAGAGGGGCATATGAGGTTAAGGTCCCCTTCACTCTCCGCCAATTCCTCTTTGTTTTTTTTCTATTTGTTGACACATCTCTGTTTCTGTTCAATTGCAAGGAATCCTTGCGGTAGTCATTGTCGCTTCCAATTCGTAAGCTCTCTCCCGATGCGATTCCAACTAATACAAAACCAAATTGTATTTCAATTCATACAAAACCAATTTTGAATTGGATTCTATTCAGTTGGGTTACAATATTCTAATTAAATCAAGATTTTGAGTATTGGGTTCCTTTCAAGATTGCATATAAAGATGATGAAATCATGAATCTAATGTATATGGTGATGATTAATGATTGCATTAGAAGTTATGTGAATATCTCTTTTATTAGCGTGCTTCTTTGACAAAACCTCTTGATATTCAACTTTTTATCACTCACTGTGTTTATTAGACAAAAGCTCGATTCTGCAAACTCAAGTATATATATATATTGATTTGCAAACCATACATGGTCTAATTAACCCAGAAATTGGGGCTAATACAGAATTTGTTCTTTGTATGCAGTTGATATTCGGTTTGAGTGACAACCTACTCATAGCTCTGAAATTTTGCGTCCAAATTTGCTGCTCTAGATCTCCCCCGTTCTACGCTTAAGGTAATTGTCACTCCCTGACTTTGGTTCTCAGCATATTTAGTGTTACGTTGGTGGGCATTCTAGTGGAAAACATAAAATTACTAAATAGATGTATTAACATACAAAGAAATCCATTATCCATAAAACAGTGGTCTTGAAAGTTCATATGGAAACACAGTGAATAATAGAAACATCATTACGTTTGAAATTGCATGTCAAGTGAAAATTAGATAAGTTGCAAAATATTGTCTAAAAATGTATGTAGAATGGTGAATAAATCTTTGAAATTTTACCTCAACACGCATTTTAGTCCTTCGAAATATGTAACTGCAAAAAAATATCATCGACACATTAGTAAAGTTAATCAAATGTGAAATATTATATTCATGAATATAATATCCANTCTAAAAATGTATGTAGAATGGTGAATAAATCTTTGAAATTTTACCTCAACACGCATTTTAGTCCTTTGAAATATGTAACTGCAAAAAAATATCATCGACACATTAGTAAAGTTAATCAAATGTGAAATGTAATATTCATGAATATAATATCCATGAGAAAAATAATTAGTACCTGAAGATAGATCACGGTTCTCTGATATTCTGGAATATCTCTTTAAAAACACATTAGTTGTTTTTGTATCCCGTTTCCCCTCCTCATTGACAATTAGGATCTTTAGACATTTTCTACTTTTGACTATTGACACGGCAACGTACAATTGACCATGAGTAAAAACCGGTCTTGGCAAATAGATTCCAACATGAGATCAACTCTGACCTTGGCTCTTGTTAATCGTCATTCCAAAGCAAAGAGATATGGGAAACTGTCTCTATTGAAATCGAAAAGGCAATCTCACATCTGTAGGGGTAAGGACCATTCTTGGAATATAGACTTTATCACCATAAACATTGTATTCGCTTCTAGTGATGACTCGTGCTTCAAGGACATGTTCTCCCAACCGAGTTATCTGCAACCTTGTCCCATTGCACAAACCATTGCTCTTGTCAATGTTTCTTAAAAGCATTATAGGAATGCATTTCTTCAACTTCAGAACATGGTTCGTTAATCTAGAACATTTGATTGAATTAAGGAATTCAACGGAGACATTATCATCTCTGATTGGAGTAGAATTAGAATGGCAAATTTTGTCAGAGCTAAAGTATTCCTTTGCTTCTCCGGGGAGAAGATCCATTATGTGAGAATTGACCTCATCGACAACCTCACTAGTAGGACATAATATTGCACGGTCCTTGAAGAAAGATTCGTCACCTAGATTTTCGATCAATGATGGATAAATGGTATTAGTGATTGAAACTATAGGATCAAGAGAGTCCATAAGAAGCATGTCACTTGGTATAGTGATCACAGCTTCACCATCATTTGCTTCTGAAATCTTTCCATCTCCTAATTTGAGAATCCATTCAGAGAATTCTATGATGGATTCAATCTCTGAAGGATCCGAATCAATAGTTAGCCGCATGTTTTTTGTCAAACAAAGAACTCTGTAGTAATTCCATAACATTGAAGAGGTAAGAGAAGCTTGAACAATTTGCCCCCTACTCCCTTTAGCTATTACAGGAAGAATTTGTCGAAAATCACCTCCAAAGACTATAGTCTTCCCACCAAATGGATTATTAACAACCTTTGCTGCTCGTGATATATCTTTTAAACTTCTGTCAAAAACCTCAAAACAATGTTTTTGCAACATTGGTGCCTCATCCCAGATAATCAACTTAGATTCCAATAGTAGTCCAGCTAGCTCACTACCAAGGGTATATGTACATGAGGAATTTTCCTTTACCTATAGTGGTATTGCGAACCGTGAATGCGTAGTCCGTCCCCTATCTAATAGCAAGGCTGCCATTCCACTCGAAGCTACACTGATGACTATATATATGTCCTTATGATCTAATGTATGTTGACAATGTCTTCCAAAGATAAGTCTTCCCAATACCTCCGAAACCATAAACAAAAAACACACCACCACAATTTGATCCGACAACATTATACGATCACAAACATTCCTTTGTTCATTTGTTAGTGATGGCAATAGTAGTTAATGTTTTTCAGCACATAAAGCTCTGTTGTAACACTTTTCTTCACTAATCAATATGTTGACTGAAGATGGGACATTATTGTTTTCTGGGAAAGGCATTGAAAGGTAATTTTTTAGGGTACCATCGTTTCTCTATAAAAGCTTTTCAATTTCAAGCAAAGCTTGACTCTTTAGCTAGTATGTGGACAGTTCGAGTACTGCGAGTGAAAAAGAAAAAAGTTTTAATTATAAAAGTTGTAATAAAAAATTTGGAAAACATAAAGATTCTTATCCAGACTTGGTTTTTGTTGAATTCTTCTTTGCATATCTAGTATGTCCTCTGCAAGCAAATGCCATGTTTCTAACCAAACATGTTCAGGTTTTGACAAACTCTGTGAGCTTAGGAGCCACACAAACATCTTACGCATGTAATTAGCTGATCCCCATTTACTCCCCATTTACTGACTTTTGTGATCGCATCAATATACTCTTGGTCGTCGTCAAGAAGGCCTAGAGCATAACATGCATCTTGATAGTTCGGATACAAAATTCCATCAACATTACGTATATCATACAAAATGGTTTTCCCTTTGACCTTGTTTAAAAGAATCCTCAAATAAAACGAACCACCTGCAGCTAGTGAGATATGGTGGATCCGCCCAACAACTAACTTTCCTTTACGTTTACGCTTGCTCCAGTGATTCGGGTTCTTGTTCCAGACAAAGAATAAAGGAAAATCAATGTAAGTCAACTGTTTTGCCTCTTCGTTATGGCTATTTATTTTCATCCACTCTAAAAGTTGTGAGGTTTGATTTGCCTCTCTTGCCAAAACATCGTCAACATCATCATCATCCTTGTTGTATACGACATTTTATTCTCCTTCTAAATGAAATGACAATCTTTGCACAATTATGCTATTGTGGTGAATCGCAAAGCCAAATATTCGCCATGCTTCACCAGGTGAAACATACATTTTCATAAGAATTAGAAAATAAGTTAAAATAAGAGTTAAAAGCTTAAATAACATGAGTTAGTTATAATAATTTACGGGTTACTAAAGATCACCTAAATCATAGTATTGATTGATTTCGTCTATAACCTTTACTGAACCTCCCAACTCATTTGTTGACGACTCTTTAGGAACTGCTGCTGCCAGAATGACCTTGTCATTACCTTTGTTGATATATTTAAATAAATACTTGATTGCTCTTGTTTGGTTGGACCATTCAACATTTATATGAGCTTGGTACTTCAGGAGTAGTTTAGGATTATAAGGAATTACAAACTCATTGTCTACAACAATTCCATTTGTTTCAACATAACACCCATCATTTCTTCTACGATAAACTGGAAAATCATGTTGATATGCGTATCACTAGAGAAGTCTTTGGAGAATTTTTTTGTGCACTTTCCCTTTTCTATGCATGGTGATTGTGGGTTTGTTAACCCACATGGACCATGAATCATGATATCTTTCACTATATCATAGAGGACTAGGTTAGTGGCTTGATCAGGAATTTCAGCTCATATGACTTTGTCTATGTCACATGTGGTAGGCGTTTTTGAACAACACTTCCGCCATAGCAAAATATGGGCGTGCGGTAGACCTCTTTTCTGGAACTTAATCGTATATATCACTGTTTAATAGCGGTAAATTAGTTTTTGGATTACATAAAAAAAATTTAGGAAGATAAATAATTAAATACTAAAACAGTAACGATAGTTTACCTCCCATTGATGGACCAAAAATGTTTTCGTTGTGTATTTCAAATATGAGACTATCCAGTTTAATCTTGAAGATTCGAGACAGAATATCAGCTCTATCTTCTGATTTTAGCCGTCGCGATTGTAAATATCTTGTAATCTCCGGAAATTTAGGATTGCAAGTGAATGTAATGAATATATCCGAGTAACCAAAATTTTGACAAACAACCATTGCATCCATGTACTTTTCTCGAAAATATCGCGCACCTCCGACATAAGTTGAAGGTAAGACAATTCTCTGTCCGCACATTCCAGAATCTTGGTTTCCACTTAAGGCAGAAGCTGAAACATTGTTGTATTTATATGCACGTAGTTTCTGCTGGTTTAGCTTGAGGTATCCAATTCTTTCTGATTCGATCATTGTATAACCATCAACCAGAAATTGCTGAAACAATTTCCCAGAAAACATATGAGCATTAAACTGATTATAATTCTCCATGATTCTATAGGCGAAAAACTCCCTCATACTAACTTTGGTCTGTCGATTTCTCGATGTTGTTGTTGTCCTCTTAAGATGTAGATCAATATGATAACCATCTTCGCCAAATGGAAATAGCAAAGGATATTGTCAAGGAAGATATGCAGGGTGAAGCTCACTTATCATTTCCAATTTCTTGGTCTTTGTTTCCACAACAATATCTCGAACATCAAAATCGTTCTCAAAATCTCCCACAAATAATGCAGCAACTTCGGAACTTTTAGGTAGATTATATGTTTTGTCATCTGACCCACGCCCAGAAATCAAAATTATATTTACATCAGATGACTGTACCAAATCGATCCCTTGCTGTTCAAAATATCTTTGTGTAGGGATTGCATTCATCTAGCATAAATTTAATTGCTTCCACAATATCAGCACGTAGTGATCTGGATTGAGAATTTGGTGTTCTTCGTTTTGAACTAAACAAATTGAAGACAGTGTCTTAGTATTGCTTTCTAAATGATTAGGATATTATATGTAACGAACTAAGCCAGCAATGATCATAAAGTATGTAAAGGTACTTAATTTAATTAGTTCATTGAAGAGTTACATAAATGTTGATATTTTGTTTGTTACTTCGTTTTCAGTATCAAATATATACAATTGTGCAAACGTAGGAGGAAGTCCTTCAGCAGGTAGTAAGCTTCCAATTTGATGAAAGTTTTGACCATGAAGTCAAAAAACAATAGGCCCACGTCTGTTGTTGACCGCTGAATCAATTTCGCCACCCATAAAAGTAAATACGAACATTGAATTATAGGCCTTTATGTTCTCCGTAAAATTAATGCTTTGACCGCCTTCTCCGAAGAGAAGATTTAGAAGGGCTTGAGGCAACATTAGAGGGGGAGGCGGTTCTCCTTTACCATGCATACAACATATCAAAAAAATTGGAGGTATACAATTTCTTCTTTTGTTGATACGTTCATTGTACCACATTAAAGCATTACAATGTTCACACAAGTAAACTGCATCGCCATAGTCTTCATAACCTGTTAAATCAACAATATAAAAAAACATAATCGGGTCTGCTCTATTAAGTTTGCATGATATGAAAAGTTGTAATATTACTCGAGCTTACTAATTTGGCTAGAATATGTTAGAGAATTTCCACAAAGTTGTTGACTATTTGAGTGACTGCTTCCAGATGTCCATGTGTAACATTTGGGAATATCTTGAATATTTGATAAAGATCATACTTAATTTATTGAATACTTGCCATAAGGTTCCAATTGAGCTCTCTAAAATAAAAATTGTTATGCTTCAAAGTTATTTAACTTACGGTTTGTAATATCATTTAGGGGCTGACTTGAAAATGATGCAAAAGCGCTGGTAGTAGTACTTGAGACTACATTTTCTGTGTTTCATGTCACATAATAAACAAAATTAGTACGATGTTTTAATTTGTTTCATAGATATTTTTGTGAATAAAATATTTACCATTGCTATAGATTGTGTTTTGGTTTCTGTTGTTGATGTTTGAATGCTACTGCATTTTCCTTTTTTTAGGATTTGGAAGCTATGTAATGAGATAAACATAGGAATTAATTGACTTGTTGTGTAAAGGAAAATAGTTATCAGACAAAATTTTTCTTAGTTAACTTACTATTTATAATATCATTTACCGGCTAAATTGATAGCGTATTTGAACATGATGCAAAACCGGTTGTAGTACTTGCGAGTTCATTTTCTGTGTTTAAGGGCAAAACATATATAATATGAGAGGATAAGTATCATAAGTATGGTGTCTAAATTTGATTGATAGTGATTTTGAGAATAAAATCACTTACCATGGCTATTAATTGTGTTTTGGCATCTGCTGTTGATGTTTGAGATCTGCAGCTTTTTTCTTTTTTTAGGACTTGAAATATTCATGTTAGAACCTTTGTAAGGAGACAAACAAAGAACTGTGTGCACAAGTGATGGAAGAAGATAGGCAGAAGTGTGCTTTTTGTTTATAATGCAGATGATATGGACGGTTATTGAAATAATTTTTTTGACTTCCCTCCTAAATTCAATTAAAGAATGGAAGAGGTGGGTTCGTTAATACCTTTCGTTGTTTTGTTTATTTTGAATTCGACATTGATTTTTGCTTACATTTACTTTTCATATTTCATTTATTTGTAAAGTTGTAATATCAAAATTATGTTATTTTCTTTTATTAATTTGTAAATCTTTTATAGATAAAGCACAAACAATCTTTTAATCCTTTATAATAATAATAATAATCTATAAATAATCAGTAAAGACCTCCACTAATTATCTTATCTACGTCATTATAAAATAGCATTTACAAACCAAATTGTAATAATGTTAACTAACTCTTAGAAAAGTTTAAAATAGTGAAAATAACATAAAACAAATATATATTACATTAGGCCATTACTTAAAAAGTACAGTTGATACATAAAAATAAAAAGAAAAGTTGATAAAATCTATGAGTTAAACATCGTTGCCTGAATCTTTTTGAAGGTCTTCTTTTAGATTAGTGTTTTCATTTCCCCACCTTCTTATGCTTCTTCTCCTTTGCCGGAGTGACTATGCATGGATTGAAGTAAGGAATTTGTGTTTCAACAAAGCAATAGAATCATACATTTTTTAGGGTCTTTTTCTAAACATTTTTCTAGGAAATCTCTCGCATCATCGGATAACCATGTGGGTATTTCTGGTTTGACATTGCTATTACCGATAGCATCCTTCAATTAATTTCTGTCAATTAAGCCAAGCTCACTCCAAGGTCCTTTTCTTGTACGCATCTCTAATATAGTACATCCATACGACCATATATCGGCACAATAATCCAAATCCCCATTATATTAAAGTTATGGGGACATGTATAACAAAGTCCCTCTTGTAAGCCCATAACCATCTCCATAATCAGCTGAAGTTTTTCTCAACGCTAAACCAAAATCTGCAAGCTTTGGCTCAAATCCATTGGGCATATATAAAACGATCAACTTGAGGTTTTAGTAAGATATTAGCCAGCTTAATATCACAATGGATGATTTTCTTTGAATGTATATAGTTGATACCTTTGAGGATGTCTAGAGCAAATAGCTGAACATCGCTCTCCGCCATCCCTTTTCCACGAAATTTGAGATAATCCGCAATACTCCCTCCAGAACAGTATTCAAGGATCAAATTGTAGTCGCTGCCTCCAGGTCTAGTTTTTGCCGTTGTTATTTCGCTACCATAGCAAAATATAACATACGAAGATGAAAGACCTTTCAGAATCCATTCCTCATCAATAAGGCTTGAAGAAGATGTTATTGGAGCACTTTTGATGGCCATCTTTACCGGCAAAGCATCAACGTTTACATCATCATTTATGTTAGCTAAGTGAACAACGCCATGTGCACCTTCGCCGAGGCAGATAGAGCGAAACCATGAAGAACCAACAGAAGTTTTAGTAATTTTGGCCCTTTTGGGTAATTTGTTGACTGCGGCTTCAAAAACTTCACGACTAATGACTTATAGGCTGCTACCACCTTGATCTTTATCATAATATGTCGGAGGTGCGGCCACAGCCCATGAAGGAGCAACATAGGTTTTAATAGGTGCATGTACCTTGTAAAGGGCGGCTTTGAATGTTCTTCGGCTAATGATATGTAGGCTGTTTGATAGTGAACTTTTTACGGTTCGCACAATTAACCCATTGTGCACAATACCACAATCTAATGGTATGTCATTGTAGCACTTAGGGATCGAATCCACAAGGAGGCACGAGAACATCACACAGAGAATACGAGACACTTCTTAATCTAAGCTAATCGAATAAAGGTTTTCTAATGATCCTAATCAATTTAAAGATAAGATAATAAATAACCAAGCATATAAAAAGGTAATTAATAGACTAAAAAGTTTTGAACCAAAACGAAACGAAAACGATTTAAACAAGATAAAGCAAATGAACTTTGGGTAATGGTAATCGACTTGGACATTCTCTAGCTAAACCATGATACTCAAATAATCAAACAATGCTAATCCTTAGGCCTTAGATCACTAATTTAGACTTATCCACTTCCATGACAATAATCACTTTACTCATCATTTAATTGAGAACAAACTTCCATTTGCAATTAAATGATCAACAAGCATTAATCTCAAGTCTAAATAGTCATTAAACACCCTAAACATCCATTTCCATAGGCTAGGAATGTAAAACTTGCTAAGTTTGGTTGAGGAATTTCATCGAACACCTTCCGGGCGTGAAATTCCTTAAGTTCTAAATCAACTTTGTCAAGGCTAATCTAGCATTAATCACACCTAACAAGTAAGGATTCTTCATAAACTAAGTCATAAGCATCATGATTTAGCAAGAAAACATGTAATCTACCATACCCAAAGTTCTAAAGAAACTACTCACAAACCATGATAATCTCAACAAATCCTATGTAGGAGTTGTTTAGATTCATGGTTAGATGATTAGAAATAGATAGATAGATGAAAACAAACAAGAACTTGTATTAAAAATAAAGTATCTCTTCAAAATCTCCAAACTCTCTCTAAGAAATGTGTTTTTACTTAAAACTAAAACAAGATATGATAATAATTAGGTCTCTTAATCATTTATACATAAGTGGGTCGCAGGAGTCACATCGGTATGCACTTCACCGATGCAGGATACCGATGTGACTTCTGTCATTAGTCCAAATCGATGCCAGACGGACATGTGCTCACTAAATTATTGTATCTCTTGAACCACTGCTCGGAATGACCTGACACCACCTCCAAGCGAAATCTAACTCAATTATCTACGACTTTCATGAAGATCGCCGAATCTAAATCCAAATGGAAACCCTTCATATGAGTCGATCTTTGAAGCGCTTTGGACGGACTCTGCATTTTTGCTCATGAGGAACTCACATCGGTGTGCCTCATCCCGATGCACCATCTCGAGGATTCTTCTGTGTGTTTTCTGGGAGTCAACATCGGTATGCATCACCCCGATGCACCATACCGATGTGACTTCTGTCTGAGTCAATGTCGCGCCAGACGGACATATGCTCAGTGAAATGATGATAACTTCTGCAATAAGGCTCAGAACGTGATGAAAAAACCCCCGTTGGAAAGATGACTCAATTACCTACACTTTTCATCAAGTGCTCCAAGGCTGAATATGAGCGCAAGGTCTTCTTCTGAGCCGATATTTGAAGCACGTCGGATGGCCTCTGCATTTGCCTTGATCTTTGGACATAGCTCTTGCTTTAAACTGGTTCCTTTTGCCCCATGATCTTCCTCCAAGCTCCAAAATGCTTCCATAAGCTCCAAATAGTACCTAAAAGACTCCATAGCACACAAACATATGCAAGAACTAACCTAAGACTCACTAACTCTAAAATGGATGCAAACTAGACCAAAAACAATGAAATGAATGCAAAAAGTCACAAAATGCTAACTAAAATGTATGCTAAAATGGGCTAAATTATGCAACTATCACTGCTACAACCATGATCATCATATTTCTTTGGTGTGGCCAAAATTTTCTTCCTTTTTTGTATGTGATATGCAAAGAGGAGGNACCGATGTGACTTCTGTCATTAGTCCAAATCGATGCCAGACGGACATGTGCTCACTAAATTATTGTATCTCTTGAACCACTGCTCGGAATGACCTGACACCACCTCCAAGCGAAATCTAACTCAATTAACTACGACTTTCATGAAGATCACCGAATCTAAATCCAAATGGAAACCCTTCATATGAGTCGATCTTTGAAGCGCTTTGGACGGACTCTGCATTTTTGCTCATGAGGAACTCACATCGGTGTGCCTCATCCCGATGCACCATCTCAAGGATTCTTCTGTGTGTTTTCTGGGAGTCAACATCGGTATGCATCACCCCGATGCACCATACCGATGTGACTTCTGTCTGAGTCAATGTCGCGCCAGACGGACATATGCTCAGTGAAATGATGATAACTTCCGCAATAAGGCTCAGAACGTGATGAAAAAACCCCCGTTGGAAAGATGACTCAATTACCTACATTTTTCATCAAGTGCTCCAAGGCTGAATATGAGCGCAAGGTCTTCTTCTGAGCCAATCTTTGAAGCACGTCGAATGGCCTCTGCATTTGCCTTGATCTTTGGACATAGCTCTTGCTTCAAACTGGTTCCTTTTGCCCCATGATCTTCCTCCAAGCTCCAAAATGCTTCCATAAGCTCCAAATGGTACCTAAAAGACTCCATAGCATACAAACATATGCAAGAACTAACCTAAGACTCACTAACTCTAAAATGGATGCAAACTAGACCAAAAACAATGAAATGAATGCAAAAAGTCACAAAATGCTAACTAAAATGTATGCTAAAATGGGCTAAATTATGCAACTATCACTGCTACAACCATGATCATCATATTTCTTTGGTGTGGCCAAAATTTTCTTCCTTTTTTGTATGTGATATGCAAAGAGGAGGATAGAAAGGATTTCATACTCTTTTTGTTTAACAAAATTTAAATAATTGTTAAGGGTATTTTTCAATATTTAGAAACACTTATTTGGACGTAAAGAAGCTAATGATGAACAATTGTCATGTTTTTTCCTTTTTATAACAATTAATATATTTTATAACAGTTAATATTTTGTAACAAATAGAAAAACTTATTCAGTAAGAATATGAATAAATGAGTTAGTGGTGTGGATAATGTGAACGAAGGTGGTGGAGTTATGAAAAATGGTGTACGACAGTTATGAAAAATGGAGTTAAGGGTAATTGTAGTTCAAGGATATTCAAGGAAGATGCCATCTGTCTTGGGATATATTCATATCTTTATGAATATATCCAAATTTATATGAATATAATATGTAACCTTAATTGTTTTGTTTTAACTATAATTGTTTTGTTTTCTTCTTAACACGTAGGCATCTTCTTTGTGACCATGGATATTCAAGGATGAAACTGTAGTCGTTTTTATGTTTTAAAAATGAAAGATAAGATTTTTTTTTGAAAAAAACAGAGGTTATGAAATAGAAAACCATATGTGATATCCAAATACTCGACACAAAGAAAACAATTACATGTTAATACCTAAAGACTCAATACGAAGAAAACTTAGGTGAATATTAAAGATTCAAAACACATTGTTTGTTCAGAGTGAAGTTGATAAAATGCAGACACGAGATCAATTTTTTTTTTTGTCTTTGCAGCTTCTGGACACTCTGCCTTTGTTGATTTCTTTGTTATCACTTTCTCCTCTATCCAGCTTTTATATTGCTTTAAGCTTTGTTGATGATTCTTGAACTCCATCTTCGAGTATATTGTTACGTTGCCGTTTTGTGATTGGAGTAACATGAGAATAGAGTGTCGATTCATTGTTATTTGCTTCTGAAGACGTATTCTCCATCTGTAGCAAATGGATAGTATAGGATAGGATGTCATGTCATTCTAATTATTAAGAATTATGAACAAATGTGTATGAATATATAACCTGAATTGCAATAGACGTGCTTGAAATTGTAGGCACTTCTGAGTGTGTAGCATCTTAAAGGCCATAAAAAAAGTTACATTATAAAATATCATCCAAATATAATATATTTGGTTTTAGGGAAATCTGCCAAACAAATCCCCAACTTTGTCAATCTGGAAAAAACAGAGGTTATGAAAAAATATATTATGGTGCTATAAATTGGCAGAGCTTTAGTAATGTACCTTCAAGACAACATTATCTTTAAATTTCTGGATAGTTTCAGGTATTTCAGTGACTTTAACAACTTTAAAACTTGATTGTCGGTAATTCTTCTCTGTACCATTCACAAGAATGATCCAAACAATTTTCCGTCCTTCTAAGTCCATTAGCTCTTGAGGAATTTCACCCTCACGGTTAAACTAAAACAACAACAAATAAAAGGAAGATGCATGAGACATTTTCTATTTATATTCATAATATGCATAATACAAACATGTTATGTAAGAATAATGCAAAACGCACATGCACTTGTTGTTCAAGCAATCCATAGACAGATTTATGAATGAGCTGTATAACTTCCCTATCAAATAATAGGAAAGATGTGGTTGCAGTATGATCAGCTACTTTGAGATGCACTTTGTACCTGATGACAAATATAAATCAAGTTAAAGGAACATTTTCCTCATAAGATTGAAATAAATGTAAAATTCAAAAATTGTTAAAAGTCAGATTGAAATTTACAAAAAAAAAAAAAATGTCAAGATCTTCATGAAAAAAAAGATATTTTCTTAAAAGTCAGATTGATATTTTGAAGATAATACTTACTTTGTTTTAAATACATTAACCTCTTCCAAATCTCCATTAAGAATTACTTTTGTAGAGAAACGTGAGTTTTGAACAGAGATTTTACCTAAATACAAAAAAAAAAAAAATTGTTAAGTGGATTAAAGTAAAAATAAATGAGACATTAGTTTACAAACATAGTATTGTTACCATTGTGTTTTTTTGTTCTCATAAGACTCCCAAGTAAAATTATAGGACCTGTATTGTTGCTCTTGGCATAAGAATGCACAAACTCAACATGTTTGTCCCATTAAGTACATTGAATGATTGTTTCACTGCAATATAAATCATAGTTAAGTGGTACAATAACAAAGTAATAAGAATTACTATGAAATTAAAAATGTTGTCATACTAACTTGAGATCTCTAAGTTGAATATCCAACATTTTTGAAGAATTGCCTGAAAAGTTTTTCTCCATAATATCACTCATGCCTACAATTTCACCAAGTATATATGTAGAAGAACAAAAAATGAGGAAATAAAGCATGACATTAGTTCAATTATATGATTTATAAACATGTTATAGTAAATTCAATATCAAAGAATGTAGCGCTTAAGAAAAAATAACTTACCAATGAAAACATCATCAACATTAGACTGAGCTAATTTTTTTGCAAAAGGGTAGAAATTGAAGCGTGATAGATTTGGAATCTGCTCACACGACTTCACATATATCGTAAATAAGAAGTTAATTTTGTAAGGGTGTGTGGTTCCTCTGTAATCACCATGGTTCTCCACCACTTCAAAATTCATGATATCACGACACTCTCCTTGTTTTAAATCACTTTTGAATTTTTTTTATCAGTTTCTGTTTTACAGAAGTTTGAATCCTATCACCCTATTACACAAGCCAGCATCACTTTAGAAATCTGAATCAAACTTTTAGAAATCATAACTTTGAATGCAGGTGTGTACCTTTTCATCCACAAAGATAACTTCCATGCCGAGAATAACTTCAGGTTTATCTTTGGGATAAAAACCTAAGTCCGGGAATAGAACTTTGATTTTCCATTCTTTTTTTGAAGAATTAAGCAGGTTAATAGGAGTATACTCAAGTGGCTTCTTGAACCTGAATCACGCAGAAAGAATCAGAGTATTAATATGAGGAGAACCAGAATCAGATATCAGGAAAAAAAAAAGATGAATATGAGAAAGAGATGGATCGATGGAGAAGAAGATAGAGAAAGAGACCTGAAACAGTTTAAAAGGCTGATATGATCGACAATTGTAGTTCAATGTGAGCATAGGAGAGAGGAAGTTGGAATTGTGAAGAGATCGTGAAGTAGTGGGAGAAAAATTAGGGATCAATTTTCGATTAGGGATTTAGGATTAGCGATTAGGAATTTTAAGTTTATTTAGAGATTTTTTTGTTTTGGTTTTTTACGTT
>PKMM01050542.1:396337-434794 GCA_002933915.1 Eutrema heterophyllum | reverse complement strand
GCATGAAATGAGACATAAAACCGAGACGAAATGCATGCTAAAAAGAGTGAAAATGCATGAATATCAGGTGAGCAATGCTTGTTTATATTATTTAAAGCAGATGACATAATATTCATGCAAGAAAATGGCAAAAGGATTTCACTACCTTCCAGAGAACGTGAAAACCTATAGGCACATGCAACTATCCTCTAAATAATATAATATGTACATGGTACTGATTAAATAGTGGACTTCAATTTTCTGGTTTGATCAATAGGCTTAACTCTAATATCTTTGTATTTGAACGTTTCTAATATATGAGTAACAATTAAAGATAAAGATATCCAAAATCCGTATTAATTGGGGAACAATTTTTTGTAAGTTTAACGGTATGTTATGAATGTATCAGTTCGAGTCAGATTTTTCGACATCTAGGGTTTAAGCGACATACAAACTATTTAAGAGAGAAAATTCCGACCTACCGGATTCGAACCAGTGACCTAAGGATATTCTGCTTCAACTACTGTCCTCCACCCTACCAACTGAGCTAAGGTCGGATGTGTTTTATACTATATGGATGCGTAGATACTATACTACAAGAAAACATTGTGTTTTCCGACGGCCATAATTTCGTCGGAAATTTCCGACGGATTTCTGGCGGGAATTGGACGAAAGTAACATCCGTCGGAAAACAGGACCCGTTGGAAATCCGTCGGATATTTCCGACAGATTTCCGACGCCAATGATCCGTCGGAAACAAACCGACGGATTTTCGACAAATGATGTAGCCCTTTGACGTTGCCGACGAATTTCCGACGACGACCATCCGTCGGACACATTCCGACGGGTTTCCGACGGATTGTAGCCGTTTGAAATAATATCTACGTTACATAACCGTTTGAATATAGCCGTTAAATCCGTCGGAAATCCGTCGGAAAACGCGTACAATTTCCTTATAAAAAAAAACGTATCCACCCTCTCATGTACAATCACAAAAAAAAACCTCTCATCTACAATTCCTTACAAAAATGTCTTCTTCAGATCCTTATAATTATTTTCGATCATGGATGGACAAGCCTCATCAAATTCCGGACACGGGCCTAGTTACATAAGAATTCAGAGAAGGTCTGCAGGAATTCATGGCATTTGCGGCTAAGCAGAAGAAAGCGAAAAAACCGGTAAAATCTACTGCCCTTATACGAATTGTCGGAATCGTAGATTAATCGTGATAGATGAAGTATGGTCACACCTTTATTGTCATGGGTTTGTGCCGGGTTACAAGATTTGGTATTATCATGGAGAAAATGATACAATGGTTGATAATTATGCTAGTACTAGTGAACAGTATATTGGGGATAGCGCTAGCTTAGAAGAACCTGCAATGGAAGTAGAAAGTACTGTAGGTCACGTTCAGATGGCGAACGATGCATTCCGTGAAAGTATGCCATCGGTTGCTGAGTATGGAGATATAGGGGAAGAACCTAACGCAGAAGCTCGGAAATTCTTTGATATGTTAGACGCTGCTAAAAATGCTTTATATGATGGGTGTAGAGGTGGACATCCCCCTTTATCAGCTGCAACTAGGATGATGGGTATAAAGACGGATTTCAATTTGAGTGAGGAGTGCGTGGATGCAATCGCTGATTTTGTGAAAGACATTTTGCCAGAAGATAATCTTGCACCAACATCATACTATGAGATACAGAAACTTGTTGCTGGGCTAGGATTGCCGTATCAGATGATAGATGTATGCATCGACAACTATATGATATACTGGAGAGAGGATGCATGTCGTTCGACATATCGTTTTTGTCGCCAACCTCGGTATAAGGAAACAGGTGGAAGAGTGTCAGTGCCATATAAACGGATGTCGTATTTCCCGTTAACATAGAGATGGAAGAGGTTATATCAGTCAGAGCGCACAGCTGGAGCAATGAGATGGCATGCAGAGCATACAACGGATGGAGAAATTGCTCATCCCTCATACGCAAGAGCATGGAAACATTTTCAATCAATGTATCCTAGTTTTGCGTATGAGGCGAAGAATGTATACCTTGGATTATGTACTCATGATTTTAACCCTTTTGGGAAGCACGGTAGACAATATTCATTGTGCCCAGTAATTGTAACACTTTACAATTTGCCGCCATCTTTGTGCATGAGACGGGAGTTCTTGTTCCTTAACATTCTCGTTCCTAGACCAGAGCATCCGAAAAGATCACTTGATGTGTTTTTGCAGCCATTGATTTATGAGTTGCGAATGTTATGGGACCAAGGTGTTGAGGCGTTTGATGTTTCTTGTCAGCAGAATTTCGTCATGCGGTCGGTACTTATGTGGACCATCATCGATTTTCCAGCATATGGCATGTTATCAAGATGGACAACGCACGGAAGGTTATCGTGTTCGTACTGTCAAGATAACACATATGCGTTCCAATTGAAGCACGGACGTAAAACGTCTTGGTTTGATTGTCATAGGCGATTCTTACCTAGCAATCATCCTTATCGTTGGAGCACTACATTGTTTAGGAAGAACCGGAAAGTAATTGATGGTCCACCTCCTGAGTTAGATGAACAGTATTTGTTGGATCAGTTCAGAGATTTTGGTGCAGATAGGACCGTTGATTGTGGTTGTAACGGGCATCATCCTGTTGATGGTTGTGGCAACGTACATAATTGGCACAAGAGAAGTATTTTTTGGGATTTGCCTTATTGGAAGGACCATCTTTTGAAGCATAATCTGGATGTCATGCACATTGAGAATAATTTTTTCGACAACATTATGAACACCATTCTCAATGTCCAAGGGAAGACGAAGGACAATCTGAAGTCTAGATTGGACTTGCCAGACATTTGTTCTCGTAGAGCACTACATGTGACAGGGAACGGGAAGCCTCCGGTCCCGGCTTTTCGTTTGGATGAACCTTCAAAGGCCGAGTTTTTTGACTGGATTGCCGAAAGTGTTAGATTCCCGGACGGATACGCATCTAACATTCGGAACTGCGTTGATCATGGAGAAGGGAAGTTTACTGGGATGAAGAGTCATGATTGCCATGTGGTGATGCAGCGCCTCCTTCCATTTGCCTTTGCACGTTTTCTACCACATAATGTCCACGAAGCAATTGTAGGTACAACCATTATATTATTTTGTTAATATTTTACACAATATATACTTTAGTATTTAATTAATTATTCATTTGTTATCCATATTTTGCAGGGATTGGCGCCTTTTTCCAAGATATATGTTCTCGCTCTCTTACATCAGACGGTATCCGCAATCTTGCAATTTGGAGAAGATATTTCTGCCTTCCTTCTTTGATGTTATTGAACATCTAACAATTCATCTCCCTCGAGAAGCAGAGCTTGGAGGCCCGGTTCAATACCGTTGGATGTATCCTTTCGAACGGTATATGTTTCATCTAAAGAAAGAGGTGAAAATTTTGAGCAGAGTGGAGGGTTCTATTGTCGCACAGAGTATCAATGAAGAAACTTCACATTTTGCCGAGTTCTACTTTCCATCACAAGTCAAAACGAAGACTCGTAGAGCAGCTCGACATGATGACGGAGGCGTACTACCTTTCTATCTGGTCGATGTTCCTCATATATTCTTAGAGATTGGACGACTTAGTGGAAAAGGCAAGAAGCGGAGACTTTCATCGCACGAGCGGGATCATTTGCATATGTGTATTCTCACAAACTGCGACGGAATTGAAGAATATGAGAGGTATTAAATTGAACCAAATTATTAATTACTTATTAGGTCCTTGCTTATATATATATATTATCGTGATGATCGCTTCAATGTCACAGCTTGTATATGGCTTATCAACGTTTTTCATTTCCGAACAAAACAGAAGACGAGCTAATTGAGCTCAAACATGAAGAGTTCGGACGTTGGTTAAGAGATTATGTAAGTATTTTAATTGCCTTGTTTAAACTTTCATATATAATGAATGATTTCTTTTACTCATTTTTTAATTTATTCTTGCAGGTGACGACAGAGAAGGCTAACGGACAAAGCTTTCCCACGTGGTTAGAAGAAATTTTGCGCTTCCCACTAGCAAACGTGCAGTCACATGTTATGTATAGCACACGGGGGTACGCTTTTAAGATTCTTCAGGATGATAGGAGTGCGGCAACTTCAGATTACGGTGTATCTACTTAGTCCGGTGATCTTGTATACTATGGTGTCGTACGTGAGATTTTCGATGTTCAGTACCCGGGAATGCTCGGTTTGAGATGCGTTGCATTTTTATGCGACTGGAACGACCCATTAGTAGGAAGCGGTGTTGGAAACGACTAATTTGGTGTTACATCATTACATAGCAGAAAACGACTCTAGAAATACGAGCCATTCGTACTTGTTTCACAAGTAGACCAGGTTAGTTTTATTCTTTTATGTTAATTTATTTGTTAGTATATATTTTTGCATTACCGTGTCTAAATTGTTATATGACTTTATTACATGGTGTAGGTATGCTATATTCCCTATCATCGGGTGACAAACAAGCAAGACCCGTGGATTATAATCACATCGATAAACTCGAGAGGTAGGGTTCATGGGATGTCTGATCATGAACCCCTCCAGCAAAACTCTGTTGGTTTAGGTTTGATCGACCATTCCCTTGAGGTCGATCTTGTTGTTGATTTCACTGTACATGCCGATGATCAGGTATTTGAGGATTCAGAGGAAGAATTTGACGAATTTGGTGAAACTTCCGATTCAGCAGAATCAGATTACTCATCATCAGATTCAGAGTAGTTTTAATTATAAACTTTGCATTGTAAAATATGTACTTGTATTTGAAGTGTAATGTGTAATAATTTAGTTATGTGGAACTAGAAACTTAGACATTTGATTTACTAAGTGTAACAAATCCAAAAATCAAAAAAAAAAATTGTTAAGTATAATCCGTCGAAAATCCATCGGAAATTTCCGACGGATTATTGAGCATCAAGTTTTAAACATGTTTACATCGTGTTTTACACCTTCCATCTCGAGATCCGTCGGAAATCCATCGGAAATTTCCGACGGATTTCCGACGGATATTTTCTAAAATGTTGTTTAGGGTATAGGGTATAGGTTTTTTGTAAAAATTGTTTAGAAACACTTGTATGATGTATATAGAATAGGTTGAACATGTCATATTTCAAAAAAATGTGTTATATAGAATTTAGAAAATTTGATGGAAGTGTTTATATAAGGTATAATATAAGATATAGTTGATTTATGTTAAATGTATAGGTTTTGATGTTGTATAAGTTATACACTCATACAAAGTCTTTAACAATAGTGAATTTTTTATTTTTTTAATGAAACATGTACATTAGGGGTCCCTAAATCGTATAATCATACCCCAAACCCTAAACTCCAAATATACCCTAAATCCATTAAAAATTTCCGACGGATCTGGGACTTATGACGCGTGTCTGTTGACTGGCCAATAGCAACGCATGCAAAGAATATTCCCACATGCGTCGGAAATTTCTGACGGACTTTGGTTTTTTCGAGACCGCGGGAAATTGAACCGCCTAAACAAAAAAAAATTGAAATTCCTACGGATTTCCGACGGATCTAGCCGTCGGAAATCAGAATATATCCACGAAACGGTCTGTTTCTCTTTCATTTTTCTCTTTTCTCTCTCTCTCTTCTTACGATTTTTCTCTTCTCTCTCTCCTGTTCTTCCGAAAAAACGTTACAAAATCCTCAATCTCTCCTCTCAATCCTCTTCTCAAGGCTCAATCCTTCAATCCTCATGGATCCCAACACGTAAATATCTCTAATTTTCTAAAAATCACTAATTTTCATTGTTAGATATTAATTAGAATTGTTAGATTAGTATTTAGAATTTGTTAGATTTTCGGAATGACATATTAGGGTTTATGAGATTAGAGAATGGTATTTAGAATTTGTTCGGGTTGTTAGAATTTTGTATAATTTCGAAAATTAGTATATATAATTTTAGGATTATATAAAACGTTTTTGTAATATTAGGATTATATAAAACGTTTTTATATAAATATTAGGTTGTTAGTTTTGATTTTTAGAAAAATGTTTAAAAACGTTTTTATATATTTTTAGAATTTGAAAAAACGTTTTTCTATATTTTTTGGGTTTTAGAAAATTATAATTGTATTTTTCAGAATTTATTACTAATTAAAAACGTTTTTGTAATTTATAATTTTAGATTTAGTAATTTATAAGTTTGTAAAAACGTTTTTGTATAAATATTATTAGAATTATATAAAAAACGTTTTTATAAAATGTTTTGGTATAATTATATAAAAAAACGTTTTTAAATATTTTTTTTGAAATTTTATGAGGTTTTAGGAATTTTTTGAATTTTTTGGGAATTTTTTTAATTTTTTTGAATTTTGGGTAATCTTTGAAATTTTTTTGAATTTTTTGGGAATTTTTGAAAAAATTATGAATTTTTTTAATTTTTGGAAATTTTCGGGAATTTTGAAATTTTCGGCAAATTTGTATTTTTTATGACATTTGAAATTTTCGAGATATTCTAAATTTTCGGAAACTTTTTATTTTTCTTTAATTTGCGGATATTTTTTTAAATTTTCTTAAGTACTAACGATTTTATTGTTTTCCCGCAGAAATAACGAGGACGCACTACAGTTGGGCGGCAGCTCCCAAGGCCGCCGTTCTCAGGGTTCTCGGGCTACGCCTCCTGGCAGATCGAGCTCGGGAACTCAAATCCCGGAGTCCCAGCAATCCGCAGCTCGGAACCAGATTAGCATCGAGGACCTAGTCCAACAGCCCAACCGGAGCCATTGCATCCGTCTCGACCCAAAGTTTGAAGACGGGGCTTGGTAAGTGAAATTTTGATTGTTATTTCAAATTTTTAAGATTTTGAATCTAATTAAACGGACTTAATTCTTTTTTTAATTGTTTTCAGGTTTAAGCTGTCGCATGAGATCACAAAGGCGATCTTACGGATGCTCCACAACATGTTGGACATACCGTACGAGAAGTACTCGGACATGCCGAAAGACGAGAATGACTTGTGGGACCGGAGTTTCGCGGTAAGTAAATTTTCGATTTGTATTCTTTTTTTAGTTTATTTTGTCAATTTTAATCTCGAATACTAACATTATGCTTTTTTAAAAATGTAGCAATACTTCACGTGGCACCATTCGCTTACGAGGGAAGTAATTGCCCAATTCGACAGGTATGCCGCGCTTTCATACTCGAACCACATGTACGAGTGGAAGGGCTTCTGCGATTATTGGAGCAAGCCGAAGACGAAGAAGCTATGCGAAACAAACCCAAAGAACCGGAAGAGCGAACGAGGAGGGAAGGGGATGTACATTCACAACGGCGGCGCAAAGACCGTCGAACGGGATGCAATAGAAATGGTAAGTCTAATTTCAATTTTTAATTATTATTTTCGTTTTTATTAATATTTACTTAACAACATTTTACAGGCGAAAAGAGACGGCGTAGCTCCCGACTACCTTAGACTGATCGAGCAGAGGCACACCAACAAAAAAACTGGTGTGATCCAGGATCCCGACATGCGTGACCTCGTTGAGGCGTGCAAGAAAAAGAAGGTGGATCGGGAACGAGAAGTTGGACTCTCACAGCTCACTCTCGAGGGGTCATCGTCCTCGAACGAGTTACCCCGGGAAGAGATCAACGACATTGTCTTCAATGTAAGTTTCTAATTGTTTTTAATTTTTTTTTTTTTTTCAAAGTTTCATTACTAACATTATTTTGATGTTTTATTTTCATAAGAAACTCAGAAAGTCAAAGGGCGATTCGTTGGGTTAGGCGGACTTCCGACCCAGGAATCATCTTCTTCCATTCCTCGGTTTCATTCGGGGTACAGAGACGAAATCAAGAGGCTCACCCAAACGGTGAAAGAACGTGACGCGGAGGTCGAGGAGCTAAAGTCCGCACACACCTCAACCCAAACCCAGCTAAAGTCCGCACCCGTCAGAAATCTGTTGGAATATTCAGACCCTTTTCCAACGACTAAGTTTTGTCGGAATAGTCCGACGGATATTAATTTCCGACGACTTATAACCGACAGACATTGTCCGTTGGAAATCTGTTGGAAAATGGTGTTTTCCAACAGATTTCCGACGGAGATGGCCATCGGAAATCGCCTGTTTATATTATTTATAGCAGATGACATAATATTCATGCAAGCAAATGGCAAAAGGCTTTCACTACCTTTCAGAGAACGTGAAAACTTATATATAGGTACATGCAACTATCCTCTAAATAATATATTATTTACATGGTACTGATCCATTAGTGGCCTTCAATTTTTTGGTTTGATCAATAGGCTTAACTCTAATATCTTTGTATTTGAACGTTTCTAATATATCCGTCACAATTAAAGATAAAGATATCCAAAATCCGTATTAATCAGGGAACAATTTTTTGTAAGTTTAACAGTATTTTATGAATGTATCAGTTCGAGTCAGTTTTTTCGACATCTAGGGTTTAAGCGACATAAAAACTTTTTACCAGAGAAAATTTCGACCTACCGGATTCGAACTACGGTCCTCCGCTCTACCAACTGAGCTAAGTTGGATGTGTTTTATACTATATGGATGTGTAGATACTATAAACAACAATTTTCATTGCCTTTAGAAACATTACTTTTCTTACGGTAAAAAAGTTCAACAAAATTAAAACGGAAAACTGTAGTTTAAGACTTGAGCAAAACCTCTTCAAACAATAACTTTGATTTAAAAAGAAAAAAATGATGAAATCATATATAAAAAGTACGATTATTGAAATGGGAGGTCTACCCTCAAGTATTCCATCGATGCACAATAACCACTACTATAAATTTTGTTTTACATATCTAGAATTTGCATATAATAAATTTATACATTATACTATGGTCAATCAAAATTGTAGGCTTTGGCGGAAATGACCACGAGTTCAAGCATGTTCCATTTGAATTCCCTATCTAGATAAAAAGAGGAGCCTAAGAAAGCTTTGGTACAATTAACCAACTAATTGTTGAAGAAAATAACATAAAATATATCTTCTAAAACCATAAAAGGGTGTCTAAAATTCCTCCTCATTAAATTTCCAAACGATTCATTATGTGCTAGGTAACGAGTTTTATTCCACTAGGTTACAAGTTAAAACCTAATTTTATATACTAAATTTATTTACACATATATATAGGAATAATATGGAGGGTGAGCAATGCTTGTTTATATTATTTAAAGCAGATGACATAATATTCATGCAAGGAAAAGGCAATGTCCATCAATGGAAACTTTCTGGTTACTTTAAAGGAACAAAGGGTTTAAGACAAGGTGATGCTCTATCTCCCTACTTGTTTGTCATGATTATGGAGGTGTTTACGCAGCAGCTACAGATGAAGTATTCTAATGGATTGATCGGTTATCATCCAAATGGAACACAACCAGATGTCTCTCATCTTGCTTTCGCAGATGACATCATGGTGTTTTTCGATGGCACGCCCGATTCTCTAAGGGAAATAAACAATGTCATGTCGGAGTTTGCTCAATGGTCGGGATTATCTATGATGAACTGCAATAAAACAGAGCTCTTCACAGCGGGGCAGACCATACAAGAATCCTCAAATCTGTCTACACTCGGGTTCTCAATTGGATATCTCCCAATTAGATATCTTGGCCTTCCGCTAATGCACCGGAAGCTTCGAGTTTCAGAATATAACCCAATGTTGGACCGGCTGCGTGCTAAATTTAGTAGTTGTATCTCTCGCATGCTATCATATGCAGGAAGGTTACAACTTCTGAAATCTGTCACTGACGGGATAATCAACTTCTGGATGTCTGCATTTATTCTGCCAAAAGGATGTATTCAGAAAATCCAGTCTTTATGCTCTCGTTTCTTATGGACCGGAAGTATTCTAAAGAAGGGTGTAGCAAAGGTGTCTTGGACCGAGGTCTGCCGTCCAATCGCAGAAGGAGGTATTGCTGTCACTAAGGAAGCATGCAGAACGTTTCATTAGATGCGAAGTGAGGAATGGGGAACGAGCGAGTTTCTGGTACGATCATTGGACTCCTATGGGGCCTCTCATAAACTTGTGTGGTGAAACAGGGCCTAACCATATAGGAATCCCTATCGACGCAACTGTGTCTCAAGCCGCTGACTCTTACGGCTGGCGTTTGCGCCCAGCTAGATCACTCGTTGCTGAACAAATTCACATTCACCTCTCATCAGTTCAATTACCTAGTTCTTCCGAATTGAATGATTATTATGGTTAGTGTACTGAAAAGAATTATTTTGGACCATTCTCTACAACAGATACTTGGGAAGAAATGCGACACAAAATTGCTGAGAAACCATGGACAACAAATGTTTGGTTTAAAGGTGCGATTCCCTCTCAAGCCTTCACCATGTGGACAGCTTACTTGGACCGTTTACCAACAAGATCTAGGCTCAATAGCTGGGGGCTTAACATCTCTTCAGCTTGCTGCCTTTGCAACTCCTACACAGAAACAAGGGATCACCTATTTCTTAGATGCAATGTAAGTGGTATGGTATGGGACCTTGCTCTTCAAAGACTGGGTAATAACAACTTCAGGTTTCACACGTGGACTGCTCTCTCGATGTGGCTATCATCGCCATCAACAAAAGAACAACCGCGAAACTTGAGGAAGCTAGTGATTCATTCAGTGATCTACAGCCTATGGCGAGAAAGATACATGCGACTTCACAATGGAATATCGACGACCCCAACAGTTATCTTTCGCTCCATTGATAGATCGATTCGAGACATCATCCTCTCCAAATCAAACCGTAAGCACTTCAAAGATTTTATGCAAGTTTGGCTAGCCAACGCATAAGGGTTTTTATTCCAAAAAACATCTAGATTTTCCTTGTCTTTTTTATTTATTTTTTTGAGCAAGGTTTATCTTTCGGCTATTTTAGCAAATTATGTATCAAACTACATTCCGCAATCGTTTGTTTAAATGATATTAACAATATAATTCAAAAAAAAAAAAGGGCAAAAGGATTTCACTACCTTTCAGAGAACGTGAAAACTTATAGGCACATGCAACTATCCTCTAAATAATATAATATTTACATGGTACTGATTCATTAGTGGACTTCAATTTTCTGGTTTGATCAATAGGCTTAACTCTAATATCTTTGTATTTGAACGTTTCTAATATATCCGTAACGATTAAAGATAAAGATATCCAAAATCCATATTAATCGGGGAACAATTTTTTGTAAGTTTAACGGTATCTTATGAATGTATCAGTTCGAGTCAGTTTTTTCGACGTCTAGGGTTTAAGTGACATCAAAAAATTTTAACCGAGAAAATTCCGATCTACCGGATTCGAACCAGTGACCTAAGGATATTCTACTTCAACTACAGTCCTCCGCTCTACCAACTGAGCTAAGGTCGGATGTGTTTTTATACTATATGGATGTGTTGATACTATAAACAACAATTTTCATTGCCTTCAGAAGTATTACTTTTCTTACGATAAGAAAGTTCAACAAAATTAAAACGGAAAACTGTAGTTTAAGACTTGAGCAAAACCACTTCAAACAATAACTTTGATTAAAAAGAAAGAAAATGATGAAATCATATATAAAAGGTACGATAATTTGAAATGGGAGGTCTACCCTCAAGTATTCCATCGATGCACAATAACCACGACTATAAATTTTGTTTTACATATCTAGAATTTGCATATGATAAATTTATACATTATACTATGGTCAATCAAAATTGTAGGCTTTGGCTGAAATGACCACGAGTTCAAGCATGTTCCATTTGAATTCCCTATCTAGATAAAAAGATTAGAAGCATAAGACTTTTATCTATCTCATTTTTAAATAGCCATATACAAGTATGACAATTCTAGATCTTGTGAAGAAAAAAGAAAATTCTACCCTTATTTCTATGAGAAACATAACTTGTTACCATCTCTACTACTTGAAAATTTTCAGTACAAGATATAAGCAAGCATGCATACTAGCAAATAATTTTTTAATGACAACTAAAACTCGATGAGCAAAACAGTTCCGACCTACCGGATTCGAACCAGTGACCTAAGGATTCTCTGCTTCAACTACAGTCCTCCGCTCTACCAACTGAGCTAAGGTCGGCTTTGTAATATAACACTTTATGCATGTATATGACTAAAATGCTACAATTTTCACAGACAGTTAACTTATGAATACGAAGACTACTATATAAAAGGTTAGTCAACCACTACTATGCTATTCTTATTTATGCCATTTTCATTTAAATTACTACATTTTACAACAACTTCCTTGAAAAACATTTGTAATAGGTGTTATTTTTAAAAGAAATTTCCCAAAACATTTTAGAAAAACATGAACGGCAGAATTCGAACCTGCGCGGGCAAAGCCCAATAATTTCTAGTCATGCCCGATAACCACTCCGGCACGTCCACTTTTCCTTGAGTGAAGCCTAATTTTGATATATATATATATCATGCTATACACTAATGTCTATCCATATTCTGCTAGCTTCTTGTTGGAGAAAAAGAGGAGCCTAAGAAAGCTTTGGTACAATTAACCAAATAATTGTAGAAGAAAATAACATAAAATCTATCTTCTAAAACCATAAAAGGGTGTCTAAAATTCCTGCTCATTAAATTTCCAAACGATTCATTATGTGCTAGGTAACGAGTTTTATCCCACTAGGTTACAAGTTAAAACCTAATTTTATATACTAAATTTATTTACACATACATATAGGAATAATATAGAGGGTGAGTCATGCTTGTTTATATTATTTATAGCAGATGACATAATATTCATGCAAGAAAATGGCAAAAGGATTTCACTACCCTTCAGAGAACGTGAAAACTTATAGGCACATGCAACTACCCTCTAAATAATATAATATTTACATGGTACTGATTCATTAGTGGACTTCAATTTTCTGGTTTGATCAATAGGCTTAACTCCAATATCTTTGTATTTGAATGTTTCTAATATATCCGTAACAATTAAAGATAAAGAATCCAAAATCCGTATTAATCGGTGAACAATTTTTTGTAAGTTTAACGGTATCTTATGAATCTATCTGTTCGAGTCAGTTTTTTCGACGTCTATGGTTTAAGTGACATCAAAAAATTTTAACCGAGAAAATTCCGATCTACCGGATTCGAACCAGTGACCTAAGGATATTCTACTTCAACTACAGTCCTCCGCTCTACCAACTGAGCTAAGGTCGGATGTGTTTTTATACTATATGGATGTGTTGATACTATACACAACAATTTTCAATGCCTTTAGAAGTATTAATTACTTTTCTTACGATAAGAAAGTTCAACAAAATTAAAACGGAAAACTGTAGTTTAAGACTTGAGCAAAACCCTTCAAACAATAACTTTGATTTCAAAAAAAGGAAAATGATGAAATCATATATAAAAAGTACGATTATTTGAAATGGGAGGTCTACCGTTAAGTATTCCATCGATGCACAATAACCACGACTATAAGTTTTGTTTTACATATCTAGAATTTGCATATGATAAATTTATACATTATACTATTGTCAATCAAAATTGTAGGCTTTGGCGGAAATGACCACGAGTTCAAGCATGTTCCATTTGAATTCCCTATCTAGATATAAAGATTAGAAGCATAAGACTTTTATCTATCTCATTTTTTAAATAGCCATATACAAGTATGACAATTCTAGATCTTGTGAAGAAAAAAGAAAATTCTACCCTTATTTCTATGAGAAACATAAGTTGTTACCATCTCTACTACTTGAAAATTTTCAGTACAAGATATAAGCAAGCATGCATACTAACAAATAACTTTTTAATGACAACTAAAACTAGATGAGCAAAACAGTTCCGACCTACCGGATTCGAACAAGTGACCTAAGGATTCTCTGCTTCAACTACAGTCCTCTGCTCTACCAACTGAGCTAAGGTCGGATTTGTAATATAACACTTTATGCATATATATGACTAAAATTCTACACTTTTTACATACAATTAACTTATGAATACGAAGAGTACTATACAAAAGATTAGTTAACCACTACTATGCATGCTATTATGTTTTATGCCAGTTTCATTTAAATTACTACATTTTACAACAATATCCATGAAAAACATTTGTAATAGGTGTTATTTTTCAAAGAAATTTCCAAAAAAATTTAGAAAAACGTGAACGGCAGGATTCGAACTTGCGCGGGCAAAGCCCACATGATTTCTAGTCATGCCCCATAACCACTCCGGCACGTCCATTTTTCCTTGAGTGAAGCCTAATTTTGATATATATATATCATGCTATACACTAATGCCTATCCATATTGTGCTAGTTTCTTGTTGGAGAAAGAGAGGAGCCTAAGAAAGCTTTTATACAATTAACCAACTAATTGTAGAAGAAAATAACATAAAATCTATCTTCTAAAACCATAAAAGGGTGTTTAAAATTCCTGCTCATTAAATTTCCAAACGATTCATTATGTGCTAGGTAACGAGTTTTATCCCACTAGGTTACAAGTTAAAACCTAATTTTATATACTAAATTTATTTACACATATATATAGGAATAATATGGAGGGTGAGCAATGCTTGTTTATATTATTTAAAGCAGATGACATAATATTCATGCAAGAAAATGGCAAAAGGATTTCACTACCGGCACATGAGACTATCCTCTAAATAATATAATATTTACATGGTACCGATTCATTAGTGGACTTCAATTTTCTGGTTTGATCAATAGGCTTAACTCCAATATCTTTGTATTTGAATGTTTCTAATATATCCGTAACAATTAAGGATAAAGATGTCAAAAATCCATATTAATCGGGGAATAATGTTTTGTAAGTTTAACGGTATCTTATGAATGTATCAATCAGTTTTTTTGACGTCTAGGGTTTAAGTGACATAAAAACTTGTTAACAGAGAAAATTCCGACCTATCGAATTCGAACCAATGACCTAAAGATTCTCTGCTTCAACTACATTCCTTCGCTCTACCAACTGAGCTAAGGTCGGATGTGTTTTATAATTTATGGATGTGTAGATACTTTAAAAAACAAATTTCATTGCCTTTAGAAGTCTTACAATAAGAAATTTTACAAATTAAAACGAAAAATTGTAGTTTAAGACTTGAGCAAAACCTCTTTAAACAACAACTTTGATTAAAAAAGAAAGAAAATGATAAAAACATATATATGAAGTACGATTTGAAATGGGAGGTCTACCCTCAAGTCTTCCATCGATGCACAATAACTACTACAATAAATTACGTTTTACATATCCAGAATTTGCATATGATAAATATATACATTATATTATATATGGTCAATTAAAATTGTAGGATTCGGCGGAAATGACCACGAGTTCAACCATGTACCACTTGAATTCTCTATCTAAATAAAAAGATTAGAAGCATAAGACTTTTATCTATCTCATTTTTTAAATAGCCATATATAAGTATGACAATTCTATATATTGTGAAGAAAAAAGAAAATTCTACCCTTATTTCTATGAGAAACATAAGTTGTTACCATCTCTACTACTTGAAAATTTTCAGTACAAGATATAAGAGAGCATGCATACAAACAAATAACTTTTTTAATGATAACTAAAACTGGATGAGCAAAACAGTTCCGACTTACCGGATTCGAACCAGTGACCTAAAGATTCTCTGCTTCAACTACAATCCTCCGCTCTATCAACTGAGCTAAGGTCGGCTTTGTAATATAACACTTTATGCATGTATATGACTAAAATTCTACACTTTTCACGTACAATTAACTTATGAATACGAAGACTACTATACAAAAGGTTAGTCAACCACTACTATGCTATTCTTATTTATGCCGGTCAATATCTTATGGTGTTTTTAATTGGTTAAAGGTTATTGTCATTTCGCCAAAACTTGCTGTAATTTTAACAAACCAAAATGGAAAAAAAAAAGACAGACGGGACAAAATAATAATCAATGGTGTGGGAAGCTGACCTTGCTTAGTATGCGTCGGCCATGAAACACAGAACCTTGGGGGCACGGACTCGTTGTAAGACGGATTGGTGTGAACGTAGATAGTGAAAAGACCTTCATGCCCTCGAAAGAACCTTTCCCATAGAGGAGCCAAAGGTAAAGGTCCCCTTGTCAACACATTTAAATTACTACATTTTACAACAACTTCCATGAGAAACATTTGTAATAGGGGTTCTTTTTAAAAGAAAGTTCCCAAAACATTTTAGAAAAACGTGAACGGCAGGATTCGAACCTGCGCGGGCAAAGCCCACATGATTTCTAGTCACGCCCAATAACCACTCCTGCATGTCCACTTTTGCTTTAGTGAAGCCTAATTTTGAGATATATATATATAGCATGCTATACACTAATGTCTATCCATATTGTGGTAGCTTCTTGTTGGAGAAAAAGAAGAGCCTAAGAAAGCTTTGGTACAATTAACCAACTAATTGAAGAAGAAAATAACCTAAAGTCTATCTTCTAAAACCATAAAAGGGTTTCTAAAATTCCTACTCATTAAATTTCCAAACGATTCATTATGTGCTAGGTAACGAGTTTTATCCCACTAGGTTACAAGTTAAAACCTAATTTTATATACTAAATTATTTACACATATATATATAGGAATAATATGGAGCGTGAGCAATGCTTGTTTATATTATTTAAAGCAGATGACATAATATTCATGCAAGAAAATGGCAAAAGGCTTTCACTACCTTTCAGAGAACGTGAAAACTTATATATAGGCACATGCAACTATCCTCTAAATAATATAATATTTCCATGGTACTGATTTATTAGTGGACTTCATATTTCTGATTTGATCAATAGGTTTAACTCTAATATCTTTGTATTTGAACGTTTCTAATATACCCGTAACAGTTGAAGATAAAGATATCCAAAATCCGTTTTAATCAGGGAACAATTTTTTGTAAGTTTAACGATATCTTATGAATGTATCAGTCCGAGTTAGCTTTTTCCACGTCTAGGGTTTAAGCGACATAAAAACTTTTTAAGAGAGAAAATTCCGATCTACCGGATTCGAACCAGTAACCTAAGGATATTCTGTTTCAACTACGGTCCTCTGCTCTACCAACTGAGCTAAGGTCGGATGTGTTTTATACTATATGGATGTGTAGATACTATAAACAACAATTTTCATTGCCTTTTGAAACATTACTTTTCTTACGATAAGAAAGTTCAACAAAATTAAAACGGAAACTGTAGTTTAAGACTTGAGCAAAACCTCTTCAAACAATAACTTTGATTAAAAAGAAAGAAAATGATGAAATCATATATAAAAAGTACGATTATTTGAAATGGGAGGTCTACCCTCAAGTATTCCATCGATGCGCAATAACCGGCCACTACAATAGATTTTGTTTTACATATCTAGAATTTGCATATAATAAATTTATACATTATACTATATATGGTCAATCAAAATTGTAGGCTTTGGCGGAAATGACCACGAGTTCAAGCATGTTCCATTCTGGGGGTGGTATCGATCGATACTGGCCTGTATCGATCGATACTGGCCTGTATCGATCGACACTGGCCTGTATCGATCGACACTGGCCTGTGTCGATCGACACCAGTCGGGATTTTCTCCTTTTAGTCTTCTTCCTCTTCTCTTCTTACGCTGGTTAAACCATTCTTTTGAGAAAAATTAGAATTGGTCGTGAGAGAGAGAGAGAGAGAGAGGAAGGGAAAGAAGAGCTTGGTGAAGCTTGGATCTTGCGAGATCAAGAGGGTTGGAGCTTNCAATTTTCTCCGCCTTCCTATCGACATACGTACCATCTGCCTTTGTATGTGTCCTTTTGAAAACCTCACCAAGACTAACCGGTCTTCCCAATTCCTCTTCCTGCAATGTTACAAAAAAAAACAAGGATTATGACAGAATACAAGCAACAACAGAATATGACAAAACACAAGGATTATGACAAAAAAAGGATTATGAAAAGTTACTAACCATTTCGTATTGGATTTGTTGATACGACTTTGGCCCTGATAAGTGGATGTGAGGACCGAGACCGTTACTGTAACGCCTGCGTTCCGGAAGAATTGACTATTGGGGAAAAATAATTAATTCGGGTTTGTTCTGGGGGTGGTATCGATCGATACTGGCCTGTATCGATCGACACTGGCCTGTGTCGATCGACACCAGTCGGGATTTTCTCCTTATTGTCTTCTTCCTCTTCTCTTCTTACGGGTTATAAACCATTCTTTTGAGAAAAATTAGAATTGGTCGTGAGAGAGAGAGAGAGAGAGGAAGGGAAAGAAGAGCTTGGTGAAGCTTGGATCTTGCGAGATCAAGAGATATTTAGCTTGGTGAGAAGCTCGAAGAAGTATTGGAAGAGCGTGGTTTGGCGTGGGCTAAGCGGGAAGCGAGAGAGGTCTTCTAGAGCTCGATCCGTCCGATCTAAGGTGAGTTGTGACCAAAGGTTAGCAAGTAAGCTCGGGTGATGCTTAGTTAAGCTGGATTGATGAATCTTGTGGCTTGTGTTGGCGATTTCTGGGTTTAGATTTCCCGTAGGTTGTGAGTCGCAGGGGAGTATCGATCGATACCATGGGTGTATCGGTCGATACCAGTCCCTTGTCGGTAGACTAAAGTTGTTTTAGTATCGATCGATACCAGGTGTTGTTTTTAGTATCGATCGATATCAGTGCTTTGTCGGTGGACTCGTGTTGAGTCAGTATCGATCGATACCAGGGGTGTATCGGTCGATACCAGTCCCTTGTCGGGACAGTCTTGGATTGTTTGGGTATCGATCGATACCAGGGGTGTATCGATCGATACCGGTTGTTTGGTTGTGCCTTGAAAGCGTATTGGGTGTTTACTTTTCAGGCTGTGTGTTTAGCTTTTCTTGGAATAGAATTGCTAGGCGTTGGTTTAGTTTTTCATGGAGTTGAATTACTAATTGTGCTGGAAGTTTTAATTGGTGTTAGTTAATTCTTTGTATTGTTAATTGCTGTTTGTTGTGCTTGTTGTTAGCCTGTTGTTGGGAGGATCAATCTCACTCAGCGTTTGGTTAGCCAAATGTTGATGCATCACTTTTGTCGATGCAGGTAAAGATAAGGCGTGATCGTGGAATCGAGGCAGTGAAGAGGGGATGATTAGGACCCGGGGTTTTTAATTGTGTTGTTATTGCTTTCGCTGTTGTAGAACTGTTAACACTGGTTTTGTGTTGTATTATTTATTTCTGCATAAAAAAAAAAAAAAAAAGGGTGCGGTCGTTTCAGTTTGGTATCAGAGCCCATACGGTCCTAGGAGCCTAGGTGGTTCTAGAATAAATTGGGTGTTGTGTGGGGGTCTTAGAATCATCCTCTTCGAGCCTTGTGAGATTCCACGGTGAGTATCTTTATTGTGATGATTTTTTTTAGTTCTTAGCTTGTGCTTCTGCACGTGTGCAGATGGCTAGAGGGCGTGGTAGCGGTCGTGGCCGTGGTAGGGGTCGTGGCCGTGTGCCGGCGGAGCAGGTCGAGGAGTCGCGTGCGAGTCAGTTTGGGTATGAGGGTGTGGCCGGCGTGAGTGCCATTGGGGCTAGCGTGAGGATTGGCATGGGGTTCTTCTCTGGAGGTGCTAATCCTGAGGACGCTAATGCGTGGCTGAGGAGGGTTGAGAGGAATTTCCTCTCGAGTAGGTGTCCCGCGGGATACCAAGTGGACATCGCGGTCCATTATCTGGAGGGTGATGCGCATCTCTGGTGGAGGGGTGTGGCAGCACGGAGAGTTCAGGCCGCGATGGCTTGGGCGGATTTTGTGGAGGAGTTTAACTCCAAGTACTTCCCTCAGGAGGCGTTCAACCGGATCGAGTCGAGGCTTGCGAGTTTGACTCAGGGGGATTGGTCGGTATGCGAGTATGAGGTGGAGTTCAACCGGCTCGGGTCTTATGTTAGACGAGCGGTTGAGAGTGAGTCGGCCCGTGTGCAGAGATTCCTGATGGGTCTTCGGGTTGACTTGAGGAACCGTTGCATGGTGAGGGCTTTTTGCACGGTTGATGAGTTGGTTGAGACTGCAGCTTTGCTTGAGGAGGGTCTGAAGGACGAGGTGGTAGCGGTTACACCGAGTTTTCATGCTAGATCTGTGCAGCAGCAGTCCGGTCCGAGCAGAGGCAGTAAACCAATGCAAGGACAGAAGCGGAAGCGGGAGAGCGCTTCGAGAGGTAGTCGGGGTGGTCCGGGTTGCTTTGGATATGGGAGCATGGATCACCGAGTGGCGAGCTGTCCTCAGAAGGGCGGAGTGCGAGTGGATTCTTGAGTGTGCTATCACTTCAAGGAGGCGGGGCACATCAGGCCTAAGTGTCCCCAGTTGCGGCAGAGTGAGACCACGGTGGTGCAGCCCATCAGGCAGGTGGCATCAGCGCCTCGAGTGTACTCCATCACCGAGTCCGGAGAGCCGAGTTCCCGGCCGATCACAGGTGTTTTACTTAAACTCATGTAAGTCTAATTCTGTGTTGGGGAATGTCGTGCTTGTCGGGGTGTTAAGGTTCGCGGCACATGTATAGGTGCAAGGACCTTGTGTGTTGGGGGTGTAGAGTGTCATGTGTCGTTTGACACGGGAGCATCGCATTGCTTCGTTTCCCCGGAGTTGGCCGAGAAGGCTAATCTTCGAAGCGAGCCCGGTGTGAGTTTGGGTTTCGTGGAGGTTGCCGGAGGGAAGCTCCTGAGAATTCACGGTCGGGTGCGAGACGTGGATGTTCAGGTAGAAGGAGAGTCCATGCCTGCCGATTTGATTATCTGCTCAGTGGAGTTGTACGATGTCATCTTGGGCATGGATTGGCTCGGGAGGTTTAGAGCGCATCTTGACTGTCACCGAGGGCGAGTCGAGTTCGACCAAGGGAAAGGGAAGATGGTGTATCAGGTGTGAGACCGACTTCCGGGAGTCTCGTGATCTCGGTTGTGCACGCGGAGCGTCTGATCGAGAGGGGTTGCGAGGCGTATTTGGCTACCATTTCCTTGCCGGAGGCCGTCGGATAGGCTAGGGTTCAGGATATTCGTGTGGTTCGTGAGTTCCAGGATGTGTTCCAGTCGTTGCAGGGGTTGCCACCGTCGAGGTCGGATCCTTTCACGATCGAGTTGGAACCAGGGACGGCACCGATATCCAGGGCTCCTTACAGGATGGCTCCAGTAGAGATGGCAGAGCTGAAGAAGCAGCTGGCGGAATTGTTGAGTAAGGGGTTTATTTTCCCGAGTTCTTCACCGTGGGGAGCACCGGTGTTGTTCGTGAAGAAGAAGGACGGGAGTTTTCGGTTGTGTATTGACTACCGGGGACTTAACCGAGTCACCGTGAAGAACATGTATCCTCTTCCTCGGATTGATGAGTTGTTGGATCAGTTGAGAGGGGCTACTTGGTTCTCCAAGATTGACTTGGCGTCGGGATATCATCAGATTCCCATTGATGAGGTGGATATCCGGAAGACGGCTTTCAGATCTCGTTATGGCCACTACGAGTTTGTGGTGATGCCATTTGGGTTGACGACTGCACCGGCTGCGTTTATGAGATTGATGAACAGCGTTTTCCAGGAGTATCTAGATGAGTTCGTGATTATCTTTATCGATGATATCTTGGTGTATTCGAGGAGCCGGGAGGAACATGAGGTGCATCTGCGTGTGGTTTTTTCGAGGCTGCGGGAACAGAAGTTATTTGCTAAGTTGAGTAAGTGTAGCTTCTGGCAGCGGGAGATCGGTTTTCTGGGTCACATTGTCTCTGCGGAGGGAGTGTCGGTGAATCCGGAGAAGATCCAGGCCATTAGTACTTGGCCGAGGCCGAGGAATGCGACTGAGATTCGGAGTTTTCTCGGGTTGGCAGGGTATTATCGTCGGTTCGTCAAGGGTTTCGCGAGTCTGGCCAAGCCTATGACGAAGCTGACGGGAAAAGATGTTCCTTTTGTGTGGTCCTCAGAGTGTGAGGAGAGTTTTGCGGAACTGAAGGTCATGTTGACTAGTACTCCAGTATTGGCGTTGCCTGAGTCGGGCGAGCCTTACGTGGTGTACACCGATGCGTCGGGAGTGGGTCTTGGCTGTGTGTTGATGCAGCGGGGGAAGGTTATTGCATATGCTTCGCGGCAGCTGCGGAAGCATGAGGTTAACTACCCTACCCATGACCTGGAGATGGCTGCAGTAGTTTTCGCTTTAAAGATTTGGAGATCTTATCTTTATGGCGGGAAGGTGCAGGTGTTCACAGATCATAAGAGCTTAAAGTACCTTTTCACTCAGCCTGAGTTGAATTTGAGGCAGAGGCGCTGGATGGAGCTAGTGGCCGATTATGATCTGGAGATAGCTTACCACCCTGGTAAGGCTAATCTGGTTGCGGATACGTTGAGTCGGAAGCGGGTGGCTTTAGCTCGGGAGCTCGAGGTTGAGTCTTTGGTGAGTGAGATTAGCACATTGCGCTTATGTGTTGTATCTCAGGAACCTTTGGGCTTAGAGGCGGCTAACCAGGCGGATCTTTTGAGCAGAGTTCGGTTGGCTCAGGAAAAAGATGAGGGTTTGGTTAAGGCTTCGAGAGCGGAGGGTTCTGAGTATCAGGTATCTGCGAACGGCACTATCCTTGTTAGTGGGAGGGTATGCGTACCTTTGGATGAGGATTTGCGACGAGAGATCCTGAGTGAGGCTCATTCGAGTATGTTCGCGATTCATCCAGGAGCGACTAAGATGTACCGCGATCTCAAGCGCTATTATCATTGGGTCGGGATGAAGAAGGATGTTGCTAACTGGGTCGCGTCGTGCAACGTGTGCCAGTTAGTGAAGGCGGAGCACCAGGTCCCGAGTGGTTTGTTGCAGAGTTTACCCATTCCAGAGTGGAAGTGGGATATGATCACGATGGATTTCGTGGTGGGTTTACCAGTTTCTCGGACCAAGGATGCTGTTTGGGTCATCGTTGATCGATTGACCAAGTGTGCGCGTTTTCTGGCCATTAAGAAGACCGATGGGGCGGTGGTTTTGGCTAGGAAGTACGTGCAGGAGATTGTGAGACTGTACGGAGTACCGGTGAGCATTGTCTCGGATCGGGATCCTAAGTTCACATCGGAGTTCTGGAATGCGTTTCAGGCGGAGATGGGCACGAAAGTGCACTTGAGCACGGCGTATCATCCTCAGACAGATGGGCAGTCCGAGCGGACCATCCAGACTCTGGAGGATTTGTTGAGGATGTGCGTGCTGGATTGGGGTGGTCACTGGGTGGATCACTTGAGCTTGGTAGAGTTTGCGTATAACAATAGCTACCAGGCGAGTATTGGGATGGCTCCATACGAGGCTCTGTATGGGAGGCCATGTCGTACCCCCTTGTGTTGGACACAAGTGGGGGAGAGGAGCACTTTGGGTGCAAGTTTTGTTCAGGAAACCACGGAGAAGATCCGGGTTTTGAAGCTGAACATGAAAGAGGCCCAGGATCGGCAAAAGAGTTATGCCGATAAGAGGCGGAAAGAGCTTATGTTTGAGGTGGGAGATAGTGTGTATCTCAAGATGGCCTTACTGAGAGGTCCGAACAGGTCCATTACTGCGACTAAGTTGAGTCCGAGGTATATGGGGCCGTTCCGGATTGTAGAGCGTGTTGGACCGGTAGCGTATCGGTTGGAGTTACCCGCGGTTATGCAAGCATTTCATAAGGTCTTCCATGTGTCGATGCTGAAGAAGTGTTTGCATAGGGGTGACGAGGTATTGGCTGAGATTCCGTCAGATCTCCAGCCCAATATGACCGTTGAGGCGAGACCTTTGAGAGTTCTCGAGCGGAGGGTCAAGGAGCTTCGTCGGAAGAAGATTCCGATGATGCGAGTTCTGTGGGACTGTGACGGGGTGCAGGAGGAAACTTGGGAGCCAGAGGCTAGGATGGAAGCGAGGTTCCGGAAGTGGTTCCAGAAGCAAGCTGCGGCTTGAGTTCCATCGAGAGGTTCCAGTTTGGGTTGTAGCTGTATGCTTGTGTGTATCATTTTGTATTTCCGTTGTGTGGAACGATGTTACATTATGATGTATAATAAGATGAGTATTTCTTATTATTGGTGACTTTGGGAGTCACGGTTTCGCACAGCGTTTGGGGTAAAAAGCGCTAATGCAAGAGAGTAATATGATGGGTGTTCTTATTGCTGTTGTGAGCGTTGCGTGTTTCAGTTAAGCTTGTTCGGATAAATGAGTCAAGTGACGGGACCGGGTTATTTCACTTAGCGGTTCTGTGTGGTGGGTCGGATTGCAGGCGTATGGTACTTGTTTGTTTTATTACGTTTGTATTGATGACCTACTACCAAGAGTTATTGGGTGTTAGAGTTAGCCTAGTCATAGTTGTCTTGACAAGTTTCTCTAAGGCGAGCCGACACTGGAGGGTGCGCAAGGGCGGTGCGATGACCTGGTTATTGGTTATGCACGACAGAGATTCCGGGTGCGGAATAGGAGTGATGCCAGTGTTACCTTGCGAGGATTTACACGGATCATGGGAGGTAGTTCAGTCGAGATGCTTATAGATATGTGACTTATTGCTCGTTGAGAGGACTGGTTCCTCTGGTGCCGATAGCTCGCAGGACTGTGTGTCTTGAGAGTGTGACTGGCGATGTACCCAGGCTCGAAGGTTTATAGCCTAAAGTGATACGTGATACCGTGGATTCGTAAGGAGTATATCCTAGACGTAGGATATATTGCCTAGAATTGAGTGGTATGGGGTATCGAGACTCTTACAGGTTATATTACCGAGTGGAGTGGTATGGCAGATACCCAGAACTCGGAGATGATGCGGTGTCTTGGGTGCTGTGGTATGGTTGATACCTTGCGAGGTATGGTGGATATCCTGCGGGATGTGGCTGATGCTCGGACCTCGGAGATGCTGCGGTGTCTTGAGTGATGGGGTTGGCTTGTGTTGAGCAATAAGTACATATGATGCCGCGGTGTCATAAGCATAGGGCTGAGTGGGAAACCTCGGAGGTTGGTTTTGGACCTTGTGTGAGTGTTGAGATGGCCGGTTTTGCCAAGGGTTATGTAATCGTTGTGACGATTAAGGTTCATTGGAGATGAACGGTTCATGGGAGATGAACGGTAACGAAGATTCAAGGTCGAATCTATGTTAGTGGGGGAGAATTGTAACGACTGCGTTCCGGAAGAATTGATTATTGGGGAAAAATAATTAATTGGGGTTCTGGGGTGGTATCGATCGATACTGGCCTGTATCGATCGACACTGGCCTGTATCGATCGACACTGGCCTGTGTCGATCGACACCAGTCGGGATTTTCTCCTTTTAGTCTTCTTCCTCTTCTCTTCTTACGCTGGTTAAACCATTCTTTTGAGAAAAATTAGAATTGGTCGTGAGAGAGAGAGAGAGAGAGAGAGAGAGGAAGGGAAAGAAGAGCTTGGTGAAGCTTGGATCTTGCGAGATCAAGAGGGTTTGAGCTTGGAGAGAAGCTCGAAGAAGTGTTGGAAGAGCGTGGTTTGGCGTGGGCTAAGCGGGAAGCGAGAGAGGTCTTCTAGTGCTCGATCCATCGTATCTAAGGTGAGTTGTGACCAAAGGTTAGCAAGTAAGCTCGTGTGATGCTTAGTTAAGCTTGATTGATGAATCTTGTGGCTTGTGTTGGCGATTTCTGGGTTTAGATTTCGCGTAGGTTGTGCGTCGCAGGGGAGTATCGATCGATACCATGGGTGTATCGGTCGATACCAGTCCCTTGTCGGTAGACTAAAGTTGTTTTAGTATCGATCGATACCAGGTGTTGTTTTTAGTATCGATCGATACCAGTGCTTTGTCGGTGGACTCGTGTTGAGTCAGTATCGATCGATACCAGGGGTGTATCGGTCGATACCAGTCCCTTGTCGGGAGAGTCTTGGATTGTTTGGGTATCGATCGATACCAGGGGTGTATCGATCGATACCGGTTGTTTGGTTGTGCCTTGAAAGCGTATTGGGTGTTTACTTTTCAGGCTGTGTGTTTAGCTTTTCTTGGAATAGAATTGCTAGGCGTTGGTTTAGTTTTTCATGGAGTTGAATTACTAATTGTGCTGGAAGTTTTAATTGGTGTTAGTTAATTCTTCGTATTGTTAATTGCTGTTTGTTGTGCTTGTTGTTAGCCTGTTGTTGGGAGGATCAATCTTACTCAGCGTTTGGTTAGCCAAATGTTGATGCATCACTTTTGTCGATGCAGGTAAAGATAAGGCGTGATCGTGGAATCGAGGCAGTGAAGAGGGGATGATTAGGACCCGAGGTTTTTAATTGTGTTGTTATTGCTTTCTCTGTTGTAGAACTGTTAACACTTGTTTTGTGTTGTATTATTTATTTCTGCATAAAAAAAAAAAAAAAGGGTGCGGTCGTTTCACATTTGAATTCCCTATCTAGACAAAAAGATTAGAAGCATAAGACTTTTACCTATCTCATTTTTTAAATAGCCATATATAAGAATGACAATTCTAGATCTTGTGAAGAAAAAAGAAAATCCTACCCTTATTTCTATGAGAAACATAACTACTTGAAACTTTTCAGTTCAAGATATAAGCAAAGCATGCATACAAATAAATAATTTTTTTTTAATGACAACTAAAACTGCATGAACAAAACAGTTCCCACCTACTAGATTCGAACCAGTGACCTAAGGATTTTCTGCTTCAACTATAGTCCTCCGCTCTACCAACTGAGCAAAGGTTGGCTTTGTAATATAACACTTTATGCATGTATATGACTAAAATTCTACACTTATCAAGTACAGTTAACTTATGAATACGAAGAGTACTATACAAAAAGGTTAGTTAACCACTATTATGCTATTCTTGTTTATGCCAGTTTCATTTAAATTACTACATCTTACTACAACTTCCATGAAAAACAATTGTAATAGGTGTTATTTTTAAAAGAAATTTCCCAAAACATTTTAGAAAAAAGTGAACGGCAAGATTTGAACCTGCCCGGGCAAAGCCCACATGATTTCTAGTCATGCCCGATAACCACTCCGGCACGTCCACTTTTCCTTTAGTGAAGCCTAATTTCGATATATATATATATATATATATATATATATATATATCATGCTATACACTAATGTCTATCCATATTGTGCTAGCTTCTTGTTGTAGAAACAAAGGATCCTAAGAAAGCTTGATAGAATTTACCAACTAAAAGAAGAAGAAAAGAACCTAAAATCTATCTTCTAAAACCATAAAAGGGTGTCTAAAATTCCTACTCATTAAATTTCCAAACGATTCATTTTGTGCTAGGTAACGAGTTTTATCCCACTAGGTTACAAGTTAAAACCTAATTTTATGTCAGTTCGAGTCAGTTTTTTCGACGTTTAGGGTTTGAGCGACATAAAAACTTTTTGAGAGAGTAATTTCCGACCTACCGGATTCGAACCAGTGACCTAAGGATATTTTGCTTCAATTACAGTCCTCCGCTCTACCAACTGAGCTAAGGTCGGATGTGTAGATACTATAAACAACAATTTTCATTGCGTTCAGAAGTATTACTTTTCTTTCGATAAGAAAGTTCACAGCTCATATCACATCTGAATCACCTTGGGCTGACCTTTTTAAAGGCCGATCTACTATGCAAAAGAAAGGCACTCCCTTCACGCTTGAATCCGGTGAAGCGTGTGTTGAAATACCCAACTCGGTCATTGAGAAAAACATGAAGGCCTAGGAAATTTTTTTTCTTGGGCAGTTTTATGAAGATCCTCCTTCACAAGGAACCATCCACGCAATTGTTAGCGAAATCTAGAGCAGGCAAAGGAAGGACATCTCAGTCTCTAAGATGGAGGGTGGAGCTTTTCTTTTCCGTGTTCCTTGTCCACATACGAAGAAGCGTATCTTGAGCCAAAGTTTGTGGCAAATAGATGGCCAGATGATGTACGTAGCAAAATGGTCACCAGGGCTGAAACCTGTCAAGCCAGAGCTTTCAACGGTCCCCGTTTGGCTGGAATTCAGAAACGTCCCGCTACAATATTTCTCGGAAGCAGGGTTTGAACACATTGCGGGAATGGTGGATCACCCAAAGGATCTTCACCCCTCAACCAGAAACATGTTGAATGTGGAAGTCGCAAAAGTCCTTACTCTCATCGATCCCAAGAAACCCTTGCTGGAGGCAGTGAATGTAAAGTTTCAATCATGGGAGATTGTAAGAGTTAAAGTCCAATCAATTGGCTCCCATCGATCTGCAACCACTGCAAAGGCGTTGGTCACACTGTAAAGCGTTGCCCATCAGCCCCTGCCAGACGGTTATTTTGTTCAGGATGCAAATCAGATAGCCATATCTTGGCATCTTACCCTCGAGCTAATAAAGCTAATGGTAAGAAACCTAGAGAACTAGTCTACAGGCAAAAGGCAGGACCTTCGGGAACAGCTAATGCTCCAAGACTTCCAGCTCCCAAGGAGACAGAACTTGTAAAGCATACTTCTATTGAAAATCATGCTGAGCCAGATACTGGTTTCATCACGCAAATCATTCCTCCAGCAGTAAGCTCTGCCCTAGAGAAAAATGTTGAGCTATAGCAGGATTCTGTAGATCAGGATATGGGAATAGCTAAAGCTCCAAATCTACCAGTTCCCAAGGTGACAGAACCTGTATCGCAGATTGCTCAAGAAAATCCTGATGAGCCAGATTCTGTTATCATCTCGCAAAGCCTTCCTCCAGCAGTAAGCCCCGCCCTACATATACATGTTGACCTACAACCGGATTCTATAGATCAGGATATGAGTACAAAGGAGAAGGAGAAGGAATATGATATGCAGAGTTCTTCTGAGACAGAGGACTTGAATCAGGATAATCAGACCTCATAGGTAGAGGATCGAGATGCAGATGAGGCTGGTCCATTCACGTAGGTGATAACCAGAAGAATCCTGCGCAGTAGGGGTAGGGGCCCTTCAAACCTCTAACCAAACCATTTTTTATGGATTTGGGTGTAGATATTTTTTGTTGGAATGTTAGGGGATTTAATGACCCCATTCATAGAAGAGGTTTTAGTAAATGGTATAAGCTTAACCAGCCTTTGTTTGGTAGTTTGATTGAGACTCATGTAAAGCAGCAGAAGGCACATAACTTGTTGAAGTCTGTTCTCTGCGATTGGCACTTAGAATCAAATTATGAGTTCTCGGAGTTAGGGAAAATTTGGGTTATTTGGCACCCATCTGTTTCTGTTTCTATCATCGAGAAGAGCTTACAATTAATAACCTGCTTGGTTAGATTTCCGAGTTCTTCAAGGGATATTGTTGTCTCCTTTGTGTATGCTTCGACAGTGGAGGAGGTTAGAAGAACTCTTTGGTCTGAGATTAAAAACATGTCACAACATCAATAAATTCAGGGGCTTCCTTGGGTTGTCTTAGGTGATTTTAACCAGATTTTGGATCAAACAGAGCACTCACAAGGATTGATAAGATCTCGCACAGGCGTTCGTGAGATCAAGAACTGCTTTGATGTGGCGGGTTTAAAATATTTAAACTTCAGGGGGCACTTGTTCACATGGATGAATAACCAAGGAGCTTCCCCAATCCTTGAGGAACTTGACCGGATCTTAATTAACATGGAGTGGAACAATGCCTTCTCGAATTGTCTTGGTACCTTCGGGAATCCAAATTTTTCGGACCACAGCCCATGTGGGGTTATTTTTGAAACAACAACGATTCGTATAAAGGGACCTTTTTAAGTTCTACAATTTGTTGCTTCAAAACCCGGAATTCCTACCTCTGGTCAGTTTCTGCTGGGGCTCTTTGAATTTCTTGGGTTTCTCCATGTTTAAGATCTCTCGTAAGCAAAAGAAAATCAAGACAATTATTCGGTTCTTCAGCAGGCAAAACTATTCAGACTTGGGAAAGAGAGTTGCTGAAGCTCACTTGCGGCTCATTGAGTCTCAAAGTGCACTGCTAGCTTCTCCTTATGTGGGCACAGCAACGTCAGAGAGGCTGGCTCACAAAGAATGGGTAAATCTTGCTATTGCAGAGGAAAGCTTCTTGAAGCAAAAATCAAGGATCACTTGGCTAGGGGTTGGGGATAGGAACTCTCAATTCTTTCACAGAGTTGTAGCTACGAGGAAATCAAGGAACCACATATTCTTTCTTTTGGACATCAATGGAATCAAGATTCAGAGGAAAAAAGAACTTCATGACCATTGTGTTGGTTTCTTCATGAATCTGTTTGAAGAAAGGGTTAACAACATCACACAAGTATCTGCATTATGTGAGATACTATTCTTCAGGTGTTATGAGGAGAGTTAAAGAACTCTTCAAACAAGCCCATCATCATCAGAAATCAAAGGTACGCTATTTTCACTACCAGGAAACAAAGCTCCAAGCCCAGATGGATACCCAGCTGATTTCTTTATTGGCTGCTGGGACGTGGTGGGTAATGATGCAACCGATTCAGTGGGGGAATTCTTTTCATTTGGGCAGATTTTACGTCAATGGAACGCTACAATCATCTCACTGGTCCCCAAAACGGCAGATGCTAGTAAAATAGCTGATTTCAGGCCAATTGCGTGTTGTAACACTCTATACAAAGTTGTTTCAAAACTGATTGCAAAGAGGCTAAAAAGAGTCTTCCTCCAACAGAGAAAGAGAAGCATTAAAACCGACACACAACATGACCAGAGAGCTCGAGCCATGGAGAGACAACACACGGGAAAGCACAAGGACTTCAACACCTTCAGATTTGCACTCATATTAAATAGGAAGAGGTTCTATAACACATTCTCGAGAGCAATCACAAGAGGATCGACAGGCTGGCCATCAAAACAAAAACTCCTTTGTCACCTTCAGACCACCGCAAAATCCTGTATGGAGAGAAAAGGAAACTGAAAGGAGACAATCTAGTCAGGGATTACCTGAATCTTTCCAGCAGCGACGTGTTCCTCTAAGCAGAAATCTTGACAAGGAAGCTTTCCCCCCACAACCAGCCACACTACCACTTACTACGGAAAGTATCATGGAGGANTCCACAAATGAGAATTTGATCTTGGATTAGTAATTAGCATAGGTGATTAGTGCCTTGAGAGAGGATTAGTCATAATTAGGATCTTAACCTTGGAAATTAACCTTGATTGTGTATGAGCATCATGAATTAGACTTGGAATAGCCTATATCCAATTACCCCATCCTTGGATTCGTTTCATCATTTGAGTTCATATCTCGCTTAGTTTGTTTCGTTTTGTTTATTGCTAAATCTTGTTAGGGTATTAGTCAAAATCAACAACTCATCTATCTAGCTTAACTTACTTGAGCGCCTTGTATTCTTCGTGCTTAGAACTAATCCCAATACGGATTGATAACCTTCTATACTACTCGTATTGGAGTTATTGATACCTCCTTAAGACCGGAAAGTCTTAGTATCAAAAGTCTTTCGACAAGTCTTTTTCGATCTCCTTTCAGTCTCCTCGGTAGATGTTTCATCGCTCATTTGTGAATCGGGATCCTTCGAGTTGAGGCATTTTTCTCCTCCGTTTTTGAGCGGTACATCAGTATAGAACACATCCTTGTTGATGTTGGCAAAAGAAACACGTCGATTGGGCCAATCCATAATGGCTCCAACAGTAGACAAGAAAGGCCATCCAAGGATTACCGGTGTAGAATCAACTTCGTTGTCTTGACGATGTAGAAATCGACGGGAGCTATGCAATATCCAATCCTCATGGGCATGTCATAGGCGATTCCCTTCTCATAAACCATACTGATCTTCGTTCTAGTTCGATAGATGTGCTTGATACCGAGGCGTTTAGCGGTCGATTTCGACATGATGCTAAGGCAGGCTCCGGAGTCACAAAGAATGTCTTTAAATTCGACTCCACATATGTTGCAAGAGATGAGAAACTGACCTTGTTCTTGAATCTTATGAAGAGTTCGAACTGGTCTTCCGTTCCTAGCATTTGTGAAGAGATCTTCTATCTCCGAGATGGATTCCTTCCATTCACAAAAGAAATGACCAATCATGTGGTCCATACAAGCTCTAGCAAACGTGATTCCTTGAGGTAGATCACGAACCACGCGGTTGAATTCTTCTAGCTTCTCTCGGCTAATAATCTTGTTCGGATACCATCGATGTTTCTCGCGATGGAATAATCGAATGGCGTAGCAAGTACCGTATGGTGTAGATGAATGCCTTGCTCTCATAAAGTAGGTACGAATATCATCTTTACTCTCCTTGCTGTAGCGGAAGAAAGCTTGTAGAGGTCCTTCCTTCCAAACGTCTTCGAAAGGGACAAACATCGGGATCGATTTCACAAAATTGTTGAATTCAATCAATCTCTCCCGGGAAATGCTTTGTGTCTTTGGCCTCTCGGATAGATGACTTGCAGGAGGTGCTGGTTCAAAGCCTGAGTAGGACGCACAGTAAGAATATGCGGTGTCAAAACAGTAGTAAGAATCGATATAAGATATATCGATCTTCTTTGGCGGGCTCCTTTGAAATGGTGTTGAAGAAGAGGATGTGGCTTCGTCATGAGCTTGGATCACCTTGCAAGGTGCATAAGAGACTTGTTCCAAGTTGTTTGATGGCTCGAACGAAGCTTGAGAACTGATGAAGAAGATTGCTTGCTCGGAGAAGCGTGATCAGGACACGAGAGGTCCAAGGTGAGACGAGCAGGGGCTGGCCGCGGCAGGAGGTGACACGACCGCGGTGGAAGGGTTGTTGGCCGTGGGCAGAGGGCACGCAACCGCGGTGAAAGGAGGTTTGGCCACAGGCAGAGGGCACGCGACCGCGGTGGAGGTGTCTCTGGCGGATTTGCTTGGATCTTTGTCTTCTTCGTCTCCAATGATGTTTTCTGGTTCTAGTGGGTCATTTGGTTTCTCCCTTATGTCAAGAACAGGAGAACCAAGTGTGGAATCATGTTCCTCCTGATTTTTAGAAATTTTCTCCACTTTCTCTTCCACTTCATCAATGGCATAAATGAGTCGATTTAGTGTAAGATCGAGCTCTCGTGACTTGTCTTTAGCTTCTCCTACTCCTTATGTCAAGAACAGGAGAACCAAGTGTGGAATCATGTTCCTCCTGATTTTTAGAAATTTTCTCCACTTTCTCTTCCACTTCATCAATGGCATAAATGAGTCGATTTAGTGTAAGATCGAGCTCTCGTGACTTGTCTTTAGCTTCTCCTACTCCTTCCCATAGCTCCAGGGTGTTGTCGTAGGCGTTGTGTCATCATTGATGGAGTCATTCAAGTCTTCACGCTTGTAGTTCAAGGTACGTATTCCATCATTAGCTCTTCGAATATCGAACTTTTGCTACCCTGGATCTTCTTCAACGAGTTTCATCGTCTCGTTGAGTGTTGCAGTGTCTAATAGGTTCTTCTGTTCATGGGCTTTCACGTGGACAGCAAGATCATCGAATTTCTTAGTGAATTCGGCAGAGATTGAATATATCTTTGAATTCAAGGCAACTTCAGACTTAGCTTGGGAGTCAAGGGTTTGGTTGATCATTGGTTCGAGTCGCTCCAAACAAAAGCTAATTTCTGAGTTGTCTTCGTGCTGGTTCAAGATTTGATGAGGAAGACGGTAAGGGTTTGGTCGAGAGTTGACAAACAGATACGCAAAAGGCTCGTCTCGGAAATAAGGATGCCCTTGGCGTCCTCTAGGGCAGTTGGTCGGTCCCGGTTTCCGATCCATGTAGAACAAGTCACGGTAGCAGTGTGAATTGTGAGAGTAGTGAGCTTCAGATGGGTCGTAGTAACCCTGCTCATAGTAGTAATCTAGCTCCAGAGGCGAGTCCAAGTTTTAGAGTCCTGAAACGAAGAAAAACAAAGCCAATAATAAAGAATTGTTTTAGAGTCGATTTACTAACCTCTAAGGTGTGACATAACAAGAACGATTGCTTCCCCGACAACGCGCTAAAAACTTGATCCGGTGCAGGTTTAATCCTAGCTTTAGGTTTTAAATTTATAACCTTAAAAGTCTGCATGTGCACAAATTTGCGTTGTAGTACTTTAGGTATCGATCCACAGGGAGAGCATGCTTTTCTGTAAGACCTTAGAAAGAGAATTAGTAAGGAAGTCTAAAACGAAAAGGGGTTTTTATAGGGTTTTTAGTGTCACAAAATTGTAAAGTACATAAAAAGTGAAAATTGCTTGAAAAATAAAGAGTAAAATCGATGATGAAAAACTAAAAGAGAAAATCGGTTGTAAACAATAATAAAACGATGTTGGGTCGACAGGGATATCTCCGGTGAATGTTCGATTCGAAACACGCTAACAATGCTTTTAGTAAAATCGATTCTAGTAGCCTCCACGAAATGGAACACGAAAATATGCATACCCAACTGTCGTAGCACTACACACTTATGATTTAACAACTTAACAAGTCAGTTTTCGTTGCTAGCCAAGCAGAAATTATGATGAAAAAATCAAGTTCATAAACATTCACGGTACTCTATCAGTATACTTTTGTATCTTATAGTGCAACACGCTCCATATAGACTAGTTTCGGTACTTGGATTCAGCAATTTCGTGGCTCTAATGTACCTTGGATCAGTCTCTACTTCATGATGCTAAATTCATGCTTTAACAACAAACCTATAGGAAAGAGTTCTAGAATACGGCTAAGTTTACCTCGTGAAATCCTTATAGAACATGTAAACCCCCTTTGATGATATCCCTTTAAACCCAACGACTAAAATACTCGGATATAACCATGCAAGACAAAATCGAGTTTCTGAATTGCATAATCAATAAATAAGAAATAAACAAAAAGGGTTCAAGAGAAATCTCTATCTCCCTAAACAAAGAACAAAGAACAAAAACTAATCTAAAGGTGGCACAAAAATGAGGCACAAAATTGAGCACGCGAAATAGGGTTTCTAAAACATGTATTTATAGGTCTTCAGCTCTTATTTCGTCAATCTTTAGAGTTTCTCCGTAGTTGGACTTGACGGGAATCGAATGTGGTTGAAATTGGGCTTCGGGATCGAAACAAAGGCTGGCCACGGGTCCAAGACCTCTGGCGGCGGCGAACTGCCCCTTGGCCACGGGCGGAGCTTCTCCAGAAGTTGCCAAATGCTTCTTGGCCGCGGCTGGGAGCTTCCAACTTTGCACTGACGGGACTTCTTGATCATCTTGTCTCTTTTGATTGAACCGTTGGATCGTCCTTAAATCAGTTAGAGTGGAAAGGTAGCTGGTTCGTCTTTGTTGTCTCTAAAATTGGGCTGGATCAGACGGTGAGAAGATCTTCTTTGAGGGTTGAACTTCTGACGGTTTGACTCTGAGCCGAAAACCTGGTTTTTCTCCAATTTGCATCATTTTTGCCTAAGTAACCTGAAAAGAGTTTTGACACTAGAAATATACAAAAACCGTAATAAAAACATATAAAAGGGAATGAAACAATTATTAAAATGCTCTATAATAGACGGTAAAATGGGTAAAAATACAGTGTTATCAACAGCCGAAAAAGAATACCTTGCACTTGCAGAGCGATACAAGAACTCAAAGTCTCAATTCGTTGGGATCCCGACTACTCCCCGAAGCAAAAGTAAGAACCATAAGGATTGAAGTCAATCCAGCGTAATGCACGCATTTGCGATTCAAAGAAAATTAAGAAGGAGCGTTGATGACCGACCACCGAAGTCCGATGACACATTGGGTTAGGATAAAGAAGCATAATGTGACTATCACCAAGGGTATGGACACTCAACTGTGAAATGTTACAGGTTGAAAGATGTACTCGTTGAGATGTATGCAAAAGGAAAGCTTGGCGAAGTCAAGATCGATAATATGGAGTCCTTAAAGTCAAAAAATGAGGATCTGGATGATCTTGAACCCGTCGAGCAAGAACACAGTCAAAAGAAGAAAAAGGATCAACCTAATCATGTGAGTTTCAAAGCTCTAGGAAGATACAACTGGGTCGATCAACAAACATCAACGGCGATATGATATTGAAAAGGCAAACGGTGGGGGACTATTTCCCAACGTGGAAATATCGTTTTCCGAGAAAGACCATTTCAATAAGGACGCTCCTGAAGATGAAATCATGATTGTAAGTCATGAGATTGGAGCTAACTGTGAAGTCTCTCGACTCTTGATTGATATAGGAAGTACAGCAGACATCATATTCATGAAGACCCTATAACAAATGGGGATTGAGAAATCGGACCTCCAAGGTCCGAGATCAAAATTTACGGGTTTCAATGGAGACGATGTGACCTCAATCGGGACCATCAAACTACCGGTATCACCAGTCGGAGTGATGAAAATGGTCGCCTTTTCCGTAGTGGACTGTCAACTCCCTACAATGCTATTTTGGGAACGCCTTGGCTGAACTTGATGAGGGCAGTTTCTTCAACTTATCACCAATGTGTTAATTTCTTGGCTTCAAAAGGAGTCGGGTCATGAGAAGGATGAGATCAATTCATTAAAAAAATTGATAAAACCTAACTTTGCGGATTGACCCTACAGACAAAAAGTCATCTATTGGTTAAACGAAAATATTCCAAAGTGGCTAAGGGAGACAAATGAACTACGGAGTTGATCCCAAAACGGGTACGTTGGCAATTTGTGAAGTCAAGTTAAGCTAACAAATAAAAGAGAAGCTCTGTTTGCCTTGCTCCACCAGGGAGAACCTCCAAGACCTCACATCGGATCACGAGAAGCCGCACAAAGGCACGCAAAAAAATCAAAACAATTCCGAGTTCATCCCATCTAGCGGTAAAAGACTCCATGAGCCTGATTCTCTCCTCAAACAACCTCATTCGAAGAGCCAACTTGTCCATATTCCGACGGGTTACTCTACGAAGACAGATCGTATCTTGGTAGATATATTCAAAGATGAGCTTGCAAGACGCACATCCACAATTCAGAAAACTCAAGGGTAATACTTTACGTAAGAAATATGGTAATATTAACCATTTCGCAGAAATCAAGAGCATGTTCGAAGTTTGATGGGTCGAGATCTATCAGGAGGGACAATGGGGGAAACCGCAAGCCGGAACGGATGAATTCATCGCCAGACCGACGCAAACCCCTCCCAACAACCAACTGCTGGTTCACTGATGGTGGATCAACGGGAACAGAGTTCGAATCTGTGTTGCCAGAGGAATCCATTTGCTAAATCAGATGAGGAATGAATTCAATCAAACACAAGAAAGAGGTTTAAGTATGAAGAAAAGGAGATTGGCACAATCTCTGGCGTAAACAAGCCGGCCAAATTTACGGGATCCTCCCAAAACAGTAAGGCAGTATTTTAGGATTTAGGCAAATATATTTTCATGTTTGGAAAACCAAATCTCCTTGAAGGCATGAAACGATTGCATGATAACATGGGGATCCCGTAAACAAGCACCTCGGTTAATACTTGGAAACGAAAGGGGAATGTCAGGAAAAAAAAATCCCATCCTACACTACTATTAACTTAATAATAGAAATATCTCTAGATTTTAATATATAGTTAGGAAAGCATGATTCATGACCAAATCACACACGTAACAAGCATATATGTTTTTTTAATGATATTACAATATCCCTTTGACATTTTTTGCCATTATTAAATATAGATTACAATAATGACAAGAAAGTTTTCACAACTAAGAGCCACAAGAAGAGCTATCTTCTCGATTCGTTTTTTGTATAAATATACTCCTTCCGTTTTAGAATATAAGACGTTTAAGGTTATTTCACACATATTAAGAAAACATATTAAAATCACTAATTTTGAATGATACATGTCATACCAAAAATATATTTTTCCATACAAAATTGAAAACATAAAAACAAAACAAATAAAAAATTGCCGCATGCCCTCATTGTGGATTAAAATTTTTGAAAACTATATAATATATATTTTACCTTAAAAACAATTGTTAACACATTTCAAACTTTTACATCCACAAATACATTATGTCGAAAAAAATAGAACTTAACATCATAAAAGAAATTAAAACTTACCCCCGTTAATTCTAGGGCGGATTAGAAAAAGATAATATCAACATAATGAACTCTCGTTACTTTTCGTATCAAACTCCCGTTCTAGGGCGTATTAGAATAAACAAATTATATCTAAACACCAAAATAAATATAAAAAAATTGTATCTAAACACAAAAATAAACACATATTATATTACAAAATTTGATAAATAAAACAAAAATTCTCGTGCGGCCGCTGATATACTCATATTTTACTTATTCTAGCATGCATATTAGTTAGGATTTTGATGTAATTTGCATACTTATCATGGTTCTATCTCGCATTTTGGTCTTCCTTAGGAACTAGGATGTTGTGCATTAGGTCCTAGCGTATCTCGCATGTTTTGGAGTCTTTTCTAGGTACTTGGAAGCACTTTGGAAGGATTGGAAGTCACCAAGCCAAGCTGGATCGGAGTTGGGTACAAGAAGAGATGGCCAAGGCAAAACAGCAAAAAGGAGAGGAGTACGCCGAACCATCTTGGATTGGTATGATGGGTCGGTATGAAGACAGAAGCTCATACCGATCCACAACACTTTTTACACCGACCCAGAATCGATCGGTGTACCCTCCCAGAACTCCGAGATTTCGAACGGCACATTTCCAAGTGATTCACACCGACCGATCCTGGATCGGTGTGATGGACCGGTACGAAGACAGAAGCTAACACCGATCCAAGAA